>WEIU01023022.1:75187-93141 GCA_013389925.1 Aegithalos caudatus | reverse complement strand
CTTTCTGTTCTGTATGAATATGACTGCAAATAGGTTTCATCATTCTTAGATCAAAAATTCAACAGCTTGAAGCTCAGCAAATGTTCAGCATAGGTTAATGAAAATATTATATTTCACACATTTTTAAACTTTTTTTATATTAAGTATTCTGCACTACAAAAGTCAGTTTGAGTAGGAAAAGAGAAATTTGAAAGTGCTAAGCATTCCATGTTGACAATTTTGAAACTTTTTTTGGGTAACACTTTCTCTTTGAACCAGGAAATTAAAGGAAAATCCCAGTTCCAGTAGTAGTCTTTTAACATAATAAAAATCATTAAAAAATTGACAAACTTCAGCAGCTAAAATTGCTAATACTAGCTAATACATATACACCACTCTCAACAAGTCTTTATTAAGCATTTGATCAATTGGATATAGTTTCAGAGGGCATGCTGGGAATTAAGTTCTAATAAATATAGTGGAAAATGAGATCTTCTTTATGAAACCAAAATGCTAATTTTGAATGTTTGGGGCATACATTGCATTCTATGATGGTGGAGATGGTGTGAGACAATAGTAGAAAACAACCTTGTTCAAAACATATATAAGTCATCAATCTAAATTGGATTAAACACTGTTTCCTTAAGCATACTGAATATATATATATATATACTGGATGCTCTCATTACTTACCTTATTTACAACAGGTACACAGGATTTTCCAAGTCACTTTTCAAAGCAGACATTAATCTTCTGTGAATAGATTCCGTCTCTAAATTNGAGGCTTTTGTTTTACTCTGTGTGAGACAGCTTGTCAAGAAAGTGGGGTCAGAAGAAGTATTTCTGCTTTACATACACTGTAGCCCCTGCAAATACCAGATAATTAGAATTCCTTATGGAAAAGTATTGTATAGAAAATGATTGTCTGATCTTATTTTTCCTATACACTATGCATTCAGTGGGTGTCTATGTTTGAGGTAACAATTTTGCACACACATTTATTTCTATAGACCAGCCAGATACTCTGTGTAGACAGACCTGTCTTCCTTTGAGTAGAGACAAGCATGGCTTCTGCCTTGTCTTTTTCTTCAACAAGTTTCCCTTTAGTGATCAGCTAACAAAATTAGGCTTCCTGAAGTATTCCAGGAGAACAAGGTTTATGAATGTATATGTCCTGGTACAATGGAAGAAATGACCGTGTTCTCTTTCCTTAGGCCTTTAATATGTAGGAAAGGTTAAGCTCAATATTGCTCTCAATTAACTTGTTAAAAATTAGTTCCTCTGTTGGTCCTAGGAAGTGTCAGTGGTGCTTATGAGTTAAGCCTTTTGCCTACATAGCAATTTCTGTAGTTTTCTGGTTGGGCAAAGTTTTAATTCCCTGTGGATTTCAGATGATTGACCCGGAGAGAAAGCTGAGTCTGTGTGACAATATGTCTTCAGTTATCACTGCCAACACAAATAAATGGCTTCTTTCTAGCTCTATCATAAGTAATCTGAGTGGGATTCAGATTCTTGATAGGCTTCTAAAAAACCCACATGTGAAACAATACACTGTTTTAAAAGAAAATCAGATTTAAGGCTATAAAGCATTCTTTATCTTAGAGAATGTTTTTCTTTCTTCATTTCAAAGTTAGACAAGTGGGAATCTGAAATGGTCCAGCTGAAATAAGGAAATTTTCGACTTCATGGCTTGATTCTAAATTGTGCTCATCAAGATCTAGTGATACTTATATTTTTAAGTTTTATACAAGACACTGGAAAATGTGGAGGAAAAGATAACAGATAGATGAGTATTCATTGACAAAATACTTCAAGATTATTACTATGTATTCCAAGTCAAGAGACCTAGAAAAAAACCCAAAATTTAAGGCTAAAAACGCTGAAACTGAGAATTACTGCAAGTCTTTAATGAGAACACAAAATTCATCCCTTCTGAGGAACTTTACACAACAAAGCCAACACCTTTGCCATAGTTAGACAAGTTAGACATTAACTTTCCTATAAGCACTTTAAATTAAATCATCTTGTTTTCTGAGCTGCTAAGCCACTGCTATATGCACTTGCTACTAACAAAAATGTGACAGTTCATCAGATCTAAAAATCACTTAAATTCCTACAGATAGGTTAAAGTGTCAACCCATAGATGCCTTGCTTCTTAAAAAAAAACTTACAATATTGGATCCACGTACCTTCAGCACTGGAACACTAAGTGGCCTACCTGGATTGCTTATGTACAGCAAAGTAATTTTTATTCCCTAATGACCAAACTGCTATTTCTTACTAAAAATTATGTGCAGTAAGGCCCTCATTGCTAAAAATTTGAGAGTATTTGAAAAATTACTGGAATGTCAACTGGGACATGACTTTTTCTCTGTTGTTCTATGGTGAAGATAGGTGAATTCAATGTAAAAAGAAGTGTATCTTCCCTTCAAAGTCTGCTTATAATTTTGACCTGAAAAAAAAAGCCTACAGAAAAGTTTCTGTTCTAGTCAAAGACAAACATATGTATTCATATGCAATACTTTGGTACAGCTATTAAAAATTCATTTTTTGTTAGGAAACTTTAGTTCTATAATGTCAATATTACTAGAAGGTAGTTTCATCTGCCTCATAATGGAAACAACTTGTGTGATACAACATACATAAGCTACATGTCTAAACATTCTGAATAAATAGAGTGACATGCTTTCTTATCTTATTTCCTTCTTTTTCACTCTGAAGCTGTCCTTCAGTTGCCCTTAATAAGCACCTTTATTTCTGTGAGTGCTTTTAACTCCAGTGAGGCTGATCCAAAGAGGCTTTCATAGCTAGTTTGCTTTGTTTTAGAATAACTGTTCTAAAAAAGAATGTACCACAAAGGCGTCCTAAGTAGCTTTGAAATTAACTTCTCAGATGCTTAGTAATAAATTATTTTTAAAATTGTATTTATCTCTTTTTATCATCTCAATGAAAATTTAAATAATTAAGAAAAATTTTATAAGCCAACTATTTTTAAAGTAGTTTTTTTCCTTTTCTACTAAAATTATGACAGCAATACAGTAGAAATTTGTATTATAGAATACTTTTTGTAATATTTTCTGTAAGAATGTATACTTGGAGACACATAAAAGAGGTACTTAGAGTTTTTTGAAGGAGAAGGTTATTTTTAAACTGAATTATTACAAACTTTTTACTTGGTCCTTTAGAGAGCTTTCTGAGTTTGAGTGCTCAAAATTTGGTTTCTAGATCCATTCAGAGGCAATTGTGACCAAGTTTCAAGGCTATCTGAAAGTTCCCTGAGTATAGATGTTCATGTACTATCTTCATGAAACCTGCTGTGAGATCCAGTCAAATATTTAATATTTATCAGTTTTTTAAGTTGACATGTACAGAAGCAGCTGTGAACATGTGAAAAATGAAGATTAAACCAGGACACTAATTTTTAAAATTTGGGAAGAACCACCACAGCTGTGGTTTCTGTAGAGGCACACCAGTATTGTGATTCATCTGTGACTCATTTTAGATATCTGCTTCAAATGAGATGAAATTACACCTATTTCTCCTCATTGATTATCAAAGAACTCTAGAGTGACTAAGAAATAGGTGTCTGTGTTCAGTGAGGTTGATCCTATCCTGATGCTCTGAAATGGCACTTAGAAGAATGACATTGAGTAAAGAATGAAAAATGAAGCCTGACAATGTGTATGCAGCGGTGTGCAGCAAGTATGGGTTTCCCAGGGTCATATGAGCTCAGAGCACTGTAAAGTGATCTAAAGAAAATGATAGAAACTGTAACTATGTTATTTATATCTGCCAATACCTGAGTTAAAAACTAATAAAGACAATCACCCAAGGTACCTGAATTTGAATCCATAAGGAAATCCAACTTTTAGATGCATGGTATTTAAATTAGAACCTATTAAAATGCACAATATTTGTTACCTCTCAGCTTGCTACATTTAACAAAAATCTCTATTTCAGGTTACTTAGTTATAGAAAATCCATCAAGTAAGTTTATTTTTTAAGTTGTGTTCATCAGTGAGTCTCAATGTGTGGTTCCCTCCTTTATGTTTATTAGAAAAAACTCCAAGCTGTGTATAAATCATAAAAGCATGACTAATTGCATGGTAACTGGAGAAATGCTTTCTCTCTCTCTGGGGCGAAGCCTGCATGTCTGTGTTTTAGCTTGGGAAGTAATACAGGGTTATTTAAACTCCCCAGGATTTAAAAACCATGTCATTATGAGAATGAGGTCACTGCAATATTTTATACGTCTAGAACCTTGCAATGTGTAAAATGTTTTCTGTCTGACAAAGAAGTATAATGTACTTTAGAATGCAATGATAAGTTTACAGGTTTACTTTTATGTCAAAACCTTGCCTTGAAATGCTGTTACCTATAAATGCTGTACTGTACCTACAGTACATTAGCAACATTAAAAATTTTGTGAGAGGAAACAACAAATGAGTAAAATGTTTCTCTTTTAAGTGATTGAAAAGAAATCAAAGAAACATGCTGTAGGCAATTTATAATTTTCTGCTTATGAGTTTCCATTGAACTGGAAAATATTGTTTATTAATAAACTACAGGTAAACAAGAAGAATGACAAAGATAGTCCCTATAGGTTTCTAATTCTTCTGTCTTTACTTTCAGGCCAATAAGCAAGAAATCCTTTCTACAACATGTTGAAGAGCTTTGCACAAACAACAACCTAAAGTTTCAGGAAGAATTTTCGGTATGTTGCTAGCAGTTGTCACAACATTGCAAGACCTTCAGTCGTTTCATGTGTCACATTTCATGTCCATTTTAAGCAGGCAAGGCCATGAAGGACTCTGGCCTTGATAATCAATACCCAATTACCAGGTTGATTGTTTAGAATGTAACAGTACACTGATTTAAATTCTGCAGGCTATACTACAAACTGGTCAGAATTATTCACCTTAGTGTCAGCCAAAGATGATCTTCTTTAGGCTCCAACATTTCAAGACCACCATATTTATGTTTTTATATATCTAGTGTTACATATGTAGGTTACCTAAAAACAAGTTATTTAGAGTTTTCTAACATATACACAAGTATATTTAACTGCTACAAATACATTTGTTTTCCTGATGATGACTCCAAAAGCAGAGTTAATGTTCATTCTGTAAAATTTTCAGGCCCCAGTCATACTGCTGTGAAACTCAGAAATGTTTTTCCTTCATAGATTTTGGTCATATTTCTCATGCTCTTGAGAATAGCTTCCATGTGAATAGCCTCCATGAGCAGATGAACACAGCAAGCCTTTATTTCTTTCTGAAAAGAGCCTAATTCTCAAAATATACATTACAGATAATATAATGCATTTATAGTTTCAAATTTAAATCTCAAAGTTTTCACTATTTTCATTAAGTAATATTTTATGGCTATCATTTTTTTTTCTCAACAATTACTTCTTGTTATTTCAGAATCTTTATCATTGTTATCTTTCTTAACACATACACTCATTTGCCCAAAAATAATTTGTCACTGTCCAGTGACTTTATTAGTTTGGTTTTATAAATTTGCCATGAATAATTTACAGTTGGATTAACAAAAATGAAGACTTTAAATTGGCTTTTCTTCTGCTAGATTATAATATTTCAGTTTCCAAGGGAACACTTACAAAAGTGTACAAAAATTAATGGTATTTCCTACAGGTTTCTTTTTGTTATGCTCATTAGGTTAAATTGGTCTGGATTTAATAATAAAAAGCACCATAAAATTCTCAGACTAATAGAGTAATAGTTTTTTTCCTAAAACCAGAAGGGTTATTTCATTTGAGAAAGAATAATTTTAGTTAAATTATGCATGACTGAACAGTTTTACTATCAATAACACTTTCACATATTAACATTCATTACAAGAAAGTCTCTAGTATTAGTTTTTTTAGGTGTGACCTGCCTTAGCTAAGCCTTACAACATTGTAATGTCTTAAATCTCAAACAATAGTGTTTTATCAAACCAAAATTTTGCAATCTGCTTAAAATTTAGAGAAATACAAGAAGCTGAAGTCTCCTTCAAATAATTTATATAGTCAATATAATAGACAGATTAATATGTCATTTAGGTTTTCAGTCTTTTTTCTCTCTGAGCTTCAACTTCCATGTTTCAGAGTGTAGTGATATCTTCCTAGATGACCTGTCCAAGGGCAGGCAGAATTTCAAGGTAGGTTCAGTCCCTCAGTTCGAGTGTATCTGTATTATTTCAAGCACATGTCTTAACAGATAAACAGTAGGATTGACAGTGCACTTCAAATGACATTGGTAATGACAATGCTTGGAGCAGGCAATATACCCAATACCTCATTATCTGCACTGTTTTTATCCACATGCATAATTCTACTTTTACATAAATGACTTGAGGGTCCTGCAACATGTGTAGGAAAGATTAGCTCGAGATATAAACCCTTGAATATGATGTAAACCCATATCTGAAGCACATAACTAAGTGGTGAAACACTGGAACAGGTTGTCTGTAGAAGCTGTGAATGCCCTATCCCTAGAAGTGTCCAAGGCCAGGTTGGATGGGGCTTTGAGCAAGCATGTCTGGTGGAAGGTGCCCCTGCCCATGGCAGCATGGGGTTGGACTAGATTATGTAAATATCCCTTCCAACTCAAACTGTTCTATGGTTCTGTGAAAAGCTTAGTGCTGAGCTTGCTTGGGCTCTTGGTCTGTCTGAATAAATTCAAGTTTACTGGGAAAGGAATATGAGAATATGATAATTTATAATAATAAAGTGCTAGTGTATTCCCTGTGTTGGATCTGGATTGTTTCACCTAGCAGACTTCTGGGACAATTCCAAGATATGCTTTGGCAGGTAGTCTAGGGATAATTTACAGTAGGCAGTTTGTGGACAACAAATATGGTTTGGAGTTTTCCAGCATAAATGTGAGTCTCTCCATTTCATTTACTCTTGTGATCCATGGACATTCCCGGTTTTATCTAATTTGCTTGACTGGCCAAACTGCAGTGCCAGGACATTGCCGGGGTCAATCTCACTACACACGTGAACATGGCCTGTGTGCAAATGTGATGAGAAGGGAATCTGAACCTCAGAATGGACCTGGATGCATTTCTTGTCAGAAAAGACAAGTTTAAAGAAACCATAGGGAGCCAAAAGTAAGTGATGATGGGTGTCACCTCACTGCTATTCAGACTTCTACCTTTCCAGCTGATTCCTGTGTCTCTCAACGCATTTGGGAACTTGAGATTTTCTAGTAACTGGCAAATTACTGAAACAGAAATACTTGTATAATACTTGTTTTATGATAAGTTCTGCTCATTAATAAAAAAAAAAATTAAATCCTTCAAAGTGTCACCAGTGTCACAAAAGTAGTACAATAAACAAAATGCAAATTGTTTATTCCAAATTTTTATGTGTTTGCAAAGAAACATGATTTCTGTCACAAGTTGTTACTGAGTCTGGGAACCCAAATAGTCTTTCCCCAAATCTGAAAAGAATAGATAAGACTGAAATCCCTACCAATGCAGAGAATTGGTACGGGGCTTTTTTGAACCTTTATTCAATTATGGAAACATCATTATGAAAATAACAAGATTTGCTTCTCTATCTCCTCTCTACTACAAAGTGCCGTATAATGGTGCTACTTCTACAGTAGCTAACCAGCAAGCTAAAACTCAGAGGAGTGAGGCAAATGAAGCAAGTTAAAGCTCACATGATATGGGATTCTGTGGCCCAAAACACTTGTATAATTCAAAATAGTCATTTGGTGTATGTCCTTCCTCCATGAAAATATTCAGTGACAGAAACTTCATTGGAGAGTTTCAGCTTTCTGAATGAAAAGAATTTTAACATCTCCACCTTTAACTGTGATTTACACACAAGGCTGACAAAATATTTGAATTAACAATGAAAGAAAATCACTGTAATAAAACAGCCCTGGTTTTCCATTTTTCATTACCTCGCTCATGTATTTATTTATTTGCTAGGAGATTCCCATTAAATTTTATTCATAAAATACAGACCGTCTCAAATACCTGGGCAAAAGGGCATAATTAATATTGAGGCTGATAGTAAATCTATCTGCCCAGATTTTGGAAGTAGCCTACACAGACCGTAACTGCTGATATTAAAAGACAAATTTCAAGGGATTACTCTGCACAAGCAGCAAAATTTTGTATTGTGCTCATTCAAAGTGATAAGTAGACCTCAATTTATATCATATATAGATATAAAAAAAACCAGACTTGTGTATAACATTTGTCAAACAAAGCAAACAAAGCAAAAATTGAAGTTAACAATGTGTTTTGAATTCTGTATTTTCTGCGTCTTCTATTCTCTTAACACCAAGGTTATTGCTTTAACACATGTTTCCCATTAACAAGTCCTGAAGTTGTCTCCACTCTTTTAATCAACTTTGTAAATTATACCTGTTTGTGGACACAAACATCCCCAACAAATAAGTTCCTCAGCATGAATGATTTATCCATCTCTGTCCTCCAGCTAATGGCCAGTTATGAAACTGCAGTATAACCTAAAATAACTGTACACACCCCTTTCACAAACAGTCCCATGAACAATAACTAATTGCCAGTTGTCTCATCTTAATTAAATTCTCATCCGTTCCCATGCTATACCACAAACTCTCCCAAGCTACAGGAGTCAGGAAAAGGCAGTATTCAAGACTGAGTCAAGCATGTGACTTCATGAAAAAAACAGAAAACCACAAAAAGTGATAGACTGACTTTATCCAGGCTTTTAGAGGTGAAAGTTCAAGTAAGCTTAATTGTTCTAGTTGACAGCATTGTCTGCAGTGCTGCATCTAACATTGCTGGTGTAACTGGGGTTGACAGTGAGGTGGGAAGCTCTGTAATGCTTCCAGCTGTTCTTAGAAATGCACTGTTGTAGTACTGTAGAGCTTTTCCTCTTACTGGATATTTGTGTAACATTTTAAGTTCAAGTGGAAGACTCTTCCAACAAATATTTATTCCTCTGCAGGAAATTCCCAAGTTTCTTGAAGACCTTGCTTCAACAGATGCTGATCTGCCTTGGAACAGGTCTAAGAATCGTTTCCCAAACATAAAGCCATGTACGTGTGTTTACTGAAAAACTTCTCCATTTTGTTCTTTACTTTCAATACCTTAACAGATATTTGGAATGCAAGTGTATTTTTGTTTGACCTGTCTTTGAAATAGCAGTGCAATCATGTCTACATTATGAAATAATTTTCTGCCAAGTAATCTCTCGGTGGATTTTTTAAAGACCCAGTTTTATTTGCAAGTAGCTTTCAGCTTGCTCTCACAAGCTTTAATATGCAGGTGCAAGAAACTGTAGCCTCAATAGTTTCTTGGCTTTGTAATTCAAGCCATGTAGCAAACTCTTTAAAATTCTTCCTCATTTTTTTTCCCCTTTAGTAAGAAGCAATTTTTTTAACATAAAATCCACATGTTTGTGCATTCAGCTACCTCAGGAGTCTAGATATGCTTTCTTGTGGATCTGTGTACATGTGCTACAAATGTTGCACAGAAGATCAGAGTGACTGTATGATAACTTAAAAGCCCAGGCTAGATATTATCACAGGAGACAGGAGTCTGTCTCTCTATACTCAACACTGCTTCATTTTTGAGTTAATAAGACAAGAAATGTCATTATTATTTTAGGCATTAGCTGTGATGTGAGACGGAGTGCATGGCATTCCTTGGTTAATAATGCTACATTCTGTGCTGTTAACTTTCAGAGCAGCTGTTCCTGCAATCTACTGCCTTCTTCAAGACATATTCTACATTACCGTCACTAAAATCTTCATGACAGNTAATGACTTAACCTTATGTAAAGAAAGTAAAACTGTAGAAAAGTTCCAGGATCTGGCTCAGTGATCTGGGCAGCAAGTATATAGAAAAAACTATCAGATTCCTGCCCCTGCCCTCTGATTCACACAGCTGTGTGTGCTAGATCAGCATGGCTTGAAGTACACAGGCTTCTTTTAGGTATAGAATCCTCCCACATATACATCAAATTGGAGGTTTGGGCTCAGTCACCATTTAAGTTAAAAAATATTATATACAGCATGTCTGGAACATTGAAGAAAGACCATACAGTAATGGAAAAAGGATAAATTACCTTTGTAATTATTGTTCTACTCTGTCAAATATTGTTACTGTTAATAACAGTATTTTTGATTTCTTAGCACTCCAGGAACAATTTTTCCATGTTTTATGGTTTTTGAACCAGTCTTTTAGTTAACTAGACTTTACTTCCATGATAGATAATAACAACAGAGTAAAGCTGATGCCTGATGCTGGTATTCCTGGATCTGACTACATTAATGCCAGCTATGTGTCTGTAAGTAGAAAATCTCTCACATTTTTATTGTATTTGTCCTCCAGAAGAGTAAAAACATAACTCGCAACAAACACAGGGTTCTAATTTTCCTTTCATTCACTAGAACCACTGTTGCCATGACATTGTTCAAGTGGCCCCTGCAGCACTAAACATGACAAGTTAAAATATACATATCCCATTTTCATTGCTAAGCAATGATTTCCAGTGATAATCAAAACTGCGTCCAGCAAATTGCTTTTTATAAATTATCTCATACCATTATCATAAAAGGAAATAGTGGAACTCCTACTGAGGTCAATTGTTTAGATAGGTGTTATTTGGTCTCTTGATTCGGGAGTTAAAGTCTTTATATATGAATTGGACAATACAAAGATAACTGAACTGAAAACTTTCATAGAAATGGTTAACAGTTGTGGCATGCTAATTCTTTTTTGAAAAAGTTATGATGGAGGAAAATGAAAGTAGGCTTCTTGAAGAAAAAGGTAATACTATATTTTTTATCCTCATCTTTCTTCCCAGACTTTCCCATTTTCTTACTGAAAAATCAGTAAATTCTTCATCTATACTTTAATCTCATTTTTGTTCTGTTGAAGCTCAAAATGTGAATTATAGTTAAGCATCTAATGTCTTCTAGAAGTGGCTGATGATCTTATATGAGGTCAAGACTTGATTTACATTAGTTTTTAAACACATAGCAAGATATGCAGAGTGTAGTCAAAACAACACAATGGAAAGTAGAAATAGTTATTTGCAGGTAACTAAGAGACATTACAGAGAATAAGCAGTAGAGCTGAGAGGATCTTCCTTTCTTATTGGCAAAAGGTATTTATTCCCATTATGTCTTTGTTCTGAGAGTTAGCAGATAGGAAGAACCATGCCACCTGATGCTGGTACTATAACAAGGAATGATTGAGCAGGAAAGCAGAGGCATCTTGGAGCATGGTCTAGTCTTTAACTTTCCTGTCACTAACAGGCCAAGTCTTAGGTGGGGCACACTAACAGCAACTTCCAAAAAGTTGCAGCAAAAGCCAGCTACAGAGTGTTCCCTGCTGAGATTTTGCATGTGTGCATACATTTTGGATGACCATTCAGCAATGAATAGACAATTCCAGTGTTATGGTTTCTGAAGGCTAAAGTTTTTCCCTTTATATGCTCTCACTTTCCATGTTTGTTGATGTATAAATATATAAATGCATATAGCTGTAAACATGCAATGCGTATGTGTATTTACATACCTAATTACCTCAGCCAATTTACATATGCACACTTGTAAAGAAAGGAAAAGAGAAGTCTTGTGCACAGTTTTAACAAATGGAAACTCTGCTGCTACTTTGACTTTCATTGGTTAAACCAAGTCAGTAACTGAACTGTGAGCTTTGCGTCCCTGAATTATAGTTTCTCACCTCACTCTTAACCTAAGGAAGATTAACATAGTTTCCCACTGCCACCTGTTCTTTATATTAGAGATGGAGTAAGTAACAGGCAGCTGTGAATTATAGGGCTATAATTCCAACAAGAAGCTTTGGTAGTGCTATAAACCATTGTGTCAGTTGTTTCGAGCAGTAAGCAGAGCACTATGATATTATAAACTGCTAGTTCTATGGCATAAATTTATTGCTATTATTGCTATTGTTGTTACTTTAGACTTTCTGTACTACATAATAGTTCCTGTAGGTGTACTTCTTTTCTAGGAGGAACCACATCCATGTAAAACTATGCACTCACAATATATGTAGATTTATTCCATAAACTTCCTTCTTCCCAAGTTTTACACCAATTTATAAATTAACCAAAGAGCAGATGCCAACACTAAAATAAAAGTCAACACCTTCAGTAGTTTTCTTGAAGACCTTTCAGCGGAGACCATTTATTTCAGTAAGCTTCAGCCCCTTGTCACAGCAGATCCCAGACAATCACCAAAGAACGAGGTCATTCGTGTGTGTATTGCTTGCATTGGCTCTCAGATTGCTCCTTAGTTGTTTCCCTGGCTCCACTGCTCCTTTGCACTATTTAATTCTATTTTGTTGGCCAGCTCTTTATTTAGTACTTGGTGGCCTCTGGCTGGATCTGCAGTAAGTATAATACAAAGGCTTAGATACTTACAAATGGGAATTGATGAGCTGATGTCCCTGTAATATCTCTGCTAAATGCATTTCTATTACCATGGTATTTCCCATACTTTAGTAGAGTATTGGTTCATAACTGGACTACAAAAAAAAGCCATTTCTTTTTTAGTTTTCCAAGGCAGCCTGCCATGCAGTGACTATCCAGGCATATGCCAATTTGCTTAGTATGTTTGACAAGGTTTCAGCCTTAGGCATGGTAGATACAGGCACAACTATGAGTCACAGGCAATCTCTTTTGTTTCCTTGCCAACCATTATGTATTAAATATTTTCTCTTTCTTAGGGCTATTTATGTCCAAACGAGTTTATTGCAACTCAGGGACCATTACCAGGAACAGTGGGTGATTTCTGGAGAATGGTGTGGGAGACAAGAGCTAAAACACTTGTGATGCTCACACAATGTTTTGAAAAAGGACGTGTAAGTTACCAGTGAACCAATTAAAAGCCTTTGATATAACTGGAAATTCTGTGTGTAGTTTCTGTCAAGATTATAATATGACCATTGTTAATTAATTAGTAATCATCTCCCTGCAGATAAGATGTCATCAGTACTGGCCAGAAGATAACAAACCAGTGACTGTGTTTGGGGATATAGTGATTACTAAATTGATGGAAGATATTCAAATAGACTGGACCATTAGAGATCTAAAAATTGAAAGGGTAAGCCAGTGCTGGAAGTTGATTAAAAAAATTCATTTAACACCTCAAAGAACATCAGATATGCTATATCCCACCCAACTGCTTGCTCAATATTCTTCTTTTAATCTTTTAGTGCATATGCATTGTACTGTCTTGTTGCTCTGCACTGTATTTTCATTTATGTTTTATTTTCTGAGAATTTCTGTCACAAAGACCTCAGATATTTGTCCAATGAGCTATGAAGGGCCTACTAATGTTACTGAACTTCTGATCTGGTGGGAGGTGAAGTTTCTACTTGGACACCTTGGTGTCTGTTCTAGAAAGGAAAAATCCTAACCATTCTGGGATCAGACAAATCCCTTTGAATGCATCCCTCTCAGATTAAAGGGCAAGATTCTCTGGTGCAGCTGTTTTGCATTGTACCACCAGCCATTGGCCTCCATCCCCAGGAGATTCACCCAATATAAATGAGGATCATCAGTATTACTCCTACTCTGTGCTGAGAAGGAGTAGGGGTGCAGCAGAGATCTTCACCTTTGTTATGACCCACAACTACAGTTTCCATGCTTTGGAAAAATTATAACCCAGCATTAAGTTGTGTGCTCAAAAAGCCATCTGGGAATAAAGACCCCAAATTAAGTCAGCTTTCTTTTCCTCTCCCAGCACTGATGTGTGTTGTACTGTTGTTGCAGCCATATCCTAGCACCTGCACTTGGCTGTCCTAATGCAGCATTACCATGCTGTGGCATGTGCATGTGACAAAGGGAACACAGCAGGAAGAGGCTGCTCTCAGTGGTCACCCCATAGGGATATGCCGTGCACACAGTACAAATAAACTGAACATTTTTAAATGATTGAGAGAAGATAAACCTTTTTTCAGCTAAAAATAGAACATACAGAAACAAGACTGAAAAAAGAACTATTTAGAATAAAGATGACTGCCAGCAAAATGCCAAGTCACTTGTGTTAACAAGGGTGAGGCTGAAAAGAAGATAATCTGAATTGACTGGGTGAGCCATTTACGGTAGCTAACCACCCTGCACAAGAAGCTTTATAAGCATGTCATTAAATGTGCTGTATTGCTGATTTTAAGATTGTACATCCATTCACAAGTGGGTATATGCCTGATGATCTTCCAGTGAAGATAAAAAACGTATACAAAGCAAATAACTCAAAATCATTGCCATTGTGTATCCAAAGTAATTTCTCTTCCATTTTTATATTGTTGATCAGTTAAAAAAAAGTACAACTAGAAAGTAGTTGCTACACATAGTTGTTCACCGTTTTTCAATATTTCTTACAATATGAAAGAACTAAGTGATTGGCTCAAAAGAGGTTTAAAAAATAGAAATGTTTCTTTACACAACAGTTGATTAAACGCTGGTACTCCTTGCTGCAGGATATTGTGAATACTAAAAACTTACAGCGATTCAAAAAATCCGCATAAATTATTAGAAGAAAATACTGATGAGTGCTATTAAATTTCCATTCACTCACACTGAGGCAGTTCACAAGCCACAAACTATTAAGAATGGAAAGGATATTCTGGGGAACTATAGATTCATTGTTGTCATGTTTTATAATGTTTCCTAGCATTTTTTTCTTGACCACTGTTGGAAACAACATATTGATGTAGACAGGCCTTTGGCATGATCCTGTTCTTTCATTTTTACATCCTTCAAAAGTAATCTGGGAATCAGATCAAAACCTCTTTTCTGAGGTTACTGTTGCTGCTGCTCTGATTGAGAGAGCATGAAAGAAAATATATCAGTGTATGTGTGTTTGCTTTTACCACATTGGATTTGTCTTAGAGTGGTTGCTTTTTCCTGAACAAATTTGTTGTCCCAGCTCACTAAACTTCTAAATGAGCCATAGAAACTTCAACCTGCAATCTACAAATTACAGATATAATGATTAAAGTCAAATGAAGAGTCACTACTGAAGTCACTACTGAAATACTTCTGAAAGATGGACTTCATGCCATCCCTCAAAAAACCTGCCAGAAGTTCTGTGCACAACAAATTATCCTTTGTGCCAGTAATATTATAATTATTATAGTAATCTAACTTTACTTTTTATGTGAAATTACAGAGAAGGTTACATGTACCTTACTGAACCTTCTACAGCATTGCTTCTCTAAAAACCACATTATTATGTATTATTTCAGCATGGAGACTGCATGATGGTGCGGCAGTGTAACTTTACCTCTTGGCCAGAACATGGAGTCCCTGAAACTACTGCACCAATTATCCATTTTGTAAAACTCATCCGTGCAAGTCGAGCACATGATAACACACCAATGGTTGTTCACTGCAGGTAAGCATATTCACAAAACCATCAAAATTTGGTAGCTTCAAATTTCAAGTGCATAATAATGCACAGAGAAGTTGCCAGAAGATCAGTCATGAAGACTGAGTGCAGAGATATGATTCTAGTGATGGGCAGTGATGAAAGTTTCTCTAGAAGTCCTTCTTATTTCTCTAGAATGTAAAATGCCAGTGACTGTTCTTCTTATAGAAATCCATTGAGGTGATGTCAGGGAAATAATTGCTCCAACAATTACCGTAAAGTACTGCTGGGTTTTTCTCCATTTTCCTCCCTCATCATAAGAAGAGGAATAGCAATTGACATGTGTTGGTTTAAATTACTTCTATTATAATTACATTATAATAGAATGTACCTCTTCTTAAGGAGCAAGAATTTAAAATATATTTAAAATGTACATGTCACATATCACAAGGAAGAAACTATCTGAAGCCACAGAGAATGGCAAATAGGCCATAATAAAACTATATTTAGGCTCTTAAATAAATGGTCTGATGGTTAGAGGTGTTCAGCTGTCATAATTTCCACTGATTTCATTAATATTCTTAAACTTCTGTTTCAAAGAGTAAGTGTGTGGGGAGGCCTAAGTCTTAAGGAAACCACTGAGTGAGTTTGCATTTTTTGTGCAGGTCAGTGCTCCCACTGAATGAGTGAGTTTGC
Organism: Aegithalos caudatus; assembly: GCA_013389925.1. Lineage (NCBI taxonomy): Eukaryota > Metazoa > Chordata > Aves > Passeriformes > Aegithalidae > Aegithalos > Aegithalos caudatus. Next base: position 77,110 of record WEIU01023022.1, on the reverse strand, counting down.
TTCATAAAAGGGATCTAAATTCATAGGTCTGCTATGAGTTTTTGCCTCATTCTCACTTAGTGTGAGTCTGGAAATACGTGGAACGAAAAGATGGCTTTGATGCTACAAATCTTTTCCCAAACCACTTTATCATGTATGGGAGTTCTTTTTATTTGTCCTCAGCATCCTATGGGTGCCACCCACAAAGGGTAGTAAAAAAAGCCTTATTTAATATTGCTTGTGATGAACATGCAAGGACCAGAGAGACTATGACAGGAGAAAACAACATGGTCTTCATGTTTTCAGGACACTTATATTAAGTGGGGACTCTGCAGGACCCCTATATTCTTTTCAGAAGGGAGATGTGTAAAGGGGCCAGCATGGGCCTGATACTCTACCTATGCTCAAATTCCTGATGGTTATAAAGCATTACTGTGTATTCTCATATCCAGAAAACTCATTCATTACTTATTGCTCACTAGATATTGCATGCTCAAGGGTTCTGCTACATATCTCTTGATTATCTGCAGTGATACACCCTGCATTTATTACACCAATTGCAGAGAAGTCTGATAACTATTTGGAAATGATCCTATGCATTGTAAGACCTTGAAATAAAACACTACCTACCAGCACATCTTGCATGCTCATCCTCATTTTAAAAATATTTTCTTATAATTTTTTGCTAGATCCCATGTTATTTGGTCTCAAATACCAAAAGTATCACAGAATCCCAGTGTGATGTCACAAAATCTTGTGAATTCCTCTCAATTAATGAGCTCTAGAAAGCTCCCAGAAAACTACATGTTTTTTTCCACTCAAACAGGTTTGGATCATATGAACATATAAATGAGTAACATCTCATTTATGTGATGAAAATGAGAAATCAAAAACTGTGAAAATATGCAATCAAAATTAGAAAATGGCTCTAATCCAGATTTCACTTGATCCAATTCAGAAAGGAATTCACAAGATATAAATACTGAAAAAAAAAAGATTTAGGTTTGCTTCAAGTTTTTCTTTTCACAATAAACAATTTATCCAGAATATTCTAAGAAAATGCTGAAAGTATTAATATAAAAGCTTTATTTTATCTTGTTTATCATGTTTACAGTGCTGGTGTTGGAAGAACAGGTGTTTATATTGCACTTGACCATTTAACCCAACATGTAAATGACCATGATTTTGTGGATATCTATGGACTTGTAGCTGAGCTAAGAAGTGAAAGAATGTGCATGGTACAAAATCTGGTAAGATTTATCTGTTCTGTTTTCTTGTTGTTGAAAAATTAGTCATCTCTTCATGTGGTCTACAAAAGAAGACTAGAAGGCTTGTAACAATCATCTCTATAATGCACTTTCTAACAAATCCTGCTTTTATTTATTTCCAGCATTGTGGAAATACATTGTCTGTTTTCACCTAAGTACACTTAGCCAGAAAAGTCTTGACAAGTGCTGAAAAGACTGCTATTTATTTTTAAACCTAAATAATAATTTCCTCAGTCTCTAAGAAAGTTTATCTTGAGTTTTGGGTGCAGAACAATTGTTAGATTAAAAATGGATTCACTCATTCACTACTTAATTTTATTTTATTTGCTATTTAAGTGTATTTTTTTGTGTGTATGCATATGTCGCATAGTCCACCAAACTTTAAACTTTTACCTTTGAACTCAATACTGATTCCTTGATTCTTTTTCAATTGCTTCCAATAAAATAGTTCATATGGATGGATTTAATCACAGATTTCAAACTGTTCAAAATCAATGGTGGGTTTGGGGTCTAAAAAAGTACATTTCTGGCAGACTTATTTGGTATGAATATAAGTCATTGATGACCTGTCGGTGAGGAAGGCTTCCTTCTGCTGTATCTGGAATTCTTAGTATTTGTAAAGCAATAATAGAAGAATTTAAAGCTGATCCTAAATGCCCAGTGGAACAGAAATCAG
>WEIU01023022.1:48962-68574 GCA_013389925.1 Aegithalos caudatus | reverse complement strand
GCAGTATTTATATATATATATATATATATATATATATATGCCCAGTTCTGGGCATCCTTACAAGAGACTACTGTCAGTGCACTTAAAATACTGACTTATTCTGTTCCCAAAGGTAACAGAAAGACAGAAGAACATTACGTTCATGTTGAATTTAAAGCACTTCTTATACTATTAAAAGAGTTGGTAAAAATAATTGTGAGTTCAACTGTGATTTTACTGCATATATGGAGCTATTCAGTAATTTAATTTCTTAACATTATGTGAAATTTTGATAATGTGAATTAATCTGTAGTACCATCTATATATTGCTGCAATACAGAATATGATCATAAGCAGTTGCTAAGAAAAAGCAACAAAGAACAATGAGTCGATCATATTTCATACTAAGGTAGTACAACAGGGAGCTTTCTTGGTTGCATATAGAAATTGAAGAGCAACCTAGCTGTGGATATGAATTTGCTGAGATTCAGGATACAAAGCCCTATGAAGTCTGTGAACAGAGGAGATTTTTTCTGAAAATGTCTTGACAGCAGGTTAAAATAAAATTTGAGAAGCATACCTGTTTCAGAGGGTTACATATGTGTTAAACATCACACAAGATCATTGTCTGTCCATGGAAATATACAGTAAAAATTGATCGAAAATAATTTTTCTTTTAAGACACACAAAAGGTATTTAATCAGCCCCTGATTTAGAGGATATTCATGCAGTAATAATTAATTCAGGATTGTTTTATCACTAAGTCATGTGCTCATTCAGTGCTGCAAAATCTGCAATACATTGAATACAGTAGACTCTAGCTGGAAACTGTTGACACATAGCACTGAATATGTCTTTGTTGGTTTTGACTTTAAGGAAATGAGTCAGAGAAAATGTGCTGAAAGGTGATGCTCTGTTTCCATCATTTCTCTGGGACTGTTGTGTCACCACTCTATGTATGGTGTCAAAAAAACCCAAGTCCTCCCAGCATGGTTCTCCATGATTTTTCATAATGTTGTGTTTCCTATCTGTATGTGAGTGTATTAGAAGGAATTGCAAACAGTAGTATGGGTCATTGGAATTCCAATACTGCAGGCCTGACCTGCAGGTAGTGGCCTTACGAGTGTGTAGAGGTCTTACTGCAAACCTTCTCTCCATCTCTTTCCTATGAGTCAATTTCCAGTTGACATCATGGAATATCAGCTACATTTTTGCTCTGACTCCTTTTCAATACATTTTCTGCCCTGTCCTCTCTGTGGCTATGATTACCAGGCAAGTGCAAAGCTATTTCTGTGGTTCCAGAGCTGAGTTATGTTACCGGTGGCATGCCTTTGCAGCATCAGCTCTGTATACAATTGTATACAGGGTAAGCTGACCTCCTATCCAGAAGTTCCCCTTACTGCTATAATAAATTCTGGTAAAAAAATTTAGTACTGGTCATTGTTCAGTGTGAGCTGAATAAAGCAGGATGGATTCAGTGTTTGATATTTTACATGGAGATTCTCTTTTCCCAATCACTTTTCCCAAACAATGCTGAACTAATTACTTATTTTAATTGTTACTTCTCACAGCTCCCTTATCATGTAGGCTCTTTCTCAGATTCTGTGTAAACAAAACTGAAAATCAATGGCTTTTCACCACAGAGTAACAGTGTATGACACATTTCATAGATCCCACATCATCAGGCAACTTGCAATGAAGTTGCGAGTCTGTATTTCAGTTGAAAGCCAACATTTAGAAGGTTTCAGATATATTTGGATCATCTTACTCTGCTTGTTGATTTGTGTTACCAGGGTGATCTTTTTGTAGGATGACAGCTGCACCCAGATATCCACTGTAATCATGAATAAACCATTCCAGTACTCTTTACAGTCAATACTGTGAGAGCTGGGGGAAGTTCTACAAGGATGTTCCCAAAATATTTTGGAGGAGATGGAGTTCTAAATGATATAAAAAGAATACTTGGATACTGGAAACCTAATATGCAACTAAATCTGTACTATTCACAGTTGCCTTCTGTGAAGCCTGCTGAGCAGGGGGTGTGTCCTGGAACACACAGAGCATATTTGGGACAATATAACAACCTCTGAGCTGAGTAATGTGCGGCACAGGGAACTCTTGCCATCCAAGAGTTGATTGAACTTATTTAAGCAGGATTGAACTTATTTAAGTTTTACAATATAATGTCCCTGGTTTACTTGGAAAACACAAATGCAGGTAACACCTATTATGACAGCTGGTAACATCCTTTGTGATTCAACTTAGTGCTAGGAACCAAAGGACTCTATTTAGTCAATTATTTCAGTAACTGTAACTACAAAACCAAATACTTTGACACCACAAGTGTAGAACATGGACAGACAGTATATTGTCAAGGGAGACCTTCTTCCACTTATGGAGGCACAAACATAAAACTAACTAAACCTGTGTGTTCCTCTCTTCCCCTCAGTCTGCTGTCTGTATGTGCTCACCAGTTGGGAATAATACTCATTCACAAAATAACATTCTTTCTCTTTTAATTTGATTTCTGTGTTGCTAATTCCTTTCTCAGAATCCAGCATAAAGCAGTTGCAGGACTGTGCGTTTTCATGTGCCTTCTGTTTGGATTCACAATAGCTCCACCTAACTATTTTTCTTACAGAATTCTACTAATTCTCAGTCAGTATTACAGAGACAATATACAGAGTGTGACTCTGGGCTTGCATATTGTGCACAGAATTCTTTACTGAGCTGCACTGACACAATAGTGCACTCCAGGCCTGGGCAAGGAATTGACCTGAGGAGAGTGGCTGCCTAGCATGTAATCCAACTCCCTTTGAGAACAAGATGGTTATCTGACAATGCACTGTCCCATTCAGGGAGTCCAGAAAATGTTCTCAAAGCTGTCTGACATTTATATGTAGGACTTTAATCTGAACCTTTCTCTGCTAAAGATAAACAAGAAAATTCATCTCATTGTCATCGTCAGCAACGCATCTTGGCTGCTTGGGACACCAAGAAGCAAACCTATTTTTTAACTGGTTTTAATAATGCTTTTAACTTATAAAGACTTATTGTCTCCTTCATGGTTTGCAATTAAAGTACGCTTAAATTTTGACACTCTTTTGTACTCTAGATCTTTTTTTTCTCTTTCAAAGTGAGCATTTGGAGACATGACTTTTAAATAGTTACAGGTTGTCTTAGGAAAATAGTGAACTGTCCTGATAAAGAGCCACTAGGAGAATTCTTTGATAAAAAATGTTCTATAATAACGGCCAGATTATTATAATTCCTAAAAAATACACCTGCAGCCTGTGATGTGGCCAATATTGTAAGAACACACATCTGCTAAATATCCTGTACACCAAGAGTGTGACTGAATGCTCATGAAGGCAGATACATTAATCACTTCTCAATTTTCCCATTCTTTTTGCCCTTACAGTTTCCATTATCCCACCCTGGCACTCCTAAGCAGGTTTCGGGGACATATCAGGTTGCTGGTTATGATGATTAATGCATCAGCTATATTAATTTTGTCAAAATTTAATGAGACAAACATTCCCCTCCTGCATGCTAGTGTACTCTCTCTGAAACCAGAAGGGGTCCCTGGCATCACTACCAGTGCCAGCTGGCAGTCAGAGGAAGATGGTCCTCTGCTAATGTGGGAGAAAATCTATTCTTAGGGGTTTTTTCAGGCTTTGCATGTCTGAAACAGATCACTTAATTTCTATATAAAAAATACCTGTCAAACCTTTTTTTCTAACACTTATGTGTCCCATATATTTGTATTTGAAAGCTCTGGGGCAAACCATTTAGTCCCAAAATGTCTTTGTGCTCCTTCTGTCACATCTAAAAATACCATCAAAGTAATACATTCCTTCTGCATCCCAAACCAAACAAATGGCCAGAAGAATTTCAAGAGTCACTGTGGATGGCATCACTGCCACACAGTGCTTGTGCTTCACTTAGCTTTTGTCATCCCCTCAGTTCTCTTGTCTTAACAAGGAAGAACCTGTGGTAGGCAGTGGCTCTCAAGATGAAGGGCATTAGCTTCATTAGAGAGATTTTGAATAGAACTACATATTTCTGGAAAGATTCAAAATGAGCACTTCAGGAGTACAGCAGGTAGTTGTCAACCAAGGCCTCTTCTTTCTTTTTCATTCTTTGGGAAAAAATCTTCCAGCTCTGTGTCTGGAATACTAGAAAAATTACAAAAATTACAAGAATTAACTGAAGATCATGTTTTCTAGATTGTGATCAGTGTTATGATATATCACATCCACACATACTTTATTATGTATGCATGCAGAAGCAGCTACTCAAGCTCTTGAAACTAAAAGCACATGTAAATCAGCCATGTCAGGTGTGACTAGCTTGTTTTGTGACTGTTAAGTCTTAAATCTACTGAAGTAATTGATTCTGATTTTAAAAATACACTTTGGGCTGTCATTTTATCTGATTCTCCAAAACCAGGAAGAATTTTCAGCAGTGTCTTCAAGCAGACTTTTTGAAACAAAATTTCTCCAAGAGCTGAAAGAGGAAGTTTCCATTGAGGTAAAACTAATAAAAAGTGTCAAAATGGACAGCTGGTGTCAGTTCCAGAAGGATTTAAAACTTAGACATGAGCTTGAAAAAACATGTTAATTGAGCTAATATCTGTATGAGAAGAACCTTGTGCTTTGCAAAAGTACATTGAATGATGTACTTGAAATATGTGTATTAAAATGCTTAGAAGAAAAGAATACTGTACTAATTAAATACAGAAATACTATATTCCATTTATATCCAGCATCAAATGATGTGTTTTGCTTTTTCCTGAGAGAGAAATTCCAAATAAAAGTCAGAGTTCAGCATTTTCATGAACTTGGCTAAAAAGTTCAGTATGTAAATCTGTGAGCAACACTTTATGATGTCATTTCTAGGAGAATAAAAATCAAATTAAATTAGGTTTTTTATTAAATTTTCTATTTTAAAACAAGTCTTTGTAATCTATATAGAATATTTTCAATCACATTTAGGAAATCAATTCAGTATATACTGTAGAAGAACTATGTATAGTTCTTTCTGGAGAAAGACTGCAAGAATAATTTTAGGTTCTGTATTTCAGCAGAGGCTAGCTTTGTGCTGCACACAGGTCAGACACAATTTAAATAAAGTACCATGCCAAAGACACAGCATATGACTGGCAGTGATGGTCTGCTGGTATTGCTGGGTAATCCAAACCCTGCCTTTGGGAGGAAGTGAGTCAGGGGAAGCTGTTGAGGCCAACAGCATCAGAATAGCCCAGGCACTCAGCCCAGTCATGTTCCACAATGAAGCAGTGAGCTCACAGGACAACCAAAGCAATCTCCTGCATTCCAGCCTTTCCAAATGAGTGCTCTTCTGCTACTTCTCCATGTACCAGAAACACTGGTGGCTCTTGGGCACAGGAAGTTTTCAGGATACAGACCAGGTAGATTACAATCTTCTTCATATTCTTTTTTTTTTTTTTGTCTGAAAGTCAAAAGGAAAGGTATTAAGAAAGGAGAAATGAAATAAAATAGGAGTAGGGTTGTGTTAGAGAATTCCAAGGACATTTAAATGTTGCAGTTCTTAACTCTTAGGCAGAATCCTTAGCAGACAAGTAAGTGTTCAAACTCAAAGCACATAGAAAACTACCAACTTAAGAAAGGCATTCTCAGAAATTATGAAGGAGACCTGTGAAAAAACAAGGATGGATGATGTAGGTAAAAATTGTTAGCTAATTCAACTGGAATTGCCAATTTGGATTTCCCCTTCTAAAAAATATCCAGAAGTAAACTGCTAGGCTTTTATTTTAAGCACTGAAATAATAGACTGATTTACTTTCATCTTCTTCTTGATTCAGAACAGGGAGGTGTTTATCCTTGTGTCGTTAGAACGAAATAAAGATGTTTGACTCCAGTTCAAAGGCAAAAGAACATCAGAAGGCTTTATTTACAATTCATCCAGCCTTTTTATAACATGCTGCACTAAAAAGGCACATTATTGGTTCATAGAATTGACACGTCCCTCCATTGGTTAAGTAACAGAAACAACACCTGGGAGAGGGGTTGTTATGAGAAAAAGTATTGTTTACTTAAAAATGCTCTGAGTTATTTACAGAAATAGTCCTTGAAAGAAAATTCTCCCAAGAAATCTTCCCTTGGGAAGAGAAATCAGCCACTGACAGGCTGAAAACCTTTCAGACTCAGAAATATCAGGCCCACATCCTTGTTTATCACATCTCAGGGAATCATCACACCAGGGAATCACACATGCATTATCTATCTTATCCCAGTAGTGCCATTTTCAAGAATATTCAGATATTCCCTCAGAAAGGGATGTACTCTGAGGGGGGGCAGGCTCTTAGCTGAAATGTGGAAGGCAGCTCTTCAAAACCTGAAGTACAGCAATAAAAGAAAAAAAAAAATTACAGGAGCCTGTCTAGATCTTCTCCCTCCTTGCAAGACTATTGATACCTTGACTGCTTTTCTTTTTCTACCTTTAATTGTCCTCAGTTATCCCCAAAAAAAGTAGAATTCTTCATAGTAAGGAACAATCATAACATTTCATAGCACAATAGGGCAAAAAAGGAATCTCATTGTCCTGTAGTCTGCATATTTTGCTTGAAGGCAGCATCACTTCCAGCAGAAGTTGATTTGTTGCTTCTCTGCAGCCAAGCTATCTGGGTTTTTCCTTCTATCAGGACATTAACATAAATTTGCCTTGCTATAACTAATTGCATCTAAATAGATGTGTTTCTATCCACATAAACACCAGCATCAGTTTTCTTTTTTCCATTTTTCAGCAGTCTTTGCTTTTTGCTTGATCGCTGCCAGCACTTTCCCTTGACTTTTCTCTTCCCTTTATCACCACATTCCTTCAATATTTATATGTTTCCAAGCACCTCATCACTCTTGTCAGAATTTTGTCTTCCCCTTCTGTGCTTTCGATAGTTGTACCAGCTGTATCAGTTTTGAGATGCAGTGAGTCCCTGAAAATGGATATGGAATTGCAGCTAAGTCTTCCCAGGCTGGAATAGGAAGAAAAGACTACCTCGTGTCTCTGACCTGCTTTTATGTTCTAGTGGGATGTGTGGGGTTCTTTTCTGAACAGCATGATATATGTTCATCTTACCACCCACTGTAACTGTGTTTCCTTCTTCTGGAAGGAAATTACCACCCAGCTAGGTACCCAGTTTGTATTTCTGCAGTGATCTTCCTCCCTGAAGTGCTCATTTGTGCCTTTGTCCTCATCGAATTGAGGTCATCAACAATTTGAAATCTACACAGGTCCTCCAAAAGGTGATAATTCAAGATGTCTCTGTGATATCTGCAAACTTGATGAGCATATTTGCAATTCAACCAGTGAGTTATTAATTAAAAACAAAGTTCCTAGAGCAGAACTCTGGTAAATCCCTCATTTAAGAGTTCTGCTTTGATGAGTTTGCAAGAAGCTGAATATGCATATGAGTTTCATTTTATAGTCTTCCTTTTCATAGTCTTCATACGAGGATGGCATGTGAAAATGTAGAAAAAAACTTCATTTAAATCAAGTAAGTGTTTTCTGCTTATTTCTCCTTATATTCTGTCATATTTCTGCTAATTCCATAGCACCTATCATGGCAGGGAAAAAGAACTGATTTGGCACAGCTTAGTCTTGAGGATTTTTTAACAGGAACAAAACTACTCCATGTCAGCATTACTTACCCCTTTGTATTCTAACAGGTGTGCACAAATATTGTATAATTTTCCAGTATTTTCACAGAAATTTAGGTTGAACTTCTCATCTACAAGTTCCATTCCTTCTGTTTCTGCTTTACAATTGCTCATCTCTATTCCTCTGCAAGTTCACTCATTCACCAGTTGTTCTCAAAGACATCAGAAAATGGCAAAGGTAATTTTAGGCAATTCTCTAATTACACTGAGGCCAAATCAGTTTTACCGTGTAAGTTAATCTAGCAATTTTACCTCTTGGTTTTTCTGTTCTGTCCTGACTCTTTCTACTTTCATTATTAATGTTAATAATCTTGTTAGCCAGCAAATTGCACCTCATTTTTTAATTGCATTTTGAATTGACAGAGACATTAAGCACAGCATCATCTGCTAATGCTTTCTCTCTGTTTAGGTCCACTTTGTTCTCTTGATATTGCAAGCCTTAATAGAAGATTCTTAATTTTTATGAGTTTTGATATTGATTTCTTGATTTGTCTCTTGCCTTTCTGATTCTGTCCTAACACATCTATGCTATCCTTTCTTTCCCAACCCTTTTTTCCTGTGTTGTTTACAACTGCACTTCCTCAGCTTTAGAACAGAGTCTTAGAGTCATTTAGGCTGGAAAGACCTGTGGAGGTCATCTAACCCAGGTCCAGCTTATCAGGTTACCCCAGGCCTTGATATGTCAAGATGGCCATTTATCTTGTGGCTTCACTAAGAGGCAGTTAGAGTCTCATCAAGAATGACAAGTCCTGGATTGCCACATAAAATGCCCTTGGCTAAGTTGTGTTTGAGGTTCAATCTAGAAAGGGTGTTCTGATTCCATCTGTTCTAGGTCCTGTCAGTATGTCAGCACATGAAAAATAATGCCCCTTATCTGCTCTGCCAAGAAACAGTGAGGGATTTCTGCATACATCCAGATCATGTTTAGATACTTCTGGAAATTTACTGATGAAAAATGCAGCACATATACCAGACATCTCTAAGGTCTTGCAGCAGCAAGGCCTGAAAGTTCACATTAATTTAGGTACTCAAACTGGGGGGCAGGCACATAAATACCATGTGGAATCAGGCCCTTGATGGCATTAGTGCTACTTGGCATGTGCTAACCTATGCACTCCCTCATGTCTCTTGGCAGCTCTGAGACCCTTCTCATGGTTAGTCCAAGAAGGATTATCTATCTAGATTTCCCTTTGCTGGCCTGTCCTTTGGGACTTGATCCTGCAAGCCCTATCAGATGTAAGTAATTGCAAAAAAACACTTTGGGAGGTGAGACACTTTTGGGATGTTCAGAGAGGGATTAGATAAATTGATGGGCAACATGTCTGTAAACAGATACTAACAGAAGTAGGCAGAGATGTGCTCTGTAACACAGCAAGTTGGAAGAGTCACACTTATCCATTAATTACTTCTGTAGGCTCACTGTGTCCAAGAGCAAGTATGTGGATGGTGGATACAGACTATATGTGACTGGTGTGATGTCTGTGCCATATTTGTTAAAGGAAGCCATTTGGTTCAGGTCAATAGTTACTATCATGGAGCAATTCTTATGGCAAAAAGAAACATAAGGATGGCTGAGATTATTCAGATCTGTTCTTCCTAGTACTGCATTTCCTCAGGTACAGCAGAGTTAAAATCATGAAGATTTGACCTAGGATTGCCACCGTGCTGAACCAATGGTAGTAAACTGGTCAAGAAGTGATATGCAATGAGAACTTTACAAGTCTTATAATGCAATATCTTCAGAAATATCTCTTATGCAGTTCTTGTGTTCACCATAGTTCAGCACAACTGTTGGGATCAGCAGTGTGCCCTGAAAGCTCAGGCGAAAAAGATGTTGGTCTAACTTGGACTCTTCAAATGAAAATAAATTCTGTTATCAGTTACTACAAAATTGCAAATAAATCACAAAGAATTCACATTTCTGATTAAAATAATCTCAAAGTACTTAAAACCAAAAGCTATCACAATCAGAAACCTAATTCCTTCCAAGAACCTGGGAGAGTTGATAAGACCATTCTAGATCATGGCTTACTTAGAATTTTGGGGCATTGGAAAAGTCACATCAAGAAGTTTGACTAAATTTAGTCTCATTTACAACTCTCTATATATGTCAGTTTAAGTCACAGGCATGACTATTGTTTTGTGCATGCATGCAGTTCTTGAATGTGCTATAACTAAGGTGGCTCAGTGACTTTTTTCAGAAATAAAAACACAGTTATAATTTCTTTTTTATTTGATAGCTCATGCTGGTCAGGAAAAAGAGAATTATTCAATCACATCAGGCAGTTTCTCTACTGATTGTAAAATTGTCACCTGATTCTCAGTTCAGGGACATAGTGAGCACATATTTGTCTTCTGTCAGAGAATACCATATGTCTCAAGAAAGCAACATTGTTTTGTTTTTTCTTGTCTTGTATTTTCTCCTCTTACTTCAGATACACGACTTCACAAACAGCTTAGAAGTTCAAAAATATGCTAAGCAAGTTCACTGTTAACTAAATCAGGACATAAATACAGTACTGAACAGCTGGAATTCTGGAAAATATTTTATGTCAAGTGTCACAAAATTCCTGGGACCATGGAAATGTTAAATTTGAGATGCTTGGCTGAGAAAGCTCCACAATGAGAGGTGATAATCCAAGCCTCTGCAGATTCTTTATTGTTTATAAACTGTTGCTGCTGCTTGTATAAAATCAACTTCAGCAAAGACACATCCTCTGCCTGGAAAGACAACTAAATATCAGCACTCATGAGGCATTGATGCTGCTTGAGTGTGCTCACACACTACTTTTCAGCCAGTATAACGAACAATACAGTTTGTAAAGATGATGCCAATTGTGTGGTCATTTAATAACTCCTTATTCCATTAACTACTCAGGCCTAGAATCAGCTGGATGCAGAATATACATATATATATATATAGTCTGTCCGTAAATTGACATGACTTTTGGATCCAAATGGAGTGATCCTAGAGATCAAGAACCTTCAGGGGGCTCTCTTCTCCAAAAGAAATTTCAATTAATTAACTATTTATTAATTCATTGGCAGTCTTTCTTGGTAATTCTTCATTAATGACATTGAAACCTTGGATGCTGATTTCTAATTCTCTTATACTAATAAAAAGTGATTTCCTTGGAAAAAAACGGTAGAAAAAGTGTCTCTAAGGCTGTTCATAATGTCAGTTTCTTTGTCAAAATGTCCTTGAGGGTTGTACATTTTGCAGGATGGATTTCACAGCTTAAAAGATATAAAAGATAGAATCTCATCTCATTTATACAGTGGGCTTTTTAGATGTCCAAAGCACTCAACAGCTCCCATTGAACAGAGGCTACTATGTATGGACCTATCAAAATAGAAGTAATTTTTAATGGGTCACGTGGAGTTTATTTAGGAACTGCTAGTGCACAATAATTTAAGTACATTCTATTTCTTAGTTATTAGAGTAGTTAATAATACTTCAAAGTAATAACTGTAAAGCCTACACTTCCAGGAAAACTCTTCTATTAGGCTGCTCTAATACATGAATGTTGTTCACAAATAGTGACACTACAGGTTGACAGATTCTGTTATAAGCCAGCTGGTTTACACTTCACAAGAAAATTTTTTCTCACTATTTTGTTTGAGTGTAAGCATAGATATAAGTTGCCAGTTACCAGTTTCAAAACACAGATCTAAGATAACTTTTTCAAGGATTGTTCATCTAGTCAGAATAGATTGTTGTGGGCCTGATATTTCTGAGCCTGAGAATTGCTAGNGTTCTAAACTTTTCCTCGGTGTTTAATTTTCAAATAATTTCCACAAAAACCACAATACACTTTCTCTACAGATCCCCAGGCTTACATAAATTCAGGTGAAGCCTTACTTTGGATGATTCTTTGCAGGCCAAGAGGGCATCTGGAAATCTTTTAGTCTATGCAGTTTCTCTGAAAAGTTGTCCAGTGTAGTCCAATGAAAAATTAAATTCAAGTGTTTTTGTCATGCTTTTTGGAAATCTGACTAGAATGAGACTCTATATTTTGTCATCTAGAGTCTCTGAACACTATCTCACTTTCATTCCTGTCTTTTTTGTATGTGCCAAATGAACTGCATGGGGAAGGAAGAGTATCAGCTCAGCCAAGGTTCTTTCCATACCTTGAGAAATGTTCTCTTTTAGGAGGGGCAATTAGACTGCTTTGGATTTTGGAACATCACCAGGGTGTTTTAACACGGTACAGAAGTAGTCATCACTGCCATTCACTTATTTCAAAAATCTCAAAAAATAAATTTGCAGATTTTTCTTTGTGCCCCATGCCCATGGAACGTTAAAGAAACTATGTTAAAACATCTAGATTCCAGTGTACTTTAAATAACATGTTTTTGAGCCTTCAGGAATACCAGAGCAAATGAAGTCTTAGTAAATAAACATGCAGAAGTTATTAAGTGAAATGATGAGACACAAACAGAATACAGAGGCAAAGAAGTACAGTGCAGACCTCTGTATATCTTGGAGTGGCAGACCACAGGTAACCAACCTTGTATATAAGGATGTACCTTAAATGTCACACAGATGAATAACTGAGTGACCTTCACACCCTAAAACAGTTTTGCAGCTGTGCAACAAGTTTCCGTACAACAGGATACAATATTCAAGGTCATTACTGCTATTTAATACAGTGCAAATTTGTTTCCAGATAACTTCATCCCAATAGCTTATGTTTCCCAAAAACAGCAGCTATTTTCTTTTTGAAAGTGAATCATTTGACATAATCATTTTATGGTTTTGTGATTTGCTCATTTAAGCAATCCCTGTTGTTACTAAGGAGAGACTTTTCTGCATTCATTGCCCTCAGTGCATTTCCTCAGCTTCTAATTTCAAGCCGCTGTCATACCAGTTTTGCATGAGGATCTGTGGCTCTGCAAAAATCCCTTGTGAGAGGCCCAGAACAGTAAACTGTCATTTTTCCACAGTCTGAGCACTAAACTCTTTTTCTCTACATAGACAGCAGGGATGTGATCAGCCTGTGCTGGATGCAGAAACTTGCTCTTCACATACACTTTTCTTCCTTTCACTTGCAGAATTATGGTTTGACTATTGCCCTTTGGGCTGAGATTAGGTTTAGATGTCACAGTCATCATGTTTGGAAACAACATGGTGTGAAAATGCATTTTACGCTTCCAAGAGTCTGTAGTAAACAGACCGCTCAGCATATACTGTAAAAATAGCCTTTCCCACAACCACAAAAGTGATAACAAGTGATTGCACAACATGTGATGTGTCTTTTACTTATGCCACATTCTGTGCTCCCCATGCTTTCCCGTGTTTTGTGATAACAAGTAGAAGACATCTGCCATTATTACTCCCTTTCTTCCAGCTTGTGGATAGAACCATGGAAAATGCTTGTCCCAGCCAGCAACAGTGCAATGAGCCTCCAGTTTCGGATAAGCACTCCCTCCTCCCCTGGAAAATGTCTTGTAGTAAAATAAATGTGTTTGTGCAGTGGTGACTATTTGTCACTGTAGACCCTGACACAGGCACTAAAGCATCTGCCATTTAGAACTGTGTCTCATAACTGGCCAACATGAGAGCTGCAATGAAACCCTATCTTACCATATTGAACTGAAGAAGTCTGTTTAGTTAGCAAGGTTGCACCTCTCAGATACTAGAGGACTGTAACTGATATGAACACTAAAGTCCATATCCAATCAAAGGCAAACAGCAATAATTTGGAACAGCTATACAGTCAAGACCTCTGTGAATAAGAATTCTTAAATCTTCCCCTACAAAGACTGTAAATTCATACAAAGATGTCTTTTCCAGGTCTCTGCCTTTCTGGCTCCCCAGCTCCAGAGCACATATTACACTGTCCACTACCCTATTTGTAAAACTTAGATTTGAGGAATGGCTGCTACCATGCATTTTAAAATTCTTTAAAGTGTCACATACTTATATACAAGCACTGGTACGTACAGTACACACACTTCCTCAAGTCAGTTCCTAAATCTCCAGTAAGAATGCATGTGACATTGTGGATATGCAAATAATATCAAATCCTTGGACAAGCAGAATTTGAATAGGGTCAAGTGAATGAAAAATTCTAGGTAAACGAAAGTCAGATAACTCTAATATCATATCTAAATTGAAATCAAGAATTTAAGGTGGTCAGTTATTCCTACAGATCCCTGTGAAATTTGTTTTAAGGCAACAAGAGATAATGAAATTCTGCTAAGAAGTGCTGCCACATGCCACAAGCCATGAAGCTCCTTATGCTTTGTTCCAGTAGCAGGAATTATTGCTACTATTCTTACTTCCATGAATGTCAGAAAGGTTCTTTTTGCATAAATTTCCCATAGGTCATTGTCAGCATAAAAAATTCTGGTTCCTTGTAGATCTTCCACTGCCCAGACATTGAAGAAAACTCGTGGAAAATATCTAATCTCTATTTACCAAACATTTCTGTGATATTTTGTAGATTCAGGAATTGATGCATGCTTTTTAATAGACTACCAGTCGTTGGTGTGCCAACTCTCCCCTTACACATCTGTCAGCCATTTCAAACATCCTACAAAGTAGATGCTTAAAATATCCTTCTGAAGGGAAAGGAGGGATGAAATTTCTAATCCTCTATTTGCAATCCTCGGCATAATATTCTGTTTCAGCAGCAAATCACACTTCTCCAGTTGTTCCCTAAGAACTGTGACTACAAATGTCAGAGGATCATATAGGTGAGCCAGGTACAGATCTGTCAAACCTGGCAGTGCTGAAGACCCAGCAACCCCTTAACATTTCAGGATGCCTTCCAGCTTAGTTTCCCATTAACAGAACCCAGATGACACACCCTTGAGAGCACCCTGTAAGGAGAATGGAAAGTGCAGTAAGTCAGGGCTAGTCAGAGATTTCCTTGACAAAGGCATTCCTGACAAAGTGAAATGAGAATGTAAACACATCCTGGGTGAGTATCTGAGTGTCCCTACCTACATACCATGAGGAATGACAGATAATTAACCCTGTAACAGCGTAGACTGGTGTCCTGTGTTACTACACAGGCTACAAGTGATGACAAAACATGGGCAATAACACATATTTCTAGGCATACCACCTACCCTTACCTGAACAACCTACCAGACTCAGGTGAGAAGGCCTGTGTGAACTGGAACTGGCAGAGAACACAACAAGAGCAAGAGGCTAGAGGTTTTCAGTAGCAAAGAGGTTTTCAGTACTCTACGTGTTTGCCTGAAGCCAGTAATGAGGAAAGTTGTGGGGTTTTTTTTGGTTTTTTTTTTTTTGGTTTTTTTTTTTNTTTTTTTTTTTTTTTTCCTGTTAAGAAATTAGATGAGAAATGCTACAATTTTAAAAGGTGTTATTTTCCCTGTGGGGAAAATAAAAGGGATGTTGGAAATTGCAATCAGTAGAAGATACAAAGTCAAATGTTAGAGGGATTTCAGAAGCATGTTTAGAAGAATACAAACTGTTTGAAAAGGCAAAGGCAGAAGACCAACATCTTGTTACTAACAATAAAATACTGAAAGTCTCTGCTAAGAAATGTGCTGTTGAACATGAGTGTAAAAGGAAGAAGAGGGGAGTGAGAGTGTGAAGAGAAAGATTCCCATTACTAAAGTGCAGAAAAATTCTGAAAGCCCCAGTATGTCCACAGCTGGACCTACACTGGTAACCTGCACTTCATAGATCTGCAAGAAGCATTTTAAGAATCATTACCCTTGTAGCCAAAGTATCTACCCATCTCTCAAATCAGGTATTGTATGAATAGAATAGGGTTATAACTAGGCCTGAAAATTTCACCTTCACCCAGGTGCCCTTTCACAGTGACACATAGAAATGGGTATGATGGATCCTCACTGATGACCAAGGCCACTGCAAAGAAGTGCCAAAGAGATCAAAGAGTTAAAACGCACCATGCCTGTGGCTGGAAAAATCTTGAGAAAATGAAGGAGAAAAATGAGATATTTGGAATGGTATAAAGTGTTAACTGGGTCCCAGCTGACAAAATACTTCTTAATAGGTATGGACAAAATTTCTTCCTGAACCTTAAGGTATCAAGAGTGACCCAAGCAGTTCCAGGCTTATTATTCAACCATAGTTATTCAGAAAAATCGTATGTAGCAAAGTGAATTTGGAGGGATCTAACTCCTGGAGGCCAGCTGTGACTTAAAATGCAGTGCATCTTTCTTGTATTTGGTCATCCTGACCACTCATTGAATTTACAACTCACTGACTTTCTGAAATGCTTCTTTGGTAAGGATAATAGACCTTGCAGACCAAATACAACACATCAGAATTTTATTTGCATATATATGCTGAAATTATATTTTCAGTACAGTACCACACATGCAAGCATGAACAATTGAATAAAGAACTGGCTTCAGAGTAAGTTTTTCTATGAGGTTCTACCAAGGCAAATGAAATTACGAGCAGACTTCAGTAGTGATCCTCCTTTCAATTCTATGTCCAGTTGTTCTTATTCACAGGTTTTTATTTCCTCATATCATAAGGAATACAAAGCATGAAGAGGAAAATGGCTGGTACCAACTTTTGAATCCTCCACTTGATTCAGTTTTGTAATGGAGAACATCTCTGAGGATATATTATTCATGTGTGCTAGGGCTGTTTGCTAGCTGTGTTACATAAACCAAGGAGCTGGAGTGGGAGATGCAGTAAAATTCAAGTTTCTTATATGATGGGGAAACTGATCATTTTCATTCAATTTAACTTTATTTACAGCTGTTAGGTGTTTTGCTCCTATCATTTACTAGAAAGGACTAATTATGCTGTGCCCACATCACTGTGAGGAACCGAATCTGTTTACTCTGTCACTAAGTGCTGGAAAGAACATATTTTGTTTCCTGTTAAAAAAAAAAAAAAAAAAATCTGTTGAAAGCAGCAGGAGCATCTGGCTCCTAAACTTAGTTTGCCAACTCACTGAGTCCACTTAAAGCTCTTGAAAGAACAACAACAATTTGGTGATTATCTCTCTCTCTTAAACTAAATTTTCATTTGTGCACCTTACCAGTAGATGGATCTCGTCTGTCTTGTTCCAAACTTTCCCAGGGTAGTAGTGAAGAAACAAATAAAAGAAAAAAAATGAGCATAATAAATGTGGAAAAAAAATTAAACAATCAGAGCACTTTTGGTTTGTGGGGTTTGGGGTTTTTTGTTGGGAGGGTAAAAAAAAATGTTTGTTTGTTTGTGGGTTTTTGGTGTTTTTTGGGGTTTTTTTTTTTGTTTGTTTGTTTGTTTTGGTTTGGGGGTTTTTTGTTTGTTTTTTGTTTGTTTGGGTTTTTTTTTGTTTTTTTTTTTTTGTTTTTTTGGGGGTTTTTTGTTTATTTTTGGGGTTTTTTTGTTTTTGTTTTTAATTTATACCATTACTAATGCTATGGGAAAAGACCCCTGTAATACCCAAAAGCGTGTAAAGGGGTAGCTTTTCCATGGATAGTCAGCAAATTAAATCAGAGACACAATGGATGGGTAAAGGTCAACATTATATCCCTCTTTAAAGGTGGAAAATTAAATCACAGGAAAAGTAAGTGACTGGTCAAAGGTCAAACAGAAAGCAAGTTGCAAAACATGGAAACTGAGCAACTGTTTCTTATGTTCAATGTCTTAACTGCCAGACTGCCCTTTCTTTAATCTGAAGAGGGAAAAAACCTCAGTGGTGGAATAGTATCAAAATTAGTTTCGCTGAGAGCAGTCTGAATTTTTCTATCTCATCCAAAACTGGATATTGTTCTGCCTCATTAAAGCAGAAACAAGATCCACTCCAACAACACTGATGTGGTGAAAACAAATCCACAACTACTCCTTCTTGTTAAAGATTTCTGTACTCCAAAAAATTGGTTTGCAGTTTTGGAGAAACAGTCAATGATTAATTTCATTGTAGCTTTAGAGAAACGAACAATATCACCACACTTGTCCTCAGAAAGCTGAAGTTTGGAGCTACATTTGAGAGCTATGAGACGATTGCAGGTACTTCATCTTCATGTATTCTTGTTTCTTTAAAAAGCTTACACACCTGTATATACACAAACACACAGGAATATACTTACTTATCCACAGAAATATATATTTATATGCACGTGTGGGTACATAGATATGGACACATATGCATATATACATATATATATATTTACATAAGCATAACGACATTACATGGTATTTAAAGCACACAAGGCAGTTCAGGAAAAGAGGCAGAGGCCATTTTCCCAATCCTGTTTCTTTATGTGGGACAGTTCCACACATGATGTGACACTGCAGTATAAGCTAACAGAGTGATCACAAGCTCCATTTCTGTCTCTGTGTCTAGGAAGCTCTCTATACCCTGCCAGGCCCAAGGGATTAAACTACAGTTACACCATATGCCTGGGCTTTGCTTGCCCTAAACAGCGTCAAGGACAAGGGCCGTCCGAGAGCCCCATCACACTGTAACCCAGTCACCTGGAATCACTCCCGTCACCTCATGGGCAACGTGGGAACGTTCACACTGAAAGGCTAAGCCGAGGTGCACTATCTGTGGGTGCCTCATCATCGCAGCACAGCTCTGCCTTGGCAACCTTCCCCATGTGTGTGGAGGAATAGCGAGCTTGGCTCCCAACCTCGGGCTGGCCCGGGTGGCTTGGGTCACAGGAATGGCATGCTGCGAGGGGAAGGCGGCAGGGGGGTGGAAATAGCAGGGGCTTCTACTGAAAATATTAACCCGTCTATTTGAAAAGCGATGGCTGCCTTTGAAATCTCTTCTTAGACATCTATACTTAGCCCCGGGCAGGGAGCGTACGCCGGGGCTATGCGGGGTGGGCTGGGGGAGGGCTCCCTGCGCAGCCCCGCGCCTTTGTCCTCCAGCCGTGCCCCCAGTGCTCGGCAGCGGGGCCGGGGCCGCCCGCCGGGCCGGAACGCTGCTCCCGAGCCCCAGCCTCGCTGCGCCCCCAGCTCACGGCATTTCGGGGCAGGGTGCAAAGTTGGGTTGTTTAGTTTTGGGGGGTTTTTTCCCTTCTTGTTTTCGTTTCGGGTTTTGTTTGTTTGTTTGTTTGGGGTTTTTTTTGTTGTTGTTGTTTGTTTTGTTTGTTGGGGGGGTTGTGTTTTGTTTTGTTTTTGTTTTCTTTTCTTTAATTTTTTCTAATTTGTCTCCTAACTCTCGTGTCCCTCCTCCCTTTCTAAATGGGAGATGTTCTCAGGACAGCGCCCGGGAGACTGGCTGGAATCAGTTTTGGAGGGTGATACACCGCGACAGCTAAAAGTTGGATAGGGTTTCAGCAGCTCCTATATAAAGCAGGGGGGACTTATGTCACTGCACTAATTAAATTCCATCTGGGTTGTTCCTCGGGGTGTTTTTGAGATTGCCACCCAACTCAAGCAGGCAGAGAGGCCCAGGGACAGCATGATGGACCTTTTTGAAACTGGCTCCTATTTCTTCTACTTGGACGGGGAGAATGGAGCCCTGCAGCAGCTGGAGATGGCTGAGGGATCCCCGCTATACCCAGGCAGCGATGGCACCTTGTCTCCATGTCAGGACCAAATGCAGCCAGAGGCCGGCAGTGACAGCAGCGGAGAGGAGCATGTGCTGGCACCCCCGGGACTACAGCCTCCTCACTTCCCCGGCCAGTGTTTGATCTGGGCTTGTAAAACTTGCAAGAGAAAGTCGGCCCCCACGGACAGACGGAAAGCAGCCACCCTGCGGGAAAGGAGAAGGCTGAAGAAGATCAACGAAGCTTTCGAGGCTCTGAAAAGGCGGACTGTGGCGAACCCCAACCAGAGGCTGCCCAAGGTGGAGATACTGAGGAGCGCCATCAGCTACATCGAGAGGCTGCAGGACCTCTTGCACAGGCTGGATCAGCAGGAGAAAATGCAGGAGATCGGGGGGGACCCCTTCAGCTTCAGCCCCAAGCAGGGAAATGTAAGCACTGCCGCCTGGCCGCTCCGCCGCCACGGCAGCGCCGCCGCGCCCGTCCCC
>WEIU01023022.1:4149-40245 GCA_013389925.1 Aegithalos caudatus | reverse complement strand
GCATCGCTGTTGAGCCCCCAGCCAGCCTCGGTGCGCCCTGGGCTCCCGCCCGCGGCGCACGGCCTCCCCCGAGCCGGGACATGGAGTGTCTTGCCGGGCTGGGGCCTGGGAACTTGTTACTCTTTCCATCAGTGCGTATTACTCTGAGACCAATTCATGGAGCGACAAAAATGTGGAAGTTTCAATTCTCACACTGTGTCCTGTTATGGGTCGAGTTTCCTCTATTTTCTGCAAAAGTAAAAGTAGTATTTCACAGTCATATTTTTCTATCCTCTTCTCCCTGCCTTCCCTTCCCGTGCACCCCTGCAAAGCTCATGTTTCTTTCACTGGGTACGAAGATGGACTGTGTATTCCAGAATTTGACCCTAACATTGCATGGTGACTCTGCTCTTAAAACAACCATATGATCTAGCTCTGATGCTGTGCTGGGGAATTTTACTTGTTGCTCTGGCAGAGACAAATTTAGTAAAGTTAGTAAGAATAAGCCACGTGTATCTCTTTCACAAGCCACGAGGTATATTTCACAATATTTGGAAAGCAATATAGATTTATTTACTCCTAATGACTTTGGTCTTACCTATCAGGATGCAAATTCATTGCTCTACATGGCTCTGGAACAAAACAGGTCAAATCTTCATGTGTTTTCAGATTTAATGAGTATTTCCTTCCAGGCACTCAGTTAGGTCTATCTACCATGAAAAATTTCCGACTTTTTGCACTCCTCTAGGTATAATTCAAAACTTTCTTAGCCAACCCTCCTCTCCCCGCCCACAACAAGAAAAAGGAAAAAAGAAGATGAGATGGATAGATGGGGTCTTTCAGTCTATTCAGAAATGTTTCCTATTATATATATATCCCATGATTTATAAAACTCTATGATTTATATAAATTTCCTATGATATTGATAGATATATATGTATATATATATATAATATAAATATTCTGAGTGAATATTTATATATTTATATATATACATCCCTTATACATATATATAGGTATATATCCCTTCTGAGGGAAGGGATATATACACCTCACTGCTGTGGGATAAGGATGTATTTGCCGTTTGTGTTTGTGTTGCTAGCACTCGGCAGCCAAGGGGCCTGGCAGGGGTATTTCACCTCTGATAAATCTTTCACTTGAACCCAGCCCAGCTGAGTCATGTCACCAAAAGTTATCACCTGACTGGCCTTTGGCAGCATCTCGGAACCGAAGATAAAAGAAGCCCTTGCTTAGGGATGACTCTGTCCCCCCACAAGGGGCCACAGAGCAAGTGAGGCGGCACTTGCCTTCCTCAGCTTGCAGCAAGGAAGTGGCAGGTGTGTGTCTGACACAGGGCAAAGCCAGCCCACCCTTTGTGCACAGCTTACCTCAAAATTACTTTCTTCCCTTTCCCATAGCCTTGAGGAAAGTGTTCTTTTCTTGCAAAATATTTCAGGAGGAGCCTTGACCAGAATAGGCTTTCTGTGTATACAGATATGTCTGAACTAATAATGGAGTAGAAGTGGTTTTCAACCCCTGAGTTGCTGTCATGCAGAGCTACAAACAAGGTATTCTCACACCCCTGATATTGCAGATGCTTCAGGAGTATGCAAGTGCCTTAACACAGACATAATCTTGGTTCTGGGGGATCACTTCCCAAGCCTTCTGTTCACAGGAATCCTTATGCAAGACCATGAACATCACTGATTTTATTTCCTGGATTCTCACACACAGCTTCAGTGTTGCAGTGTTCTCTCCCCTCAATGAAAATACCATCCCAATGATACTTCTTATGCCCAGGATTTAACAGAGTGCAGATTTAAAATGGTATTTTAAAGTGCGCTAACTAGAGAACTTTCAGCATTTCATTCTGCACTGTGCTGACCTTGGCAAGTGATCTCGGACGAAGTATGCAGAGTAACACTAGCAAATCACATGTTGGTAATGTACACCTCTCTTTGGCTGGCAGACATTTTAAGAGTTGCAAAAAGGTCAATACTTCTGAGAAGTAGCTTTTCAGAATGCGAGGAGAAGCAGTGGTTTACAACCTGTAGGTTTTGCCATACACATCTGGGAATCAAAATCTCAATTACAGGACACCTATGAATAAAGCTCCCATGAGCCAAAAAGTGCAATAATCCTTGCAAGGAAAGTCAGTGAGCACCACAAAACTACCTTTAGTCTGTGGATTGGGAAGAACAAAAAGTCTGTTGTGGGATACACCATTCTGCTCAGATTTTACATATTTAAGAATAATATTAATAAGAGGAACTGAAAAGAAAGATTTGTATCCTACGTGAAACATGTTCATTTAAGGAAGGCTGTGGCCAGAAATAAATTAGAAGGTGATGGTCTAGAAAATCTGAGCTCCACCTATCCCAACTCCTACTATGTGTCTGATTGCTTAAGGCTCTGGGGCGGTGTGTCGTGGCCTCACAGGCAGGTGGGCAGGTGCAGTGATGCCTCATGGTGTCAGAATAATGAATATAACACAGAGTCTGTGTTATAGCAAGTTTTCTGACTATCACTCACTGCAAGGAGGGGCATAATTCTGCACATTTTTAGAATACAATTAATGTTGTATTTTACTTCTGAATATCTTGCCTATTTGACTTAAATTATGACTGAGGGAGGCAGCTGAGCTTTGGTTTTTTGTGTGTGAAGTCTCTTGTATCTTTTGTTAATATATCAAACAGAGGTCTTGATCTTACTTTAAATTCAGATCACAAGGGACATTTGTACATTGCAAAACTAACATAGAAACCTGGAAAAGAGCTCTTAAATATAACATCAGGACAAAAATCCTGCATTCTTAATGTTCAAATTTCTTGAGTTGCTTGTGTGGAAAACCACTCATTTTGCCCGTAGGAAAAGATCAACCTCTTTCTTTTCCTGTAGTAAGGCTTAAAAGATATATATTTTTAGTAATTGGTTCTTGGAAAATGAAGGGGTCTTTATTCGTAACGCTTGTCTTAATATGCCTAAGGAACACCTCAAATTCATACATTTCAGTGGAAATGCAGCATCTCTTCTTCCCAGTTCACCCTGCTAGTCAGGAGCAGTCAGACTTAACCATAGCAGTCAGCTCACCTCTCGCCACCCAAAACCTCCTCCCTCACTCCCTCCTTCCCTGCTTCCCTCCTCCTTCTCTACCTTCTCCTCTGCAGAACCCTTGATTCGCTCATCACTTCTGCTTGCTCCTCTCAGCTGGACCTTGGCATGCTGGAGGACTCACAGCTGGCCAGCTGACTTCTGACCTTTGGCAGGTTCTGCGTGGGGTATCAGCCTTACAGCTGGCCACAACTGCCTGCCTGGCAACTAAAGGCCTAATGAGTTTGGCCAGCTGGAGACTGCACTGGAATCCTGCTGGCTGATTTGATCCTGCCTGAGGGGCTGAGAGATTCACCTCCAAATCTGGAGGGAGTGAGCAATGCATGTGCTGCTGCCCCAGGGCATTAGAGCCAGGCTTCTCCTAATCCATTTGGATTAGGGGGATGACTAAAAAAAGAGACAGCAGAGCTGATTTTACTCATGCTTTTTTTGAGTTTTCTGTTAAGTATTAGACTTTATTAGTAGCCATAGCTCTTACTGCATCTCATGGTGTTCACAGAGTCCAAGAGATACACCACACCAGGGCTGGACTGAGGAGATATTCCCCATCCCAAGCACAGTGGCATATATTTTCCCTTTATCCAGCAGATGCTCGGCTTTCCTGTCTCCAGCAGGTTATGCATCTTGGACACTCGTAGATATCGTGCAAAACCCTGTACAACTACTTTCTCAAAAGTCTCCTGCTTTCCACCCCCTGAAAGGCAGCATTGATCCATGGAGTCTGTTTTCTTCTTGAGCATTAGTAACATTTATGAACTGCCTGGCAATCTGCTGAAAAATGTTGCTGGGTATGATGCCAAAGGCATGGCTCATCTGTGCTTGAAAAAGGTGATACTGTAATATATGAGGGTCAGCAAGCCCAGAGAGATCAGAAAGGTGTTTCAGTATCTGCATTAAATCAGAATATGGGTCTGACACTCTCTGAGAGGCATTCAGACCTGGAGTAGCAGCAGAGGAAAAAATGTGCATTTTTTTCTCATAATTTCTCTGGTCTTCTGTCAATATATGCTTTTGAACTGATACTATTTTCTGTTTTAAAAATCCATATAACATGACTTGAAAAAGTAGCTTTAAAAGCATTAAAACCCTTTCCAGTTGGCTGGAGTGGAATCAATCAGTCATCTGGAAGTGACTGTCTTTGTTCTGGTTCTCACTGTCATGGGTCTGTCTCCTTTGGATAGTATCAAGCTGATATTGGGAGCCACACTCCCTTCTCCTCTGGGTCTATGTCTACCAAGAGCTGTGTTTCTAATCCTAGGACTCCTACCTTTCATTAGCATTGTGTCTTGAGCAACTGGGAGTCCTTCTGGCCTTTTTTTTTCTCAGCTTGTATATAATGCTTTGAGCTCCCAAAAGGGAATTGTTTGGCTGTAAAACTTCTTCAAATGGATGAGCACCATCCTCTTGGATGCCCGCGGTAGTGAAGACATAGGCAGCACCTAAATAGTAAGATTTGACTCATAATCCCTGCGTGATTAAAGGGGGATTTTTCTGGGCCTTATCCTGAGTTTAAGCATTCACTCCCCTCCTCCTTGCATGCTCTGTGGGACTGTTTACCTTGTCACGGTGTAGTCAGTGACCTCCAGAGGAGTTTGTTCCTGTTGTGCAACTGGCCAAGGAAGACATATCCTATGAAGGTGCTTCATGCAGTGGGAAAGAAGAAACTCCTCTCATCTGAAGCTGTTTGATTGCTGTAAATATGGGTGAACTAACACCCAGTCTGGGAGAAAGTGAGGGTCCCATACTGGGAATTCACTTCTAAAGACACATCTGGTGACAGAAAAAAAGGGGTTCCTGCTGAAGCCAGGAAGGTAAGCACAGAAAGCAGGGAGGGCACACAGCTATATATGCATCTACTCAATATGGATTAAAGGGATGGTGACTCTGGGCAACTGGAAAAAAGTTTAATAACTCTAAAATCTCTTATGCTGAGCATGAAGTAGAGGAAAAACCAAGTAAACAAGGGCTGAGGCAGCTGTGTCCTACCAGTGCCTGAAATACACATTTCTCACAGGGTTTCATAAATTTCTCACATGTTTATTTCCTGGGTGAAATACAAAAATGACTGAACTTTGAAACGTGAAACTTGTTATTTCTAAACTTCCTAATAAAAAGGACAGTGAAACCCTCTTTTAGAAAAGTGCTCATGAAATTGTACTTCTCAAGCAGAAGTGGTCTGCTCTGAGGCATGTCCTGACCATGCCTGCCTCCCAGAACCCACATCCCCATCGCTCCCTTTTCTGTGGAAGATAAGAACTACGAGAAAAAAAAATAAGTATGTATTTTGATATATAGTCTTGCTTTAATACATTTTTCAACAATACCATGATTACTTACATTCCTTTTTATAAAGTGAATAGTCCCATTTTTTTTCCATCTATATAGAGTTTTATTGTTGATAACCAATGGTCTTGTTTACATGAATAAGTTTGAGTCCCATTTGGGTTGAATATGTAAAAAATCAACTCTATCTTCATGTAAACTCTCCTTTATTCAGAAATAATGTATTACAAAGTGCAGCTAGACAGCTAGGTTTATTCTTGCTGCAACTTCACTGAAACCCCTGGAGTTTCACCAGGAACAGATTTGGGCCAGAAGGCCTAGAATATAGTTACAATGTATTCATTTTCTCATGCTTCAAAAATGGACTGTTTATGCGCCAAGCTGTAAAGTGATATTCGTGATGACTGAAGCCTGAACAACATTAAAATATCCAGATCCTCTGCTCCAAATCCTCTGGTATCCGAAACTGTTCCTTTGCTTTCAAAAGGAGGGGTTTGCTGCTGCTGAGGGTAAAGAAGGGCAGGGGCACAGCTTTGGTGCTCATGCTGAAACAAGGACTAGGCTAGCTGGTGTGGAAGCTTTACTGTAGCAAGCCTGTCTCAGAAGCTGCCCCAGCTCCAGTCTACCCAGTGCCCTCTGCACCAGCCCAGCCTTCCTGCTCCCGTGGCAGAAGGTTTCCCTTGGCACTTTCAGCTCAGAAACCCTTGTGAAACTTGCTGCCCCATTCCCAGAACCCCCTTTTCAGAGGAATTTTTCTTTAAATGAAATGTACTGTGGAAAATTGCTTTTTATTGCAATTATAATGGATACGGTGGTTCACATAACTTGCAGTGTGCTTGAGAACCAGAACCCACACTCTGTTCACCCACTGGCATATCAAGTACAATCATGTTTTCTGTTTCACTTGCCCATGATATCTAGAAGTATGAGCTTGAAATTGTGCTCACAGTAACTGCAGTGTTGTTTTGATGGTTTTGAATGCCAATCAGCTCTTACTGAATAGGTAGGATAAGGCAGGTACCTCCTTACCTAGCACAGTAGTTATTGATAGGTAGTAAGTGCAAGAACTCTTGAAGAACTCTTCATCTGGAGCCTAATTATTTTTAAAAAAACCTTGTCCCTCTGTTTAGTTAGAAATAAAATCAAAGAGAAAATGTTGCTAAACACATGATAAAAACCCTCCACTTTTTAAAATTTCAGACCCGTTGAAAAGAAATCAGTATGTATAAAATAGAGTAAGATGCAACAAAGTTTATTTTCACATCCTTTTGAACCAGTACAAATTCTTGTGCACAAGCATACTTTATATATGC
This sequence comes from Aegithalos caudatus, assembly GCA_013389925.1. Lineage (NCBI taxonomy): Eukaryota > Metazoa > Chordata > Aves > Passeriformes > Aegithalidae > Aegithalos > Aegithalos caudatus. The sequence goes on along the minus strand of WEIU01023022.1, from coordinate 33,559 downwards.
AAGATTTACCAAGTTCAAAGCCTAAAAAGGGAGTCCATTTGAAGGAAGGGATAAAACCAATATAGCAGTATTACCAGATTCTTTATTTTAAATGACATAGGAGGATTTTTGGGGGGATTGGTCATGTGATGCTTGACTGAGTCTTCAGCCCCCATATAATTTTTATTATATGTGATCCTGGTATGTTAGATGTAGATGTCTGTAGCGTCCCAGGCAGCAAAGCCTTTGCCCACAGCTTTATCATCATACTGATAAGGGTGATTTTTTTCAGAAAGCTCAGGGCCTTTAGAGATGTTTGAGGCTCCTGGCAAGCAGCAGTATTCTTCAAGGGGAGATTCTGCATCTTTTAGCTACCTGAATAGCTCTGTTTGATTCTAATATTGAAGATCACTTGCTTAAAATCTGTGAGCAACACCTACAACTGTTCTTCCTCTAATTGCAGGAAGAAATGTGCCTGGCAAGTATTTTGTGGTTTATGAATGCTTTTATGTTCCTGTTTCCTGTTTATTTTTGAAAAGGAGAAAAGCAGTATATAATTCAGTTGAAAATGTGGGTTATCTGAGAACTGCCTGTGCTGTAAAAATTAGAGCATTGCCCCAACATTAAACAGTCCTCAAAACTTTCTGATGACATGCATGCTCAGGCAGGCTTTGGCAGGTCAGAACTGATGTTGGTGCTGTTGAGCATGGCAGACACGCAGACCTGGGCTCTAACTTAGAGCTGGTAGTAGGGAGGAGTGCTTCTGGATTAATTTTGATGCTGTAATTATCCCACTGAAATTGAATTGAATTAAATTAAGAACTTGGTAAGAGAAGGGGAAAAAACCTGAATCCATACTGAAAGCATATGCTGTGCATCTGAGCCAAATGTGAGTTAAATAGCCGTAGCCTGAAAATTGGAATTTATAAGCATAACACCAATCCAGAAGAAAGTATAACACACAAATTCTTATAAAATTAAAAAAAAAAAAAAAAAGTAGTATCCAAAGATAAGAACATTATAATATATATTCTTTTGGGTATAATAGAAGTGCCTACCTTCAAGTCACACCCTGCACTTCTGTGAGTTTTACTCCCTCTGGCTTCTCCAGAGAGTGCTGCTGTAGCTGAGGCCTTTATGGGTGCAGGAATTCAAAGCTGAAGAATCCTTTTTCCAGTGGGATTATTCTTTTTATAAAGCTCTGTGTGTGTGCTGGAAAAGCAATTTATTTTGCCACTAATATGGGATAAAGCATCATTATGTTACTCAGCTGTCACTGGGGAGTATTTGAAAGTGGTAAATCTATTTTGGGCCCAGTAGTACTTCTAATCATTCCAGTCTGAATAAAAAAATAGGAAGTACAGGACAATGGCTGAACTTGGCTTCTCCACAAACCCCCCCCAAAAAATATTTCTGAAAATTAAGGGACAGATTTTCAACAAAATGTAGGATTTTTTTTTAATGTCATTTCTCTAAAATGTTGAAGTATAGAATTTTAAATGTATGACTAAAAAAAATCAACTGTACTATTTAAAACATTGAAATATACAGGAGTTAGGCACTTTACAAAATCCTGTGACAGACGAAGGCTCAAATTCTCCAAGGGGATTAGATGTTTAAATATAGCTGAGAATCAGAGACTCCAGGTCTGCAAGCTGGGTTAGGGATCCCCAGTGCCAAGGGCCTTGTCCTTGTACGTGTCCCTCTCCCTTGGGAATAGGGGAAATTCTCAACATATGGGGAGAGGCACCAGGGCCCTGGCGTAATCTCTGGGAATACATAGTGTGGAACAGAGCTCTGCCTAAATAGCAAGAATTTGATGAAGAACATGTCTGACTTAAGTGTCTTAATCTGGATTGGAATATAGTGTTTTCCCCAGTCAAGATCAATCTGTCCATCTTTCTCTCTGTCTGCATTTTCACCCCATTCCCAAGCCCTGTGTTTCATGATCTAAGCAGGATAAATATTTCATTTACAAAGTAAAAGGGGATGTGCAATTGTACCTCTTTTATTAACTGGGTTGTCATTTACAGCACTCACCCATGATGTGGGAAGATGAGTTCATGCCCTTTTCTGCCTATGTCAAAGGGACTGTTTTGATTAGGAGAGAAGAGGCTGTTTCAGGGCATGGTGTCTCCAGTGCATATTTGAGTTGCATTACTACATGGACTAAACTAGATGGTCCTTCCTTCAGCTTGCATAATGACTTTGGCTTCTCAGACATTTAATTTGCCCCTAAATCAGATTTCTGCTTCTTTTTCCCCAGGTTTTGGGGTGGATAAGTTGTGTGGCATATGATCTTCTCTTTCTGAAGGGCTCTGTCATCTTTTTGGTCATGTGTCAGGAAGCACAGTTACTACATGGCCAAACTGTTGGTGTTTTCCATCCTGCAAGGACAGCACATTCAGTGTGTGCTCAGACATGATGGGAGCAGTCTTCTCATCCTCATTTTCATGTGTGTCCCTTAAAATGTGTATTTTGGTCACAAAGGAGACATATTTCTTATTCAGCACAAATAGGCAGGGTCAGGACCTTCAGCCCATGCCTCTTCTTCAGACTGAGTGGATATCCTGGAGCAAGAGCCTTGTAACCACTGGGCTACTGCAGAAGGTGGATCTTTGTAGGCTGTGAACTGGAGCCCCTGTGACAGGAAATTCCATCAACTCTGCTGTGATCTGGGTGGAGTATGAGCAGTAGTAACAGTGAGGTTCTAATCCACCAAAACTGTCTGCTGACTTGGATATTTCTTTATTTCTGCAGACCTTTTTGCCTTACCTCTCCTTGCCAAACCTGATGCTCTTAGGACAAGCTGGAGCTCTAGGACAATTACAATGAGGTTTCTGATCAAACAAGTATACATACTGGAATAGCAATGTATAATAACTTATTCTCTGCCTTCATCAAATATCAGAGGAAATTTCTTTCAAGTGGTCACAATGCACTTTGAATAGTTATGTCCACGAATGATGAACAGGTTTTCATATTACTTGTAGCAACTGGGAGCACTGAATGAAAAACAAAGAGAAATCTATGCTACCTGCAGGTATTTGTAACCTCTTGTTGAATTGAATTTATGACTCTGTGGGGAAGGACGTTAATTAATTGAGGATGAAAGGGCAGGGAGAAATTACCTCAGGCACACATCTGGAGCACGTTGCTGTGTTATGTCTCTTATATTTTTGAGAAAATTCAGCTTCAAAGTGCAGTGTTGCACTATCTTAAGGACTAGTGAGCATCCTGGGATCTTGCAGCCGATCACAGAGCGTGGGCCTCTTTCCTCCAATGTTCAAATTGTTCCTGGCTTGAATATCCTCAAAATTAATGTGTGTGTGGATGGTCACTCATGAATAATGCTGAAGGATATAGCAATGTCCAGGCAGATTTTTTTTGTCCTTTTGCTGCACCGCAGGTGGTGTAATTTGGCATGATTCTTTACATGCTTGTACTGTTCTGTGACCAGCATTTGTCACTTGGTAGCTTTTTTTTTTAACCTCCCTGAAATCCTGGGACTTAGAGTGACGTAAAATGGTGGAAGTCATCCATGTCAGATTCCTGTGATTTTGCACATTAAAAGATGCTAAAGCAGCAAGGTCCATCTCACAGTACATAGGATGCATCTAACTGCTTACCCTGCTAATCTCTCTCCCCTGAAAGGAAAAACTGATCAAAAAAAGTGTACTCTGCCTGAATAAACCCATCTGCTATTACTAGTGCATGGCAAAGAGCCAGGTTGCTGTTTATACCTCTCAGAAGTTGTTGTGATCTGGAGTGGCATCAAAATGCACAAAACCATTTCCCATCTGGGTCTCTGAGGAAATGTGGATGCTGTCCTTATGCATTTAAGCTGAGCCTTTTTTTCTGCTGCTTCCCAAGCTTCTCAGGGTGATCCCACCCCTCTACTCAGCGCTAGTGAGGCCACATCTGGAGTGTCCTGTCCAGTTCTGGGCTCCTCAGCACAAGCGGGTCATGGAGCTCCTGGAGTGGGTCAAACAGAGGGCAACAAAGATGATTAAGGGACTGGAGTACCTCTCTTATGATTATGGGCTGAGGGAGCTGGGCCTGTTCAGTTGAAGTTGTTTCCACATCGTCTGTGTGCTGCAGACACGCACAGACATCGTGCTGTGTCTCATTTACTGCCTACCACTTCTGACAGTCAGAGTTTGCTTGGCTTCTGTGTGCTGATCTCTGGCAGTCACTGGCCTGTGTTAAAACTTTTTGTGTTCATCAGCTAAAATGTTGAGATCTGGAGCATCTATAATTTAGGCTTCTTATCTAATATATTCTTATAAATTCTCTCGGTATTGAATGAAGGAAAAGAAGCATTTTCCATTATTAATATGAGATGGAAGAGATATAACTATAATATATTTTCTTCAGTGGCAAGTTGGGAATAGGATGCTCCTACAGACAAACCAAGAAATCAGTACTTTCAATGGGGAAGGTGAGAGTGGTTTTATGCTGCTACACTGGCTGAAGGAGAAACACATTAAACCTGAGGTGGGAATTAGGACTGGCAAGGGAGAAGGATGGAGAATGATTAGAAAATTCTTATTCTGTCTTCACTGGAAAAAAAAAAGGTATTATATTGTGTCAGTAACCATTACACAGATGAGGTGAATCACCTCTTGAGATAATTGTTCCTTCCATTAGCTGCAGGGAGATAGTAGCTGCAATTAATTGCACCTTCACTGACACTGGTCTCTGAAAATTATGTCAGGTATTTTGTCTGACTTCTGAGACACTTCAGCTGCTTCAACAGTGAGTTTTACAGTCAAAGAAACATGCCAAATCTTCATCTGATTTGACACTTGGAACTATTCTTTTTTTCCTCCCTATTTTTTTACAGCTTTGAAGATTGTCATTCTTTGACTCTTGGCTTAAAGACCAAATTTGCTTTAAGATTGTATTCATCTCTCCAGTAAGCCAGATCACCTGTGTAGCTGAGCTGAATAAATTAATAAAGGAAAGATGACTGCTTCTAAAACATGTTTTGAAGGTGTACAATTTTGACTAATTGTAATGCAGACAGCTGCTGAGGGTTCAGTAGTTCAGTAGACTCTGGTTAGAAACTCGTTTGTATCACATGATAATCACTTGCACGTCATTGGAGTCAATGATATTTCTCACATCCTTGCTCCATGCAGACTTAAATAATCATCCTAGAATTAGCCAGGGAAGTGGGGAAGAAACCAGCCTTAGCCACAGCAGCCTCAGTGGAAGACTTCTTTACAGATGTCAGGAGATTCTTATTTGAAGCAATTGGCATGTATTTTGACAAAATCAATTTTTGGCCTTACCTTAGCTTGAAGTCTAAATTTGGCAAATAGCTAGGTAGTCACACCCGACAATTCCAGGATGAGCATAGGTTTCCTGTAACTCTTCCTTGCCTAGGATTGTAACCCTTATCAGAATCAGGGTATTTCTAATGGAACTGGAGAATTTGTGCTGCTGTTAAGCTCGTCAGAGCAGGAAAACTGAACAGGACATCTGGTCCTTAACAAACAGTGAAGGCTGTCAGAGCCTGGGCTTTACCTCTGGAGTTTGCTGAGGGTAAGAATATTTTATCATTTTGACTTCTTTCCTCTGTCCTTTCTTCTAAACACTGGTGCCAGTTTTCTGAGGGCTCCTCTATTTGTCAAGCTGGTGCTTCTTCTGGGTATTGCCTTCTCCCAGGCCTTTCAGAGAGGAACCTGCCTGAGAATATAAGATGCAGTATACAAAATGTAGCTCCTAGTGTATTTCCACTGCTGAAAAAAAAGGAGAACTTTTAGATGTCTGCATACTTTGGCTAAATATCAAAGCCTTGATTAAAGTTGGTGGAGGAAGAGGAAGAAATTATAGGGATATCTAGAATGGGAGAAATAAAAATTCCTTTAGAGCTAATCCATAGATAAACCTGGATCCAATGATCCAGGATTCTGTTTGGCTGTCCCTCTGAGGAGGGTAGTGCCAGGCAGTGGTGCAGACTGTTTTCATCCTTGAGAAAATCACAGCTACAATGGAACCCCAATTTGATGGCTATCTTTGGCAAGTCCCCCACTAAAAGCAGAGCAGCTGCTGCAGTGGGAGATTCACAGCTTGGGTCGATTTGTTACTGCATCTTGTTTACATGGCTCCCTTCAGCAAGGCTTGGAGATGTGCTTCATCTATCACTTCAGTGTAGATGATACACTTGCCTAGCATTGGGGACATTTTTTTCATTAGCACATGTATAATCTTTGGCAGCAGCAACATCAGGTGAAGTGTGATCAGACCCTGTGTGCAGTCTAATAACCTTGTTAAGCAATATTTACATTAACCCTAGAATTATTACCCAGGTAAGAGTATTGCCCTTATTTCCATAATCCTATTGCTACTTGCCATTCTTAGCACAGAGAGTATTCACTCTTGTGGTGTTATTCTACATGTAAATCGAGTTCAGCTCTAAACTGTCCCCTCACTGCAAAATGTGTGGCAATATGCTGCGTCCATCTCTGTGTGCAGCTCTTTAACGCTAGGAGGAAAGAAACCCTGAGCAGCGATAGCGGAGTGAGCAGCTCTCGTGCCATGAGCATCGTTTTACACTAGGCGTCTCCCTCGGCATATTTATTCAGCTGCGAGCTCCACCTGCCTGCCCACTGAACCGAGTCAGGCGGAGGTAGGGACACACAGATTCGTACAACGGGGCTGTAAACCTGCTACAGTGCCATACACACAGTGGAGAGAAATATTGCTCAAAAGACCCATTCAACACTTACACTTTAGTGTGAGTTAATTGATGCTTAATCCCCCTTCACATGAACAAGTTTGTGTTTAGGGGTACTAAGATCCAATGGAGAATAGTTTAATTTCTTTCTGTCAACCCTACAGACAAGGAAAACATGCACAAAACTGAAGCTTGACAGGTGGTGCTGGTGTTAAGTTCTGCACTTGAAGCATGGTGTTAGAAAAGAAATTAATAGTTTGTTATGTGTTTGATCCCTGAGAGTTTAAGAAAGGTCCTTGCTTTCTCATTGCTTATTGTTGGAAACTTACTTTGAAATAGAATTTCAAAACAAATGAAACATGGGTTCCTTCATGTCTTTTTATGATACACTTTCAGACTGGATGGCTGAAGGCACTGAGTCAGTGTTAGGATGCTGCCAGGAGTTGGTTCCACATCTTCACCTTTTAAATTCCAGACAGGCATAGGTCTACATGCCAGATATAATGGATTATCATCACCTGTAAACCTCACTTGTTCAGTGTGCACACAGTGACACTGACCTACTTCATGTGTGTGAATTCATGGTGCAATGCCTCAGCAGCAGGTCTAGATATCCATTGGTTCCAGACAAGGAGCTGTTTTTTAAGCCAGAGGAGGCTGTGTGGTTGTTCCACAGTCACCGTCACAGCATAGAGTGCTTTATCAGCAGGGAACTAAATGAAAGTGAAAATTGTCACCTGATGAAAAAGGGGTGGCTCAGGAAAGAGGTGACGTTCTTGGCATATCTATGTTTTTTTCAAGGTTTATCTATCATTTTTCTATCCTCTCAATGTATTTTTCCCCATGTATCCTTGAGGGCTAATGCAATATTTCATGTAAGGCAAGTAAGACAGCTGACTGTGGTGGTCACGAGAGGGCAGCTAATGGATATGGAGTGCAAGTGAAGAGCAGAGCACTCCAGAAGGTAGAGATGGCAAAGCCTAAATGCCATGCTTGGCTGAAGAGAGTGTAGGTGATCAAAAAGTGTCATGGCTCAGCCAACAGAAAACTCATGTGGAAAGAAGGCTAGGGGAATACTACAGTTGTAATAGCTTTGTGGTGACCTTTGAGCTCTTGTCAAAGGGAATTTGTGAAGCCAGAAGGTGGAGTGATAGGAGAGAGATCAGTGCAGAAGTATCCCTGAGTTAGCCTCTTCTGAGTTGGGGCCACTCTTGCTCACCAAACTGCTCATGGCTACCCTAACATACCCAGAATTCTTCCCATGCTGTTTTTGCTAGGCATTTTGTCTTGTTCTTTCAAAAAAAAACCAAAAAACAAAAAACAACAAAACCACAAAAAAACAACCCTGCTATAAGAGACATGGTTTATCCTCCCAACATAAAAAAGTAACTTGTTGAGATAAAATAATATTCTATACTTCTGGAGAATTTTTCATGGATATGGAAAAGATTTTAAGTATCTTCCCTCTTCTGTAGTGCTGCACTGGTTACTCTGTACTTCAGAGGTTGTACTTTGTCTTTTATGTTTCTTCAATCTCAACAGAAATGTTATGGAAGTGTCTCCTAAGATCCAATTTTTAATTGTGCCAGTTCACAAGCTAATCTCAAGCTCCCAACTAGTCATAAGTGTAACTGATGTTGCTCTGTTCTGTGATGTCAAAATTAAAAGGTTGGGCAAGATTTACAACTTCAGGCTTAATATAATTTTCCTTGAAATGAACATGAATTTGTGTGTCTGTGTGTCTAAAACACTCACTTTGAGAAAACACACCTAGAGTTCTCTCAGCTTGAGAGTTGCTGGTGGGGAGAAATTGTAATATGACTAATGAAGAATGTCTCTGTAAGACTGGGTATGTTTGGGTATCACCTTTTTTCAGCACAATCCAGCTGCACACATCTCAGAGAGAGGAAGGAAGAGAAGAGGTACTCCTCCACCCTATCAGATCTTTATGATTTTGACAACAGGAACTGCAATTGCTGAATCATATGCTGCTCTTGTGGTTGATGAGTTGATGGAAGAAGAAGAATATGTGAAAATAACTGTAAGAAAGTAAATTGAAAGCTAATCAGAGATTAAACTCGTATGTGACTTTTTTCCCTCTTCAATCTTGGCCGTTCCTTTTAGACATCTGCTTTTGTAATCTTACGTAATCCTAGATAGCTGCAGGTTTCAGATTTCAGAACTGGGCAAGTTTTGCTATGACTTTTGTTATCCCAGATCCCTATGGTGGAAGTTTAATGGCTGTGATTTTTGTGCATCTCTATTTGTAACCACAAATCCAAAGCAATAGTTCATCTCTTTGGTTGTAGGTATTGTAAAATGCACACACACTAGCCCAGTGTAGGAGGTGGCAGTAAAGACTTCTGCTTATTAGCATTCACAGGCTGAAGCTTGTTGCAATCTGCTCCTGTATGCACCACAACAAAAGAATTTTGCTTAAAATACCTGTGCTGAGCTCTTAAATTTCTTAGAATGGTTCAGAACAGACATCTGTAGTGACAGGAACCTCCTTACAAACTAGAATACGTGCAAGGCCTCTTGGTCGTCTGAGCTATGAATGTAGAAGTTTAAGATTAGGGAAGTCAAACACTGGGCCCTTTTTGCTTATTATTTCAATGCTGTGTATGAGTACAGCAGCAACACCATCTAAAAAGCCACTGTTTATTCCACGCTAGTAGTTTGTTTAGTAGTGGCTTTGCTTATGATCTTTTTAACAGAATGCCTTACTCTATTTTAAAATGTATGTCAGAGACAGGTGCAATGAACCACATTTAATGGATACCTCTAACTCCTGAATTTGAAACAGTCAGTGTAAGCTCCACTGCTTGATTTTGGACAGCTGAAGGTAGAGACAATGAATTTATCAAACACGTATCTAAGTCTTTCTCCTCATTCAGACCTCATTCACTTCATGGAAAAGCAGGGTCAATATGGGTCTGCTTGCAAGACTGTTTGAGCACATCCCTAATTCATCCTGACCTTCTCATGGCTAAGCACAATATGCTGTATGTCTCATCAGACATGTATTGCAGCAGGCAGCACATTCTTGCACACTGACCCAGAATACTCTCAGGTTTAAAAATCTGGTTTGTTTTATTAAATGCTGGATATGGAAACGGTCTCACTTATGGAGGAGTACTGCTTCTAGCTAATAATCCACTGCTTACACATGGAATGGTCCTTAGTACTTCCAGACACTTTTCTGCTTAATTCTGAAATTCAAGCTGGTGATCTTTTTGCTTCATCAAAGACTGGAATTCTTCAACACCTTATAAAGTGCCAGTCAGATCAAATATCACAAACAGAAAAACTATGGCTAGCACAGCAGAGCCATCAACTTCACTAAGTAAATGCCACCAACCCTGAATCTCCATTATTATTAGATCCTGCATCTGTATCTTTTGTGTAAGTGAACATGATGCAAGAGTGTGTAAGCACTCCATTGGTTACTGTAATAAAGAGACATCTTGGATGTCTCCTACCTCAGTTTGCTGCCAGTGCAGAGAAACATGAGGGAGCCCCAAAGGTAAATATAGGCAATAAAACTCACTAAGTTGACTGGAAGAATATCAATTTAGTGTAGTGTAACAGCAAAGGCCAGGAGACCAAACAGATAAAATACAACGCACAAATACCTGCAGACCTGCATGTGGAAAGGGTTATCTTCCCTGCACTTCTTCTGGATACTAATTCAGCTGTTTACATATGGAAGTACCATGTGGAATCAGGACTAAATACATTTAAATCACAAATGAAAATACCGGCTACAAGCAAAACCATATCACAGGCTTAGGGACTAAGCCTATGGTTATTCTGTGATTAAGTAGCTGTATTGATCAGTAAGGGGCAGGAAAAGCAATAGAAAGTTATTTTTTTCCCTTTTCCACTTCAAAGTAATTGACAGTTCTTACTGTTAAATGTTGGCAAAGACTAGAATGTTAATTTTAATGTGTATAAATAATTTATTGAATAATAATATATGAAAATGAATTTTATATGCTTCTCTATATGAATGACAGTCTATCATTGAAATTTATTAATCAGCACATTCCACTCAAATGTTTTGAGGAAGAGGAGGGAAGGAGGTGGAGAGGAGGTTTGGAAAAATGCAGTACAGTGGGCTGACTAAATCTGAACACTTGCTCTGAAAATGCAGCTATCAGTGTAATTCAAATCCTACTGATGAGATACAGAACAGTTATATGCAGTCATAATAACAACTTATATACTGTCAGTATTAATAGCAATGCCTGTTTGAGAACAGTTTTAAAATAGGTACATACAATTTTATTAAGTATAAAAAGACACCGTGCAGAGCACAATACAATATATTTCATCTTCAGTTCTGGTAGTTCTCAAACTCCACTGTCTTAATTGATATTGTCACCAATGACCGCTGAATATAATTACCTCTCTGTATAAAATGATGCGTCTCTAGATGAATTTATCCTGTTTGGTTTTAAAAATACAGTAATTTCCTTTCAATGGCTACTTACACTGATCAAACACTGCAAGACTGTTGGCTAGCCTGCATTTGGTTTCTAACATATGCTATGATACTGCCAATTTCCCCTGTTTTGCTTTGTCTCTGCCTGAGAATAGATCCTCCAGTATGTTAATTTTTTCTGACTTTGCTCCAAGTTCACAACCATAACACTGTTTCTGACCATTTCTACATTCCATTCCTCACATTACTGAACTTTCACTGACATCAGCAGGAGTTTTCAACATGCAATGACTGTATGGTTTTCTCCTAATCTCCTTTTCTCCCCCAAGTCTTTTCTAATGAAGTACAGAAGGCATGTAAAATGATAATTTGTTTTAGGATTTGAGGGTCCATTTTCTTATTTTCTTGAAAGCAGATGACATTTATAGCCTTCCAGCTTTCACTATCTTCTTTGGAAAAGCAGACATGTAAACTTAAGAACTTAGAGATTTTGCTTGCACATTCCAATTTGGTTTAATAAATAAAAAAAAAGTCAGAACTCTAATTTCAAATTGATTTAAATGATAATGTGTGAGTCTCAAAAGAAACAACTTACACTTCCTCCTCTCTAAAATATATTAACATTAGACTGGAAAATAAATTAAACAATACAGAAATGCAGAGATTATGCTGCATCACAGTAATATCTGCCAAACAAAGCTTGGTCTTTTGCTAACATTAGCTTACTACATTTGCAATACATGCTAAGCAAAGACCCTACTTCTCTAATAGGTACATTCAGACAATAGATATTTTATGGAATAAATATATAATATATCCAGTTATAGATTTCTGAATAGTAACTATAATAGATACAAGCAATACCTACGTTTAAAAATACAGTTCTAGGCTTCCCTAACTTTACTACTAATAAAATTAAAGTTGACCTAAAACTTTCTCACTCTGTTGATGCATAATAAAATATATGGAAACACCAAGAGTAAAAAGCCAATTGCTTCTACAAATGGAATACTTTATAAATATAGTAAATTGCTATTTCCAGAGGGAAATCTGAAAATTATAAACAGGAAGTTAGGTTAAAACAGCTCTACAGTATATAGTACAAAGTGGTTATGAAGCGTGATGTAGGAGTTTGATGTCTGTGACAAAATTTTCAACTGATGTTTTTCATTTTTGGAGATAACTGCAGAGAAAGATCCTGCTCACAAAAGCAGCCAATCTTAACCTCCTTAAACAAAACTTTTAGTGACTAGAGAAAGCCAACTAGAAATTTGTCAGAGTAAGGAGTGCAAAATGAGATCAAACAGAATTATTTGGAAGCCCTGGACTTCACTGTTTCATAGGGTTTACCAATCATGCTGTTCTCATTAGGAACAGAGCCACTGAAGTAAAAGGTATCTGTGACTGCTGTGTGCTGAAAAGCCTTATCATGATGGTACCCTCCCACTTTAGTCTGGTACTATACATTCTCCAGATGAATTCTGTTTCATGTTCCTGTAGTTGTTTGCTTTTGCTGGAATACTAGAGTACAGCTCTGGTTACTTGATTACTGAACTCTTGATTGAGGCTTCTTCTTTCTTGAGAACAACCTAGAATTAAAGAAACACATTCCTCAGAGCAAGCAGAAAGAATTGAGGAATTAAGCTGGCTGTCTCTGCCTGCCTTTCTCCCCTTCCACTTTAAAATCAGCAAAAATTCCTTACTTGCTAAAGAAATTATTTAGGTAACTGAAAAAAATTAAAAACTTGTTGTGTATGTTTGTCTTCTGCAATGGCCTTGTTTTACACAGAAACCCTAAACTTACTTAATGAAATATTGTTTATACTTCTTGTCTGAGTTGAGGCCCTGAGGTGGGCTTCAAAACCTTCTCAGGGTCCTTATTTGCATCAACAAATCTGGAATTCTGGTGGTCACAGGACAGGGTGTTTACAAGGTGAATGTTTTCCCCTGAATTCCAACAGAGGTCAGTGTCAACACTAATAAGGATGAAACCATCACTGGGAGCTTCAGATTTTGACCATTTGGGAATTTTCTGAGACACTTGCTGACTCTAGGACAGCATACTCTTTTGGGAGCAAACAGCTTTGAGATGAGGGTTTGGATGTACATCACTGGAACATGCTTCCTACTTGATTTTATTTAGGCAAATAAAACATATCTGCAAATGTATTCATAGCACAAACTCTCAGTGATTTCAGAAAAACTGCATATACAGAGTATCTCTGAGCCTCACATGCCACAGGGAGACTTGCAAGCCTCTTGGAAGCTATTGTGATATTGAATGTCAGTTAAAAGAGTGAATTAAATACTTCCTACCAAACTGTATCCAAAGGCAAGCAGTTACAGGTGCCCTGCAGAGTAGCCAGAATGAAGTTTGGGTTCCCTGTTGCAAGGAAAAAGCTCGGAACACTTTTCTTCATCTACCACCAGCAAATCTTGAATGTTCCTAGGACTTATTTCACTTGCAGGTAAGCCAGAAGTGCACAGTGGCTTTTGAACTCAGGATCATTAGATGGAAACTGCTGCCAGAATTTGCTAGTGCCTTTAACCTCTTTTCAAAATGCATTTTTACTGGGAAAAATCATGTGGAAATGTACCCAAGAACGAGCTCTGCTCATCTGCAGTAAGTGCTGGCTGGACCCCCAAAGAGTACCTCTGGGTCCCTGACTGTCCCCCTTGGGGCTCCCTCCATCCTGTCCACAACCCAGGACCTCATGTCAGCCCCTAGGGCCATCACCTCCTGCCCCAGCAATGCCCCAGCAGCTCCCCATAGCCCTGACTGCCCAGCCATGGGGTCCCACTAAACTGGGCCCACCGTGGGCTCACGTCCCAGCCCGTCTCTATCCCCAGGCAGGTGCCCAGGCCTGGGGCTGCCCTGCTCCTGTCTGGGACTGGGATGTGCTCTGGCACCAGATGCTGCCCTGACAGACCCCTGGAAGCGGCTGGCCCGGGTTGGGTGGTGCCAGCAGACTTTAGGGAAGAACAATGAATCCTCTCACCTACGACATATGATTTTGCTGTGTACTTTGCTGCTGTTGCTGCTGCTGAATGAGCAACTGCTGCTGTTGCCGGCGCCGGGCTGTTCTCAGTTTTTCGAAGCGAGCCTCCATCTCCTCCAGCACCTTGGGAGTGTAGCGCACCACCAGCTTCACGCTGTCCTTGGCCGCCTTCAGCAGCTCCACCGCCTTCTCGTGGTGCTCTCCTTCCACACTCTGGGAGCAGGGAGAACGGATTGAACAGTGAAAATGGTGCTTTCATCTAGGCTGTGTCTTTTTCATATGGAAAGCTTGTCAGAGTTTTACGTAGTTTCCACACCTTACATTTTTTAAGGGACCACTAAAAAGAAAGCATTAAGTAAGACTTACGGACTGCTGGGCATGTGTTACTTTTCAAGACCTCATTTCTCTGCTAGCGTTGCTTGGAACATTGAATTTCCAAAATAGGGAAGTGATTTGGCTATTAAACAGAGTATTCAATTTCAACCATTAAGTGGACTGACTGGAGATAAATGCTTTTTAGGCACGTGCATTGTTACAAACCTTAAGAAAAAGGGAAAAATTTTCTAATGGTGCAGGATTGTCCACCTGTTGTAGGACATATTAAAAAAAATAAAAGTATATATATTTTTTTTTCTGAAAAAAATCCAACAGCCTGAACATTGGCAACCTTCACATGGATTTTATATCATCTAAAATAATTCATTTTTTTCACGCTTAAAATAAATCAAAGTTTTACTACCTGCTTTGTTTTAAAACTCTTATGTATATCATGCTTTTGGAAATATAAGTCTCACCTTAAGAGAAAGCGTACAAAATTTGGCATTGTTTTATATTTCCTTTTTTGCTTGTAAATCATGGTCAGTATGGCATGGCATGGACATTCAGAGGAAATGGGAGGATATTCGGTGGTGTCATTTTGTTTTGCTGTGCAACAGCATGAACAGAATAGGCTTTGAATAAACATTGTAACCTCCCAAGCTACATGAAGTAGAAACATTTGTTTGCTTTCAAAGTGCTGGATGGTTCTTACTGATACCAATAAGAAATTGTGATTGTTTTGCGGAATAACAAAATTGTGTGTTTCAATACTTCATTCAACAATCTAGCAAACCGCATTTAATTAATGATTGTTTGCTCTCCTGTTTGTCCCCAGCCTTGTTCTTCCAGTTTAGACAGTACTGTAGACAGTGAAGGGTTTGACTTTGCTGCTATCCAGGTCAATGGAAAACTCCCATTGATCTGAACAGTAATGATACAGAATTAAGCCTAATGCTCTGAGCTATAAGCAAAGAGGGGGAACAAAACAAAGGCAAACACAGCGCTGCTAAATACAAATCCTGCTCTCTGAACACACCTCACTCAGATCTTGACAACCAGTTTTCAGCTGTTATTAATATGACTGTTATACTTGCTCTTAATGTCTTTACTGCTGCCTGCATTCCAGTTTTCAAGGTATTACAAAAACCTTACCTGCTTAACAACAGCTGCACAAGTGAAATAGAAGAGGCCCTTGGAGTGGGGAAAAGGAAAAGGGAAAAGGAACTGTTTTGCTGTTGGAATTTTTCTGCCTCTGCAAACCTCTAAGGCTGTGCTGGCAAAGGACTTCTGCTGGTATTGGTCATTCCTATACATGGTACTTTGCTGACTGTATTATGCTGGTGGGGGAATTGCAAGGATTTGACACACTCATGTTCCTTTAGAACTCCCCACCAAACGGGTAAAATTGTTTTGGAAAGTATATAGTTCCTTAACATATAATTTTTACTACATATACTTATATACACTTACTCCTTTTTTTCCATTATTGCATTGGCAGATTGTGTTGAAGAGGAGGATGCAAAACACTATAGAGACAAGAACAGCAGAAAGAACTGCAGATATTGTGTGGGCAAATACCAACCATTATTCTATCCTGGTTCAAAGACTTGCCATAAATCTAAAAGAAAAAAATTCCCTTTCCTGAAGACAAAAAAGAAAATCTGTTAGCCCACAAGTTGGGAGACTGAGAAGAATATTTCTGTTAGGTACCTCTAAACAAATACTTGGTTGACAAATTAGTAATTTAAATCTATTTTGCATCCTTTCTGTATCTGACTCGCAAAAGGTATCTGACAAATGCAGAATCTTTGCCAGATACCAACAGGCACCAGCAAGTGTTTTTGTCGAGCCATCTGCAGGGCTTACTGCTTTCAATTTCCTTTATTTTTAGGGGATGTGGGACAGAAGTATGTACCAAAACCCCCAGCATAATGAGAAAACAATTTTTTTTTTTTTTTTTTTTTTTCAAGTGTANGGGACAGAAGTATGTACCAAAACCCCCAGCATAATGAGAAAACAATTTTTTTTTTTTTTTTTTTACATGCAGTGGAACAGATCAAGGAACACTCTTCCCAGTCATACTGGGATAACAAATCTGGATTCTGAACACACAGCTCTAATTTTATGTTGCAAATTATGAAGTTGGATAACCATCAATGATTGAGCACAAACAAGTTACGGATATTTCATTTCAGGTCCCACCACTGAGCTGTCTGTTCTCTTGCACATACTGTATATTATTTGCTTTTCTCCAGCTAAATTAAGAGAATCACAGAGTGAATTAGTCCCAGTGAACAATGCTAAATTTGGATTTTTTTTCATCCTGTCTCAAGCTGTCTGCAAACAAATAATCGCTACTATAATTTTTGCCTTTTTACAAATGATATTTTGTGGGATTATTCGGCCCAAGACTGGTTTATGAACAGTTGCTCATTACTGTGAGGGTGGTAGGGGATTGGAACAAAATCATCTTTAAGGTCCCTTTCAACCCAAACTGTGCTATGATTCTGTGATTATTTCAAGAATGCAACTTGAATTCAAACTTTGAATTCTCTTGTTTAAACTCTAAATACCAAAATATTTCTCTTGTGTCTCTAAAGCAACTTTCTCATGTGTCCACATGCAATTGGGAATTTTGTACAGCGTTTTCTGCTGCATTACCTACGTATATATTCTAGAGCACATGCATCAAATTTTTAACTGGATTCATAAAATAGAGGTGACAAGAGGGTCAAATTCAATATATCTTGACATCTGAATGTTCACCACTTTCCTTTCTGATCTTTGCCTAGACGCTGTTGACAGTAACAGGATTTTTCAAGAACAACCCATAGATTAGTAAATTGAAACTATTTTCGTCTGCTTTTTCATCACTTGTTGAAAGAAGCAGCAACAAAATTCTTTGATTAACTTTAAATCAGTGAAGTTCAGGCAAAAAACTTGCTTAAATATTTATTTCTTTTTCTTTGAGACTAAATAATCTTTTCAGTGGGTCTTTCTTTCTGTTCTCATTGCTATTTAGTACAACCAAGTTTTCAGAACTAGTACTTCTCTTTTGAGGCCATGATAACAGATAGAAAAAGTGGTAAAAATCTGTCTGAAGTGTTATACAAATATTTTGTTACAAGAGAAAGGGAATAGCTAGTGTTGAGAGAAATAGATGAAAGCACAGAAACATTTTTATTGTTTATGGGCTTGCAACAAAGAAGAAATTTAAGTTTTAAAATCTTCTTTAAAGATTTCTGACTGGACTCAGAAACTGCTACTGTGTGCCTTTGATGCATTTAAATGCAAGGTCAGATGGAGGTTTGCATGGAAAAAGACTACATGTTCATGAAGGGAAGGGTAAGGTTATATGAATGATCATCCTTATCTTTTCAGTATTTTACATTCCTTTATGAAAGAGACCACAAAGCAAAATGAAAGGCAGAATTTGACCCGTACCACGGAGTCAGAGCCTTATATATACTCTATTCCAACAGCCCTTTTTTTTTACCTCCATATTGACATTCACAGTGAAATAACTACAAGATACTCCACTTTGATTTACATGAAAAATGACCATGTAAAAAAATGTACCTTTTTACCAAGCATACATGCTCCCTGTATAGGAACATTTGTACAGCTGATTTCTCTGACAAAGATATCATAGCTGGATGAATATCACTAGAAGAAATCTTGAATGTACCCTTCACTGCAAATCAGTACCAAATGTGCTTACCAAATTTCTTTCAGTTTTATGTGTTCAAAGACTTTGAAGGTCGCAAGACTACACAAGTGCCACTGTGTCATCAGTGTGCTTGGAAAGGGCTGTGTGCCTCAAAGGCTACGAAATGAAAGAACGACAGACTGTTACTAATCTTTTACTGTAAGAGGAATTTACAGAATTATCAATTATGGATATAGGTTCCTTGTAAATTAGGCAGGTGGTGTGGATTTGAAAGGAAGCTCTTCAAACACTCTCCATTACAACAGAAATTGTAATGGCACAAAATTGTTGGTGGTGCTCTGCCTCACTGCACCACAAACGCACACTGAAGGGTCTCTCACAGAACTAATTCTTTTTGATTCATGTGGCTGCATTTTAAATCATGACGTCAGAACAGCTGTGAAAAATGAAAATCCAGATGAAAATGAAAGCTCTATCAAATTTCCACATACCACTCCATTAACTGAAAGCAGCTGGTCCCCACGTTTAAGCCCACCATGCCTTTCTGCCACTCCTCCAGGAATGATGCGAGAAATATAAATAGGTGAATTTTGTTCCTTTCCTCCCATGACATTAAAGCCCAGGCCTTCCTCAGTCTTTGGCAGCTCCACCACTCGTGGGTGTGAATGGCCTTCGCTTGCAGCAAATGCAGCAACTGTTGCCTGGAAGAAAAAAGTGATTTATTTGGCTATTTAGGGGGAACAGTGATAGACACTTCATTGTTCATTTGCATGAAGAAAACTCCCTCCTGTGAAAACATTTCAGTATCTTACTCTCACATTTTCTGATTATCTGAAAATATTTTAAAATCATCTAGTTCTATGCCAGTGTTTTTGAAATAAAGGAATAAACACAGGAACAAAAGGTTTACGTGACTTGTCAAAGATAATACAGAAAGTTACCAGCAGGGCCAGAAGCAGGCAGAAGAAGCCTTACTCTGTGGTGGTGTACCCTTATGATCATTAGTGCATTTTCTCTTTGCCTTTTCACAGGGAGAAAATTTATTCCTGTGGGATAAGATAATGGGATCTCTACTATGTTCCTAGTTGAAATAAAGTGGATGAACTGAATTGTTAACTCTCTGCTTTGCTTTCAGAATTATGGAATTATTTATTTTATATCCTCAAATTACATTAACAGATTAAAAGTTTAATTTATAATCTTTTTGAAATCTTGCAAACCAAGTAACTTCTGGAACAGGAACAGGAGTTTTTATATAATTCTGTCAAAAATTTTATTGAAAAATTAAATCTTAAAACAACAACTGATACATAAATCAATCAGAAAAATCAGGATTGTTTAACTTATTCCAGGGAAAAAAAAAAAAAAAAAAAAAGAACAAAACAAAACCAAAAAGAAGTAACATACTGTAATTACAGTATGTAATTACATACTGTAATATTTTCCTGCATCCAGGAAAATATTACATTTATACTTGATTTTTCACTACAAGCGTTTTCTTACTTATTGGTCTTAATAAATTATTAAATAAACATTAAGAAAATATAGTTTTTAAAGTGTGGTTTTAGTTCAAAATGCTTGAACAATTTTGCATTACACTACTATTTTTGAGCATCCTATAATGGTTATGCTTAATAGAAGCTAGTGGATGGTGTGACGTAATGGATCATTCTCAATTACATGTTTTTGCACATGCAGAACTTGTCATCATGCATACATATTATATCAGACATGAATGCACTAGGAGAATGAAATGCAGACAGCCCAGAAATAACCAGGAAGTATTGCGATATTGAAACATTGCTCTGTAACCTGCTGTTCTATATGAGTAAGAAATGAGAATGGGAAACACTAACTGGACTTCTCCCCATTTACTAAATAGCATAGCAGTAATTTCTATGTTTATCTGCAGTGTAAACAAACCAGGTTTTTATATACACATTTCTCTATATAGAACCAAAGATCTTACAAATTCACATTGACCATTAGCTTTCAATTGCAAGGTTAAAATCAGAAAAATGGCCTACAGAAAAGAAAGCACTACTTAATATGGAAATATGCTGCAATTTAGACTGTATTAGGTTGTTGGCTGCTATTATAGAGCTTGCTTCCCTAAAATACTTCTGTATTTCCCTAAAATAATTTTGTAACACACTCCCAACCTTCCTCTTCTGATACAGCTTTAAATTAAAATCTCCAAACATAAATATTTAATGCTAAGAGATCTTAGTTCCACTATGACTTCAGAGAGTTTATGTTCACAGGAATGGGACCATAAAGAAGTCTCTCTAAAAAAGATTTATGGGTTTGCAAGTTATTTTGCATAAAATCTGCTATACCACATAAAAGACAGTGTTTTGTGCAAAATTATAATGGGAAAAAGAAATCCATGGTGGATCCCCTTGTTTGGAAGCATCTATTTTTGTGCATGTTATGAAAATACAGAGCATATTTCATACTGGCACCCAGAATGGGTTCTTTCATGGTTGTGTGAATTCTCTTATCATTTCAGTAGCAGCAGTAACATAGCTGTCATTGTCTTAGGATATAAGAAAGGCAGGTCCACATGGACAATGGGAAAATATACTTTATTAAAACAGTCAATGTATCAGAAAAAAATCCAGGCTTACATTTAGCTGTGGAGACAATAAAATGTTGATCAGGCTATCTCTGCCACTGTTCATCCTTACCACTTGCTCAGTGCCTACAGTTCCCATTAGTTAAAAGGGGAATTTTGATTGTTTCGTTTCTACCTCCCAAATAACTGTTCTCTTTGGATGAGATGTATGGGAAAACAGTCCATTAAAATATTGTTTGTTGCAGGCAGACTGCTACAGAAGAACCAGTAGATTTGCTTTTGCAAAGCAACTTTTCAAAAAGCATCATATTCCATAAAATCATTCTCTTTTCTTAAGCTACAGAAGCAGCATAAAGGTTGAAATTTTCCATTATGATTGTTACCTGGGAAGTAGCACTGGTTCTAGACTCTGGGCTGCCACTGATGTCTAAATTTTCTTACAGTGTACACACGAATACCTGAAACACACACGCGCACAGTCAATTACTAGATCACTTTGGTAACACATATTTCAACAGCTGCACATATCCTACCTTTGCAGTGGCCCTGGCTCGGAATTCGGGGCAGCCATTAACAGTTATGGTTTCATGCATGTATTGATACACCTAAAATGTTCATGAAAATAAAATATAATTAATTATAGGAGCAAAACAAGGACTTTATATTAACCCAGACGGGAGAGTGTCTTTCCCTCATAGAACTAACTTTCGTTAATGCTGTATTCATGCAATCACATCGCCAAGTGTCTGCTAAACTTGAGCATGCTTAGGTTAACCGAGCATCAATCTGTGTTTCTCACAATACTTTCCAAACTTAACTTTACATCTTCCAACACAACTCCCTTCCATTCTCTAGCAAGTAGTTTCCTAGAACCAGAACAGTTAAGTTCTATGTTATCAAAAATTCGTGTTTCCAGGCAACTGACTTGAATGCAAACAATCTGAACTGACCTGTGTGGTGTCTCAGCCTCCAACAATGGCTTCTTTGGTCTCTGAATCTTTTGTACGAACTAAAAGACTTAGGAAAGTGATGTTAAAAAAAAAATGTAAGCTGCTGAGCATACAGAAGAAGAAGAATGCTGCTCAGCTGAAGAATGGAAGTGAAAACAGTTCTGGAGAAAGGTCACACTACCTTCCATCAACCATAACTAGGAATAGTGAGAAGGGGTCAGGACATGGTCAATGAGTAAGACTGTCCTTTAAAAATAAATTGTACATACACATAAATTACATAAAATCAACACTGCCAGTATATATAACTTTTTTTTTTTTTTTTTCTGGTATACACTTTTGGCCCACTTTCCTTGGTCCTTAACTCTCCCTTTAAAATCTCTTCAGTAAAGAGAAAGGAAAAGGCTTTGTCACACATTGCCTTTGTTCTCTAGATTTGTCACACTCTCAGAGGAAAAATAACAACCAATGTCTTGATACTAGCCAGTTATTTTGAAAGCAAACTTAAAAAAACAAAAACATTTATATATGCCGTACAGAAAGTTTTTTGGAAGACAAAGGTGAATGCAAACAAACAAAACATTTTCTTTAACTTCTAAGGCCACCAAACTTAAAAAAAAAGTTCCTAGATGTCACTGATTTACTGTGGGCATTTTCATGACCTAATTCATCAGAAGTTTTGTTGTTTCCTGTGCTTTATGTCTCAGGCTGCACTTCTCATCAGAGAGAATTTCTGCTGTAAAAGTATTTCAGTTTTTATAGCAATCTTAGGTTCCTTGAGGAGTGCAGGTTCAAATGTACTTTCAAAAATATATTTACCTTTCACTCATTTGCTGATGCTTAACAGAAGTGCCAAAACTTTCCTCTTTGGTAATGTAAATGTTACTTTGGTGGAGAAGTACAAACCTACAAACAATGGCTTGTCCCATTGGTAGGTAAAAGCTCCCCATCCCTCTCTCCTGATGACTTGTTATGCAGTACCATTACAATGCATCTCTCTCCACTGAGCCTGTTAATATGAAACTTTGAACAGACTGACAAGCATATGCTACAAACATCTAAACAGAATTAAGACTCGTGGCTCATTTCTGCCTTCAGTGGACAGACATACTGTTAATCAAACACTCTTAAGTAGCAAAGTGTTTGGGGATGACTGATCCCCAAACCCTTTTTCTTGGGGTATCATACATAAGGAAAAGGCAAAAAAGGAAAGGAGATAACAAATGCAATACATTTCAGAGAGATAAAATGTGACAAACACTTCCATAATATAGTAAAAGATTGTTTGTCTTGACTACTATCAGTACATACATCATTCTAGAACTGAATTAAAAAAAAAACTGGGCCAATGAAGAAAACTGAGACAAGGGGAGCATGCTGAAAATCTTCCTGCTTTCTCTGTTCGAAATAAAATCTTGCTTCTATTGGGAACATGAACACTGACCACAGCAGAAACCAGGATTTTGCCTTTACTTGTAAACATTTGGGAAAATAAAGCTCTTTTATAGTCTCTAAAGGATTTCTGGTTTCTTATGTTATAGTACTCGATGATACAATTATAAAAATGGGTTGAGACTACACACACAGCCTTATGCTGCAGAGATCAGTTCAGTGTTTATTGTATTATATGTATATGTTGTAGGACATACTATTATGTAAGAAGTATTACTACATATTACTACTTATATTACTTATATCAGAATAATGTGTAATTGAAGTAATGAATTATTACATACTTGTTTCTTCAAAACCCATAGTGTACTGAACCACTAATAATGCTGTATTTTCTTCAGGTCCCCCTTCATCTTAAAACTTGACAGCAGATTCTATATACTGTTTTTGCTTGCACAGCTTTAAATGCTGTGTGGCTTGCTAAAATGTTTAAGGGCATATATTCGAATAATGAACTATTAGGACATTAAATGACTTTGAAAATAGGTCACAGTATTTCATAGAGAGGAAGAGTTACTATAAAGTTCCTTAAAATATTCATGACTAAGGTCAATTATCTCAAAGGTGTGCTGATAACGATACATTCGTGTCATTGTTTGTTAGGTTTGAAGTCATATAACTTCCTGTTGACTGCATCCTACCAGTATCTAGCTGGTAGACTTTCTAATATCCAGTATCCTGGTAACTAACTTCTATACTGGTGAAAAAACAGACTCACAAGTGTGTGATTAAACTAGTAAGATAAAAAATAATCCAGCAGCTCAAAAACTTCTGGAAAAATATGATCAATAGTGTCATATAATCCTAGTGTCATATAAATGCTAACAGATTTAAAATGTTCTGCAAAGAGCTATTAGTGATTGTGATATCTAGAACAGAGTTCTTACCAAAAAAAGGGTCCTGCATGTCAGATCTCACTGTCTATAAGCAACAGATGCAAACAGTCCTGGATATCTGCTTGAGGCATTTCTAAATCTAATTATCCTATTTGACTGTTAAATAATACTTAATGTAATTTGAGTTTAAGAATGATAAACCATATACACCCACATAACCTTCTTATTACTAAGTCAGTTTGACAACCAAACACAGATGAATTGTACCTGTTCCACCAAACCCTTTAAACTCTTTGTAGGGTTCATATCTAATCAGGGCTCATTTTTTTGCAATGCACTGAAGTCCATAAAGAAATGTTGTTTGTTTTCCTGTAGCCACACTAAGCCCTTTATCTATGCTGTTCTCAGCACTACCTTAGCCATGATTTTAGCACAACAAATCCATTCTGCTCCCTCTTCTATTTACACAGAACACACAAACTGAAAATCTCTTTGTTCTCAAACTGAGTAAGGTAGAATTTAAATCCTCCTGGTATGGAATATAACTTCTTGTTCAAATCAAAGTATGTGACAAGTAATTGAAATGGATTTAAACATCTTTTCTTTCAATTCCTACTATTATCTATACATGTGATTATATTTTTAATATATAGCAATTCTCTTGATTCTAATGATGTCATCCTTAAGATGCCTGTCTAAGATCTACTGTAGATTTCTTTACTTAAACAAAGTATCAGTCAGCCTAGAAAAAGACAAAGGCACAGATTTTAATTTAAAGCATTTGAAATTCTCCCCTCTAGTATATTTACTAAAGAAATGTTTTAAAACAGTGACCTTTGTCGACTTTGATATATGAATTATTTTGAAAGACATTTTATAGTATGATTGAGCTGAAGAAAGAAAATTAACGTATCACAGAACCAGAGACTGGTTGAGGATGGGAGTGACTTTGGAGGTCATTTCATCCTGCCTTGCTCAAGCAGGGCGGCCTAGAGCCAGTTCCCCAGTACAGACTAGATGGTTACTGTATGTTACTAACTTGAAAAAGATCATATCTATTTTTGTATGTACAAGTACCTATTTTTTGAGTGTCTGTAAGACTACATGGGTGTTTAGTAATAGTATTTACTGATGGACTCCATACACAGTCTGATGGTCTAGTGCCTAGGGAAAAGAGCTTCCACAATTCATTAGTAACAGAGATTAAATTACAGGTGAAATGTCAATGTTTCAAAACACAAACCTGCAGCTGGAAGGTAAATGGTAATGTTTCAGATCATTTCTCCCCCCCAGCAATTTCTACCAAAACTGTGAGCGTCTGTGTGCTGAATGTTCATTGGGTAAGCATGCTGTAGAGAGGGGTTTGTTCACACAGATCTCATTTGTGCTGTGGAGCAAGACATACTCATCTTTGTTTTCTCTTTCCTGTGGAGCACAGAATACAACACTCCCACTAAGCAATACTCCTGAAGGCACAAATACAGACCTCAGACTTTTTTCAGCTTCTGCAGGTAGTCTCCTTGGACATAACCTAAAGTTATTCTCCCACACTACTCAAAGATTACAAAAAGAGTGAGGGAGGTAAATTGCAGCTAGAAAATTTGAACTTGGAAGTGAATCCTCCTTGTACTGTGTCAGCTCTTGCAGGCACAGAGAAATGCACATTTTATTACCACTCCCATCATGAGCTGTAGTGAGTCAGATGCAGCAGGTATTATTGTTATGATGATGGGCCTCATCCCCACGAATTGAGCTGGGAGGCAAAGCAGCTGGTTTAAGATTACTGGAGCACAGGAAGGGGAACAGCCTTATGGGTACTTTAGGAGCTAGCTGCTTACCAAAAATTACTCCATATGGACTCATAACAAAGCAGCAAGTTATTTACGGCTTGGCTATTTAAGTCAATGCAAAGCTGTAGAAGGTCCAGGAAAAACAGTGCACTTAGCAGCTGGTTTTGTGAAGGTGTCTAAAAGCAGTATTCTGTTTACAACCTGAAGGATGCAGCATCTTTTCTGATGAATTCTCTAAGACAGAATTTAATTGCACAATTTTATTTCATTAACTTCTGTAATAGGTATTTCATGATTCATCCCCTGATGAAATAAGTAATTCAAAGTACAACTGTACCTAAAATAATAATGCTCAACTTTAGGACAAGCTGATCTGAACACCAGAAGGGCGGAGGTATGAGGCAGAAGTCATTTTACAGCAATGAATAGGTGCTCAGAAACCCCCACAAACAGAGTACACTGCAATTCAGACCTGTGACATAGCAAGCCCAGATACATTTTCTGAAATTCCTAAGTGGGGAAATAACCAAAATGTTAGGAGTTTCTTAGCATGAGATGATACATGTAAGTAGTAATAATCAGCTGTGTTTCCACAGTGTCTGCAGTATGATAACAATAAAAAGACATAAAACGCTTCCTTCAAGAAGTCATGACCTAAGTAAGTAAGGTAGGTTTAGGTAAATCATAGGCAAGCAGGTAAAAGGGCAAAATGAAGAAAAAAACCCTGCAAAAAGACTGATAAATGATGTTTAAAATACATATTGGCATCATCTGGGTTTAGCTCCTTTGTCATATTTTTTGTTGCTTCAAGTGCAGAAAAAAAAATTTGTATCTATTTTTGGAAGACTTTCAAGGAAGGGAAGAGAAGAGCCTGACTGACAGTACAGAGGGGAGAGTTAGCATGAGAATAACCAGAGCAAAGAGGACATAATTGGTTTCACTGTGCTTCTGTAGTCATGTCAACGGAACAGTGTACATGTGTGCATCCTTGCAGAACTGATGCTAAGCTGTAAGAGATTGTTATTTACTTACACCTCAGTACTATGCATCTGCTGTCAATGAGCTGAATCCCTGTCTTCCTAATTGCCTTCATATGTTGGAAAGTATGATAAATATTTTTCCCTTTTAAGATGTCAAGCAAAAAGAAGTATCTTTATCAGTCTTTTACCACTGTGAGAAAGCAGAAGATGCTTTATTCAGCGTAGTTGCTGGCCTCTCTTCTCCCCTCCTCTCCAAATCAGGAGCTGACTCCCAGGACTTCAGTGTCCTTCTGCTTTGAGACCCACATTTCATTTCACTTGGTGTGCATGAACCAGCACACATGAACCCCCTCCTTTGGGGCAGGCCAGAAGAATGCCCAATCTTGTGACTAGGAGAAGTTACAGAGTAAAGGTGCACTGGAGAGCTGCAGACCTCTCCACTGTGGGGCTGTGAATCCCTTGAGAGCAAATGCCACCTGCAGCACAAAATGTTTATGTCTCTCCCACACTACTTTGTTTTTGTAATTTTTGATTCTTTCACATTCTATTTGGCCTTCTTCCTTACCCATAACCTGTTGCCTATATTTTCCATTCTTAATCCAACATATTTATGTCTGTGGAAAGGACTGCATTAGTTTCTATGCCTGGACAGACCCCCCCCCCTTGAGCTGTGCTTCAGCACTCAATTCAGATCATGCCTGACCACATCAGTGAGCAAGGACATCTTAAATGTTACAAAGATCAGGAAGGACTCTAGTAACCTCTTGTACAACATAAACCATGGAATCTTATCTGGTAATATTTTACACCAATTGCCATTTTTGCTTGAACTATAGACTTTTCAGAACTCAATCAAAATCTCTGCCCTTTATGGTAGGTTTTCTGAAATTTCAAACAGGATTTGCTTTTCTACAAAATTACGTACAAACAGATCTAATTATCCATCAAAGATGACACCTGAAGAGATGATGACATAAAAAAAAGGAAAACATGTCAAACACAACCAAAAGTGTGCATATTAGCAGCATGGAGGTATGCAGCTGACTCAACCACATTTCCTCTTACATAATTCTTCTTTCTTAATTCCTCTTTCATAGTGACTTTTTACATCTGAAATTTTACTCAGGCTGAAACCAAAGCAGTGGAGCACTTCCATTCAGCCATAAACCTGTGGTACCTCAATAAAAGTGGAAAATACCTATCAATGGTGTGTTAAGTTTTGTATCTCTTGAATATCAGATAGAATTTCTGGGTTTGTGCCTGTGTTCTGCTTTTTAAAAATCATCTCATGTCACAAATATGCTCGGGAAAGCACATCTACATCTTTAAGAGTATGTTTTCTCCAGAGCTATAGCCTCCTGCTAAGATACTGTACTAAACACTGTCATACACCATAGTCCAGAAAACAGCAGTTCCATAGGGTAGTTGAAAGCAGGCTGATTTTCTTTTCTATCAATCTAGTTGACTCAAAAAATATTAACATTGTGTTAATAACTAGTTTTATCTTTGGAAGTTAATCTAAAAAAACAGGGAAGAGACTATTCTGAATGAAAAGCAAGAGAATTTGAGAACTGTCTAAATAGCAGTGCTTGTGAGGGACAGACCCCCACAAAACCACTGCTTGTGGAAGAATGCCATGGATGCGATGTACACACACCTCAACTTCAAGTTTACAATAAACTTAGATTCTTCTTTCTTGCTTGCTCAAAGATGTTTGGCAGGCTTCTTAAAGAAGATTGTTTTAGCAAATGAATCACAGAAGCCCATTTTGTTATAAGACTATGACAGGTGTTTGAGTAATCCCAACAGACACAGAATTAGGCAATTTTACACCCAAGCTCACAGTGTATATACTGTACATAATCTTCAGTCTACCCCTGAGTGTAAGCTGACCCAAGTGCTTCTTTTGTCAATGTCAGCAGGACAAGTCAATAGATACCTGTGAGTACAGGGAGGCTGAAATGGCTGAGGAGCAGCTTTGAGAGGAGAGCATGTGATACATTATTGTTCCCACTGGGAGCACCGACATGTCTGTATTATGTAAGTTGTTGCCTACAGCTACTGAATTTCGACAACTGAATTTGAAAAAGCTGCTTTGTGACAACTAGTCTCTATTAATGAGCTATTTATATCAGACAGAATGTGGTCATTCAAGGTTGCTGGCATTCTGAATATTTTTACATGACAAGCTCTCATTAGCCTTTGAGCAGTTACATGTTTGCATTGGGAAAACCACTGGTGTTTATTTTCAAAAACAAACTTTGCTTCATTTTCGTAATTGTTGCAGCAATCCCCTTCCATGAAGTAACACTGCATGGATGTTGCCACATGATGCCAGAGGGATGCTAACCCACTAAAAAGCATAAACCTGTAAACGAAATTCAGTCTTGTTTAATAGCTTGAGGAGATGAGACAGTTTTATGTTCAGACCATGTGGAAGAAGTATTATCAATGTTGGCTTTAGAATTTTCATTGAGAACACTTTATCTAAATGTTTCCTTCTTTAGGGGGTGGGGATTATGGAGTAAACTAGGTCAGTTCTACCAAAGTGAAAAAACTGATCTGAATACTGATGCATTATTAAGCTGTCCTTAGGCAGTAGGAAAAAACAGCAAACAGTACGGGTCTCAGGCTGTTAAAATAAATTAAGTGTAATCACTGCACAGGTATAATATTTTAATTGAGGATTAAATACTCTATGAAGGCTCAAGTTAAAGTAGATTTTT
>WEIU01023021.1:5072-17004 GCA_013389925.1 Aegithalos caudatus | reverse complement strand
AAAAAAAAAAAAAGGCAACATGCATTTCCTCTAGTGTTTGCTAGACAGCATGATATAGAGATAAGAAGGGGAAAAGAGACCTTTTATTTTGCACTAATATGGACTATATTTGATCCTCAATTGACTCTGTTTATATGACTATTATTCTATGTAATGTAGTATTATTGTACAAACCAATTTCAGAGTCACAATATCTCATTTTGTGTTTCTCCAAAAAAAAAGAAGCAACCTTCTATTAGAGAGCAATATGAGAAGGTAACACAAAATATAAGTCTAGAGAGTTCTAAGGAAGAAAGAAAAGAAATGTCAGGCTATAAAAAGAGGCAGATATGTGACCAAGGAAAGAGCAGATTCCTGCACAAAGTGACAGGGATGTATCTCAATATAATGTCACCATTCTGGAAAAACACTTTAACTTTAGGATTGAAACCACCATTTGAAATGTTAGGCATCTCTAGACAGAAGGAATTCATGTATAACTATTAATTTATTAATTAAAAAAGTAGTTAGGCATATTTCTGGATGATCACTTTGGACAGTAGGTGGCTGATGCCAACATAAATATTGCTGAGTGTTTCAGAAGTATGTAGGGGGAACCACAATGCAGACATATCCACAGGTATTTTCATAACACTTATGGTAAGCTTTTATAAGAAGTTAATAGAGTTTGATAGAGGGATAGATCAAAAATTATAGATACCCAGAAAAACAAATAATGGAAAGAAAGTATAATATAGCACAGCATGACAGAAGTCTCAAATCTGTGAGAGAAATGTGACAATTACAGATTTTTTTTTTTTTTTTTGAATTATACAAATAGTGCTTTCTACTTTAAATGAGGTTATAAAAGTAAGGTATGTTTGAAAATATTTCTAGAAAAAAAGCACTACCAAAAAAAAGTGGAAAAGGACTCCATTAAGAAGGTAATGACTGCAAGTCACTCCCTATCACTTCTTAAAAGGTCATTTTGATGGACATGGTTGATGTTGTTTATTTGTAATATCTTTCTCAGAAACATAGATAGGATTTTCTGAAATGGGGAGGGATTCTTGTGCAGTGGGAAGGGAAGTACACATTCTGGGTCACACAATGGAAAGTAGATCTGCCATAACATCTTAGTAGGTAAGCTCAGGAAATATGGATTAAATGAATATAATGCCTTGGACTGGTAACTAGAACAAAGGCTATACAGAGTTAAGAGGATCAAGTAGATATTCATTAAAGGCCTTTAATAGATACACCTTGGGCAGTGCAGGAGCCTCACAGAGTCTACACCCAAAATGGATAACAGTCAAGGGTTTTTCATACAGATCTAAGTTTAGTGTACTTTCATATCAGGGTTTAATTGTCCAATTACAGCTTCAGGTAATGAAGTCACATTCCCCCAGTTTCTGCCTCCCCAACTAACTTCTGTTTATACTTTTCGGGCCCGAGGCTGACATGATGACTTTGATTCTCAGGCCTAGAAGGATTGTTTTGTTTGACCAAATTGTGATGAGAGTTGACTAAGACTCTGTATGAAGTTTAGAGTTATACACTAATGAAGTACAGAATCTGAAAAATATAACAGCTAAAACTTAAGGCATCAAATGGACACCGATAAACAAGTTGAATAAGGCTGGACCCAGTATTTATCCCTGGGAGATGCCACTGACTACAGACCTCCAACTCTTCTGATCATGATCCTATGAGCTCTACCATGCAGCCAGTTCTGGATATAACTCAGTGACCTGGATGAAGGGATGGAATGTGCCCTCAGCACGTTTGCTGATGATATGAAACTGGGGGGAGTGGCTGACACACCTGAAGGCTGCGCTGCCATTCAGTGGGAGCTTGATAGGCTGGAGAGTTGGGCAGAGAAACCTGATGAGGTTTAGCAAGGGCAAGTGTAGGGTCCTGCAGCTGGGGAGGAATAACCAGCACAGGCTGGGGGCTGACCTACTGGAGAGCAGCTCTGCTGGGAAGGACCCGGGAGTGCTGGTGGATGACAAATTGACCATGAGCTGGCAGTGCTGCTGTGGCCAGGAGGGCCTGTGGTGTCCCCAGGTGCATTGAGGGGACTGTGGCCAGCAGGACAGGAGAGCTGACAGCCACCCCTCTGCTTGGCCCTAATGAGGCCACACCCGAAATGCTGTGTCCAGTTCTGGGATATGCAGGACCTGAAAGACAGGGAGCTACTCCAGAGGGTCCAGCAGAGACCCCAAGGTTGGTGAAGTGTCTAGAGCATCTCTTATGCAAAGGCATTGTGGAAACTGTGCCTCTTTATTATGGAGAAGAGAGAGGGGATTTCATTTGTTATCATATGACTTTTGGAAAACAAATATAGGTTTGTGAACATGAAAAATGTTGATGTAGTTAATTCCACATGCAAAACTATGTCATTAGAAACTGAAGCTATCTTTAAGAGCCTAGTCACTAGGCAACTAAGAATTTTAAAGAGAAACTCAGACTAATGTACAAAAGAACAGATATGTATATCATGAAACTGAAATATTTTATAACAATTTTAAACATGCACATTATTACAAGAATCAGCCATAGGATGGGAAACTCCAGTATAAATTCCAATAAGAAAAGTGCTTTTAAATAAATGACTGAACTAAACATTAAAGTGTCTTAGAGATAATACACTTCAGAAAACGTGGTACAGTTTCTACAAGATAAAGTGCTGAACTGCCTCAGGAATGAGCCATCTGAAAGGTTCAAATTTCTCTATCTGACTATCATTCTCACTTATTATTTTCTTTCTTCACATGCTGTAGTAATTGATTCCAGAAAAACAAAAACAAAAACAAAAACAAACAACAACAAAAACACCAACAAACAAACAAACACAACCAAACAAAACCAACTAATCAAACAAACAAACAAAAAAAACCCCAACCCGACATTTACAGATATAGAGTTTGTGTGTAGTTAATGAATTTTTTGCTGAAAATTATTTCCTATGGAAAAAAGAACATTAAGCCCTGCTAGCTATTTTTTTAATAGACTTCGAGCAGATGATGGAGAAGAATGTATAATACAGATAGGGTGTTCACCTTCCAATTAAAAAAAAAAAAAAAAAAAAAAAATCAGTTACATAAATATGGGTAGTAGGCCCACTAATTATATCTATTCTGGAGACTACTAATTTTATGTAACAGTTCTTGTACAGAATCTGAATTCTCACTTTCAAAGATGTCTTAGAAACCACTGATCAGTCCCTATTAGCTTGGTCATTCCACTCTCCTGAGCGGCCTGGCTGTGTATTCAAAGGACAGTAGTCAGTAAGGGCTGCTACAAACTTTCTAGTTGCATTTATACAGATTTTTAGAAACTTTTCATACTATCTCTTGATTGGGGGACTGCTGAAGTTAGGCACTGTAGAAAATCAAATAATATTTCTGGTGCCAGTTTTTGGTCATACAAACAGAACAGATCCAATTTCTTATGCTTTTCACTTTTTATCTCCCATGTAATATCTCCATCTAGACTACAATATCACAAAAGGCTGTACTCTGGAGCACAGGTTTACAGACAAATCAGGCAGAAATTAACAATGGAGTGCACTTTTATAGAAAATCTATTTAGAAGTTAGAGAAATTAATAAGAAGATAGAGTTTTTCTAACATGCTTTGTGAGCAGTTCAATACAAATTACACAGGATGTCTTACTAAAACCCATAGAAAAGCTATAGCTTTCTAGTTAGTTAGTTCTATTTGTTGGAAAAAGCTAGACTCTGGATGTACCCACTGTGGCTTTTTTTTTTCTTTCAAATGAATAATAATTATCTGTGGTGTGGATGTTCCTGTCACGATACGATGCAGAAATGAAGGCACAGAACTCAGTGAGCTCGAAGGCAGGAAAAAGAGAGAAAGTTTATTTACCACTTGGGTTTTATAATTTTCCAGGGATTACCCCTGGATTGGATAGAGAAGTTACCACCTCTCCATCCACACTGGTGGACACAAAAGTCCATCAAATGTGTCTCCTTGAGAAAGGAATGTAAACATAGATTGTTTTCCTACAGAGTCCTTGAAAGGACTCCACTTCAACATATAAACATACAAAAAGAACCTCAGAAAATCAGAAGATTTTAGAAACTCTCAGAAGGCTTTAGAAATGTGGGTGACATGTTCCATAGTCTTTTTTTGTTTAGAATATACATTATTGAGTCAGTGATGCATCTAGTGTTAGAATTCTTACTTTTCTAACCTCGGCAGTGTATATTACAGAGCCATCAGAAGGGCAGAGTATGAAGAAATATTGCTATGGTCATTTACTAATGGCTGCAAGTTATTATACATTAGATAGCATTTATTTTTTCAGTCTGAAGGGAGCATTAAATTGATAACAGTGCAATTTAAAAATTGGTTGTTTCTTGCCTACAATTCTCTTTTTAAACTTATCAAGGATATTCTTTAGTTTCTGGACACTTATCTTTTCTGTATCTTTCTACAAAAGGCTGCAGTGCATGTCACAGCAAAGCTTCCTGCTCTCTTGTAAAAATGTCCTGATTTATCAGTGAGATGCTGCTTATGAGAACAGAGATATATATATTCATTTTATGTATGTGTATATTTATTTTTGAAGTAGAAATACCATTTATATCTTCAACATTTGGTGTCAGGTCTTTTTTCTCTCAGTTGTCTCATAATGATGCAAAGAAAACCAGAGAACTTGTATTTGAAGATCAAAACTGTAAAATAAAGAAATTCTTTAAGCTGCTGAAAAAAACCTCTTCCTTTATCCTATTTTGGAGCAATAACATGGAAATATTGCACTTTTTCTGACATATCTTTCTGCATAATACCATATAATCATTTTTAATTTTTATTTTTATTTTTTTTTTTAATTTTCATTGCAGTCAGTACTGATATAGTACTATACTCTCCAGATCATGTTAAGAGATTCACATTGGTCTTCATTGCTTGGTGTCTTCTAAAATTAAAGAATAAATTTACACCGCAGATATGGTCTTCCATGCTACAAGCTTGATTTCCCCAACTCTACTTGCATGTTATCAATTGTAAAATATGCAGGTATTAATACTAAGCTGCATGTTTCCTTTTAACTACAGGGACAGGAGAAGATCTATACATTAGAAAATATTTTTTAAATTTTTTTTTTTAGAAATTTCAAAGGGTAGAAAGAGAATGAGCAAGTAGAAATGTTAAAAAAAGTCCTGTATTTTTATTTTCATATAAACATTTTTGTTCATATAAGCAGTCTTTCTCCAGTAGCAGGGTTGTTTTTACAAAGCTCTTTCTCTTGACTGGATTCAGATAAGACAAAAGTCTTGTTGAGATAAAATCATTATAAACCTAACCATGGGCCAGAAAGGTGCTCTTTTGAGAAAATTACAAGCTCTTAAATATGTTATAAATTTAATTCTAAATTAAAAGGACATATTACTTCTAGATTATGGAAATTGTTTATTGAGCATTGATATTAAATCCAATAGCAAAGATAATAGAATATGAAACACAGATTTTAATATCTAGCACTGGAACTAGAAACATAAAATCATTGACATTTAGTGCCTTCTTATATAAATATTTGGTTAAACCAATTTGAATTATTTCTTAATGATCCAGTGATGATGTAAGTCTGCCTGCAGTTGGCAAGACTACAGAAGAGATGTATGTGTTTGGGAACATGACATTGACCCCCATGTTACTATTTTATTTTTCTTATTTCATCACTGAAATGTGCCAGGTTAATATAATTGTCTCTTAGTTTTATATACATTGCCACAAAGAACTTTTACACAAGTATAAACCACATTATTTGGTTTTAACTGCAACTCCTTTCCTGGCAACCCAGTGAAATCAATACATATGCATGATCTAATCCAATAGAGCATGTGATTAATTTCATTCAGTCACACCAAAGGCAGCATTCACATGCTTCAAGTTAAATAGTGTTTGTCTTGACTTCTGAATTAACAAGAATAAAATTTTAAGTGCTCATTTAAAAAAAAAAAAAAGATAAGTATCTTCACATCTTTACTGTCCCCCCATCAAGCTTCCCTACGAAAACAGAAATTTTGTAATCCTTTTTGTTTTGCAAATATTACCAACTTGAGGAAAAAATCTCATCAGCAAATAATGTGTGAAAAAAATTTTAATTGATTATGAGACAATATTAATGTATTAAAATACTTAAATTGCTCTTTCCTACCAATGTGATTAGTCTTCCTTTGTGTGTTTAGTCTACAGGTTTTTCTTTGTGCCTACATACAGGGCTGGAAAGAGTAAGTTTATGGGTATCATTCTTTTATGAGCATTCCTCATGGATCACATTAGAAAACAGCAGTATGTAGCCACATGTAACCATGAAATGTAATAAAACTTGCAGCCATTCCTTGTGGCATGCATGCCTAGTTACAAATTAACGCTAGCTACATTTCAATTAAACTACTCTTGTATCTTTAATATTCAAACTATATTTTTCCAAAGAAACAAATATCCCCAAAATCCCCTTCTGTAATTCCAGGAACAGTAAGTACCTTCATGAATCAGCTTAAATTCAGAATACAACATCCTTATATATATATATATATTTTTTTTCCCATCTCTAAGATTGTGCTTTACATTAAACTTTGAGAAAGTGCCATTTCTGAAAACTCCTCCTTCAGTTTTGCTTCCAGTGTACATCAACAGGCAGGAATGCCACAACCTTTTGTACCACATGTACCATAAACACTTGCTCTCCTGTCATTTTGTCAAGTTTAAATTTGTATTTCCTAGGTACTGACATACAATAAAGGTTCTGCAAAACCTCAATAATAGGCTGGATTCTCATTAAAAAGTTTTTGTTTTCATCACTGTTTATCAGCTTTAATAGTGTTATTTTTGATCTACAACAGCTTGTGAAAAGAACAAGAAGCACCCTTTCAATCATACATTGAATAATGTTCAAAGCAATTATCTCTTCCTTTCTGACAGAATACTGAACATCAGAAGATCTGTGACCTGACTATTTCAGAAATCCTCCAGCTACTATTAATTTCAAATGTGGTTTTATCTTGAAGCATCTCTATGGTGATCTTAGTGATCTTAAGACAATCTGAGTTCTACTGTTCCCAGAATGTAATGTATTGTTCTTTCTCAATTTCACAGACTTTTCCATTTGTACTTCCACTGCCCTGTAACAAATCTTTCCTCAGGAATCATCAGCTTATATGCTTAAAGAAACATTTTCAAGACTTGCTGCAGGTTCCAACAGTTCAGGTAGTGTCAGGCTTCCTAGTTGTATCCTTGCCACGCTTATATAGCAATGCTTCTTGTGCTAACTGCTTGTAGAGGATTGCTGTACATCCTATTGACCTGTGGGACTCTCCCTCACTTTTGGAATTTACCCATTTAGCAGCTGGTGCTTTGACACTTTCCAAAACTTTTGGAATAAAAGTGGTTCCCTTGAGAAAGAAGGTGACCAGTCTAATCTCTTGCCTACAGCTTGGAAACATAAAGGTAGTAACAACAGTACTCATATAAATGCCCATTTCAAATAACATTATACCTAGCTTTTAAGTATCTTGTGAATTATTCAGAAACAGGTTTTTAAGGTCCTGGTAACCAGAATGTATATATTGCATTGCTGAGTCACAAAAATATGGTTTTCTTGAACAAAGAGAAAAGGTATTTTATTAAATTCTTTTAAAGCACTTTCAAGAGTATGTTTGGGAGACTCATTCCATTCAGCTTCTTGAAGCTGTCTGCAGCTTGCCTCTAGAGCTGATACATAGAAAAATTAATTTATTCCAAGCTCATGGCTGTTCTTACAGTCTTCAAGGACTTCCAAACGTCACTGAAGTGCTCTTTGAGTCAAAGAGATTTCACATCTGTCATAACCTAAACATATTCATTTGAAAGGTGTTAAAAATGCCTTAGCAAAATACTTTTGTAGATGTTTCCTGAGTGCTCTGTTTCACAATAGTACTGGCAGTTATAAAACTATCTGCTATGACTTTCTCATTTCTAGTCTGTTCTTCTCATATTTGATTTGATATGTATGAAAAGGCAATCCAGACATATCAAGGCATATTTTCAGAGGACCATTCTCATAAAGAAGTTTTACCTAAATACATAAATTACAGATAAAAGGTAACTCAGCACTAAGTATTTAATGGTGTTAAAAATATCTACAATTGATTCATCTTGCAATCGATTTTGAGGCCAAGTCAAAGTTTATTTTTTAATCTTGGGCTTGATGGGTATATTTTTAATATGAAGTGGTTGTAGTTAATAATAATAATAATAATAATAATAATAATAATAATAATAGTAATAATAATAATGGTATTTTAAATATGTTATACTGCTTTTATTCAATTCTGAGTACCACACTACCAAAAAGGTATTGACTAGCTGTTAGGAATTTACATGTAAGTAAATATAAGTAAAAATAAGTAACAATAACCAGACTGATTTGTGAGTCAAGATTAAAAGAACTAAATCTGTACAGTTTGACTAAATATTGACTAAGGTCCCTAATAGTCTAGCTGATGTTAAGCTCTTTTGGCACAGACATGGTCCTGAGAGCAGAGCAGACCTAGAAAGAATTTCCAAAGGGTTTTTAATTTTAAGGACATTAAGTTCTATCTGACTGTACAGAAGAACAGTGTGTACTGAAGGATATCGACCTGCACAATTCATGTCTTCACTTCTCCCATCAGTTCTTTAAGAACAATGTCCCCAAATACCACTGGCACAAAGAATTGGGGATAAACCATGTCTTCATGCACTTTCCACATTCTTGGTGAAATATAACTGAACATGACATTTAATCTGGAAGAAAGAAGCAAATGTTGGGGTCTTTTGAAGCTAATCTGGAATTACTGATAGTGAAATTCAGACCTAGCTCAATTGTAATTTTCTTTTTTTAATTTCTATGATTATAGAAAGATCAGTTTTTAATAATTTTAGCACAAAATTTAGATATTTGTATGAAAAGGATGTCCACAGATTTAGAGATCAAGCAGGAAAAATAATCCAAATCATTAAAACATATAAAAATATGAATTTAACATAAATATTTAAATTTAATCTAAGAATGGAATAAATCAAAGTGAAATGTGGAAGCTAAAACAAAATAATTCCATTTCAACTAAGTTTGAAGGTTAACTACATTCCTGACAATGCCAGCAATAATTCTCAGTTTATAGAAATTCCTGCAACAGAAATAGCTGGAAAATGCAGAAAATTGGTTTTGAAACTCTATTTAATTATTGGATTTCTCATTTTATGAGCTTCTTAAATATTGATAAGGGGGATGAGGAGAAGAATGGAACAAGGAGGAGAGTCAGAAAATGTCAAGGAATAGCTTGACATTGGAAAAATGGCAAAGAAGCTATGGATTTTTTAAAAATTAAATTGTAGAAAAAATCTTAGAGCCTTTGCATAATAGGTAGTATTTGCAATGACAGTTCCAAATAGAAAAAAAAAAAACAAAAAAACCACACATCCTAATACACAGTAACATACCCTCTACTGTTTGTTTTCATCTCTAAGTGGAAATTAGTTTATCTAAATATATTTGCAAAACATAAGAAAACAGGAGGTAGAAAACAACAAACAAACAAAAAACACAACAAAACAAAACAACATAAAATTAGAATAATATAAGATATTCCTGAGTGACCTTAATAGAATCACACATCAAGTATAGACTTGCTACTATATAAGATTTCAAAAAATATTTTAAAGAATCAGTATTTAAAACCAGCCTAGAGTTCCTTGGTATTTCTATTTTTTTTTTTTTTAATTAGGAGAGAAATTGAGGAGATGTCTTCAAATCTGAAGAAACAGTGAGCTTTTTGATAAAGAGTACAAACATAAAAAAGAAACGATCATAGACCACTGTATCATTCTTCTTATTGTAGTTGCTGATCTAACTTCAGAGAAGCCATATCCTGCATATTTTCTTTATCTAACATTATCTTTTTATTTTCTATCACTAGGCAACACTCCTCCATCTTTTTGAATTTAATTTCTGTAAATGAAGAGTGAAAAATATTTTGTTGATAACAGTTGTTATCTTTCTGGCTATTCAGAATTCCCACAAAGTTCCTATTTTTGTTATAAGCAGCCTATTAATGTTCATGGAAAAAAAACCCAAACCACTAAATCTTGGATCAGAGTAGTTGATATTAGCTGCATGTCTTCTGCACCACTGGCAAACTGGAACACATAGGTCTTTGTAACAAACTTTACATGTCTGGTTGAGTCTTGCACACTTTAGGAATTTTATTATCTCGAAATATATGAAAAAAGGGGGTTTGTGTTTTTTTGTTTTTTTTTTTTTTTTTGTCCTTGCACAGGAATTTATTTTACAACACATGGGCTATAATAATAGGGATAAATTATATATGCTGGGGTAAATACTGTAACAGAAAAACTTTTTCTTCAGGGGATATTGTTGGCTGTGACTCTCCACCATTTCATCTTCCTTTAGCAGATTCCTGGCAGATTCTGAGTCTGTGTTTCAGATTATCTAGCCTTTAGGGCAATTCTTGTTGAATAATGCTCATTTTTTTCTGTGCTTATTCCTTCCAAAACAATTTCAGCAGGACCTTTCAAAACTTTTACTTCTTCATCCGAGGACCTGGTGACCTCATAGAATTGCAGAATCATGGAATGGGTCAGGTTAGAAGGAACCACAGTGGATCATCTGGTCCAACCTCCCTGGTCTGGCAGGGTCATCCTAGAGCACTTGGCACAGGATTGTGTCCAGAAGGTTCTTGAGTATCTCCAGTGAGGGAGACTCCACTGCCTCTGGGCAATCTGTTCCTGCGCTCAATCACTGCACAGTAAGTTTCTTCCTCATATTCAGGTAAAACTTCCTGTGCCTGTTTCTGACGAGTGCTTCTTGTCCTGTTGCTTGGCACTATGGAAAACAGCCTAGCTCCCTCATCTTGACACCCTCCCTTTCAGATAATTGTAGACATTGATAAGGCCCTCTATCAGTCATATCTTTTCAAGGTTGAACAGGCTCCCTCAGTCATTCCTCAAAAGAGGGATGCTCCCATCCCATAGTCATCTTCATTGCCCTCAGCTGGATCCAATCCAGGAGCTCCAAGTCTCTCGTTTATTGGGGAGCCCAGAACTGGACACAGCCCTCCAGATGTGTCCTCACCAGGGCTGAGAAAAAGCTCAGAATTACCTTCCTTGACCTCCTGGGACTGCTCTTCCTAATGTAGCCAGGATATCTTTGGTTTTCCTGGCCACAAGGACACACTGCTGACTTGTAGACAGATTGCTCTCTTCTCCTGGAAACTCATAGGGAGACTAACTTGTACCACCACTTCAACACCAGTGTATTGATTAGGAGAACTTTCCACTACAGGCAATTCAGAGCTCTCTTCAATGTAGTTGAAATTAGTGGTCTATTTAAAGTAGTCTTGAAACGTAAGTAGCAAAATACAATATATTATCAAAAAAACCCACTTTTTTTGTTATGCTGTCAAAACTATCTTAAATAAGTGAACCTAGGTAAGTCTTGTAGGTAAACCAGAAAGTAACTATGGTATTACTCACATAATTCCATTACACCAAGCAGAGCATCAAATTTCATAAATAACACCTTGAGGTGTTTTGATCCAAAACAGGTAACATTTACAAAGTAGGTTGATGCTGAGTTTCTCCAGTTTTTCAAATCTCTAACCTCCATGATATTCCCTGTGATTTCTTGGATTTTTGCATAACATTTAGCCCATAGCCTGATATCTTCCTCCTCCTCCTCTGTCCTTGTAGTACTGATGGGAAATACTGGGAAAGCAAGTGCTTCAGTCTGCATTCAACTAAATACATACTTCATTCAACCTGTTCCCTCAGGGGATTTTCAACCTGTGGGGTTTTTTGTTTTTTTGTGGTTTTTTTTTTTTTTTTTTTTTTTTTTTTTTTTTTTTTTTTTTTTTTTTTTTTTTTTTTTTTTGGGGGGGGGGGTT
>WEIU01023015.1:5747-27223 GCA_013389925.1 Aegithalos caudatus | reverse complement strand
CTCAGAACTTCCCCTACATAATTTGATCCAACATTACTATAAATTTTTTTTCAATTGAAATTAGTGCAACAAATAAATAACTTGCTATTAAAATATATAATTTTATAATTATTTATTTTAAAAATAAATAAACAAGGTATGACAGAAATGAAAATTAATTTTTGATTTTCCCCTCTGCTTCCTTCTCCTCAGGACCCCCCCAACTCCTACCTCATAATTCCCAGGGATATCAGGGATCTTATGAGAATGTTGCTGAGTAAGGGAAGATTAAAGAAAATCTTTAGGAGAGGAGAGCCAATGGATCCCTTTTATCTCAAACCATTGGGTAATTTCATGATCCTCCCAAAAAACCCCAATCAAAGACATCACTGAGCAGCCTCGATGCTCACCTGGGCACCTGCTGGCCCCAGCTGTCCCCTACCATGCTTACACCTCTGTGGGGACTAATCATGGTTTAGGAATGCCCCTGAGTGAGGAAAACAAAACAAACACAGTGATCTGGTAAAAGGACTTGAAGGATTTAGGAATCAAGGCAATTTGTGTCAGCTCTTTTTGATTTCTGTAGCTAACAGCTCATGTCATGTGCCTGCTGGAGCAGAGTGAAGCCTTGCACACAGAAAGGCAAAGAGCACCAGGACACCACAAACTCTGCTGCAGAGAGAGCTGGTGGCTGATTTGCTCAAAACTTTTGACACCAGCAGTAATAATACTTAGCAATAATGAAAATATTAATAATAATAATGTGAGAAATATCTAGAAAATGCTAGGAGGGACTGTCAGTTAAGAGACCTTAAGCAGTAATACCTTTTGGTATCAGTCTGATAAAAAATAGGTTGAATAGAAGGGTGACCCTTACAAACAGCAAAGAAAGGAGAGCTCAGCATCATTTTCAAATGGACACAACCACTTCTTTAAAATGAAGGGAAAAACAACAACAAGAACAACAAAAAGACAGGACTCTAATTAGAGCCTCTGCTTTGGTGGTAAGGACAGCTAAGCATGGGAACAGATGGGCTCTGGAATCCTGGGATCTCCACCTCGGCCTTGAGAACTGACAGGCAAACATCCAGGCTTTTAATTGTCAGCAAACCCCAGAGCAGTTTGGCCAGGGCCAGCTCTGATGCTGCCACAAAATGCCTGGGCAAGGTTTAGGGGATTGCAAGGACTCAGAGTCACTCACAACTGGTAATACCAGTCAGGCAATCCTGTCTCCAGACCAAGGGAGTTTGGCCATCTGGAGCTAAGCCATGAAGTACCTTTTCATCTCAGGCCCAGACAACAGGACCTGGATTATTTCATACATTAATACAAATGCAGTTTCTCAAGTCCTTCATAGCCTGGTTTTCCAACATTTTTGTTGTATGTTTAATGCTGTTCACTAAGATGCAGCCATAAAAGCAACATCACAAAGAAAGCCATTACATGAATTTTCAGAGGAAATTATTCAGTTTCTCAAAAGAGCAGAAGCTTTTAGAGGCAATCAGGCAGCGGCTCCATTCTGTTCCTCTTCCCTGTCTTACACCTTGGAATGTGAAAGGGCAACAGCACAGAAGAGCAAACCCTTAGCAAGTAATTCAGCCAAGAAGGAAGATTTGAAGAGGAGTCAAGATGAACAATACAAAATTGTTTGTGTTTGAAAAGGGTTAATATTATGAAGCAGGATTTATTTATAAAAATACCTCAATTTCTCTAGAATTTCTTCCTTCCTCCCTAAATAATTCAACCAAAGTTCCTGTTGTTGCTGTTTGTTCAGTCAAAGTACATTACACATTTCCTTCTGTATATGTTGAGGTTTTTGTAAATATATGAGTAAATATACTTCTAAATGGAAACTATTAGCAACAGATGAAACCAACATCTAATACTGACAGTACTGTGTGAGCTTAAAACTGTAAATTTAATAATGGGAGCAGTAGAACATAGACTGTAACACAGGGTGTTTAAAATCTGTATTTTTATTCTTTTAATGATTTGTTCGTTGTGCCTCCAGATATGGACAAATTATGCCATCAAACCTAATAATGCAAAAAACTGTCACTGATTTGAGAAGTTTAGTTTAAAACAGAGAAGACAAAGAAAACTCAACATTTAT
This sequence comes from Aegithalos caudatus, assembly GCA_013389925.1. Classification (NCBI taxonomy): domain Eukaryota; kingdom Metazoa; phylum Chordata; class Aves; order Passeriformes; family Aegithalidae; genus Aegithalos; species Aegithalos caudatus. The sequence goes on along the minus strand of WEIU01023015.1, from coordinate 25,131 downwards.
ACTTTCCTTTTGGAGGACTGTGAGCTACATGATATCAGCTAAGCTGTGTCACAGGTTGTTTTTTGTTGTTGTTTCTAACATCCTAAGTGACTGGCTGAAAGAAGGGCAGCTGGAATGAAACCTCCTGGTTTTTTTTTGCTCAGCTGGGCCAGGCTGTCACGTCATGGCAGAGTAACTCTGAGTGATCCATGAGCATATTTCCTGCCGCTGTGAACAGCCATGAATTCTCAGTTTATTCTGAATTGAAGCCTTTAAAGGCTTGGGGAGGAATAAGCTGTGTCTGCCCGAGTGTCCTGGGACTCCTGAGGCTCCTGCCCTGAGGTACAAAGCACACCAGGTTTCAGCAGAGTGTGAGGATAAGAAGGCACCAAGAACAAGGGCAGCTGTCAAAAAAGCAGCCTCAGGCAAACGTCCTGTAGTGAGAAAGACAGATATGCCAGGAGCCCAAAGCATTATCCCTAGGATAGCATAGAGAAATGCAAAATTTCCCATTAAATCACAGTTAGAAACATTGCTTTTGTTACTGGCTTTTTTTTTTTCTGTAAGGAAATGGTACAATTTGTCCCCTTTATTTGGGACAGTAATCAATCCTGTGTGAGTGTGCCCAGTACAAAGCACATTCTAATTTAAGTTCCCAAATATCCTGGCAAGTCAGCCTCCAGCGATGGCCCTGACTGTAGGATTGAACTTCTCCAGAGGATTTTGAATCCTGGAATCCCTCCCAGCCATCCCCTCTCAGGCAAATGTTTAACAAGAGCACTCAATGCCACCTTGAACAAAGATTGGCGATGCCCAGAGTGTCCATCCAAGGGGGACCAAAGCTGGGAGGGGAACAAAGGCTGGACAGCTGCTTGGCAATGCAGTTTCCATGTAATTAGAAATCCAGTATTTCCTGGAATGAGTACCTGACAGGCAAACTTCTCCTCTGCTTTCAGCTAGAGCATGGATCATGTGCTGTATTCCAGCCAGAGGCCTGCACGTTCCTTTTCTGGGAATCACACTCTATACAGACAGCTAGAAGTGAATGTCACACTCCTCAGGAGATTATTTTATTTCATATATAACCCCACTTGGTTAAAATTTATAATATCCCCATCTTGATTTGAGGTTATTAAGAAAAATAAAAGTGACAAATAAATATACTCTACAACAGTGCCTGAGACTGCCACGACCTCCAGATACTCTTGATATTGCTCGTGTATTATAAAAGAAAAAGCTATTTAGTCTTAACAAGAGGAAGATGTCTTACAGATTTTTTGATGTATTTCCACCTATTCAAACAGTCTGAGTTCACAGAGCTAGCCAGAAGCAGCATGGCAAAGAGCATTAGAGAGGATATTTATTTTTTCTTTCAAGATCACAAAAAGGGACAATGTTCCATTATCAACAAATTGCTAAGTCTGCATTACCAAATGCATGAGGACATCAAATATTTCTTTTCTATGGGATTATCTGTATTTTCTTTATAGACAAATCCCTACTGTATCAAGTTTTGTGCTCTCCAGCAGGCTGCAGTTCACCTTTCACACAAACATAGCAAGATATATTTAATCTTCTTGTTCTCCTCAGAATCAAGAATCTACAAATCTTTACACACTGCATTGTTTAAGCTGTACCCAAATAAAGACTAAATTTTTAGTCCTGCTAATGTGACACATTATTTTACTTCCATTCACTTCATTGAAGTTTATGGGTTTGTTATATCAGTTTGAGATTCTGGCTGGAACAATGAAGGGTTCTTCATAATGCAGAATGCAAACTGATCTACTGTCAGCTGGAGCTACTGAGCTGCTGGATCTGAACAAGGCTTTGTTCTCCAAAAAAAGTCTTCAGTACCAGTCTTAGGCTCCAGCAAACGCTTCAGATCTGTGCAGCCAACACAGTCCTTAGGGAGAGCAAAAGGTCTGATGTATTATTTATGAACTTCAGCAAACAAAGGAGAGCACTAAATCCTTGTCACCTGCAAATGGACTAGATGACTGCCCTGGATAATCTAACAGAGGACAGAGGAGAGTATTTAGCATTTAAAACTTGTGAATTTGGGCTGTAATAGAACTGGGCAGAGCAAGGTAAAACTGGAGCCAGGCACTAAGAGAGGTCCTGCACAGCTCCTTGCTCCTGAGCCCTCACACCCTCCCAGCAAACTGCTGGAACTGAGCAGCCAAACAATGCTGCAATCTTGGAAATTAAACTGGACTACAATGGGACTAAATTCATTTGCTGTCTCTTTTGAACAAGAACTTGACAATAGCTTTTCAGAAATAAAGAGCTGGCACACCACCCACCCATTTTCTTTCTGCTGAAAGAAAACAAACCAAAATAATAATAATAAAATCCAAACAAACAAACAAAGTAAACAAAGAAGCAAAAACTCCCAGCGAAATTAAGAGAAGGGAAAGCTCTGTTATATCCCAATGCTCTCAAATCAGAGCTTGCCTGATTTGATGGTAGATTTGATGGGCTCCTTTTGATACCACTCACCTCATTACTGAGGCTTAATTACTGCCTCACTGCACAGCAAAACTGTACCCACTACCCATTCCAGAGCCACAAACTATGCCTTAGCCTAACTTAAAATCAAAAATATTACACTGAGGGAGCTTAATCTGCATCTTATCATTGGCTTTTCCTCCAATAACTAATTTCAAATATTCTTAGAAGCAAACTACACCTCCACAGACACTTTTGTCTTTTGCCTTCCATTATCTTTTTTCCTTGCCATCCTTCTCTCACAGTAGGTTTTCCAGGCAGAAGAATGTACTCAGGAAGTTTGTTTCCCAAGCCTTAATACTTAAAAAAAAAAACAAACAAAAAAACCACCAATCCAGATGGTGCAGATGTCAATGTCAGAATCACAATCCTTTCAATAGTTCTTCACTCAAGGTCTTTTTTGTACCCTTTTTCATATCTTTTTCATAAATTAATGCAATATCATGTTGCAGAGCTTCATCTCAAACGATTCTCCTTCCACTCAAAGGATAATGTTCACAACTTGCAAATGACTGTAGGAAAAACTGGGGGTTTTTGGTATCTCCCAGATCTCTGACACTGCAGTGAGGTGGCACAGACACCCTGGTAAAGGTTATACCAGGGGGAGCAGCAGGGCATGGTTCCAGCTGCACATACAGAAAGGTTTTCAGCTCTTCTTTCTTCTTTGATCTAAAATGTGATACTCAGAGCTTGTGCTTTTTGGCAGTTTATGAGCTTTCACCTCAACCTCCTATCATAGAATACCAAAAGCCAAATGCCACCATTATTTTTGTCATACTAAATTTAGGTTTTGGATTAATAAAGAACAGGAAAAAGCTAGTATGAAAGTTCAGCTTCCTAAATACCAGTTGAATGTTGTTGTTCTTGTGTTGTCAGGTAAAACTCTGTTTGTAGGGAAAAATACTGAAAAATACTGAACATTTTAAAACCCCACATTTTTTAAAACACTGTTCCCTTTAAATTTATGTGAGTCTTTATTCTAGGTTTTCTGCTAGTAATATGGCACCTTTCATTCCAATCTATTAAGTTATATTTACTACAATTACAATTCCTATACAGTTTTTCATAGCACATCACTTTCTCACCATCACAACAGAATTTAATAGCAGTTTTTATTAACTTGTTTATGATAGTGTTCATTAAAGATTTAAATGAGTATTCTAAAATTACAATATAATGTACAGAAAACTTAGAAACAATTATAGCACTCATCAAAAAATTGCCAGCAACTGTGCTTTTTATATAAAACAATTCTTCAAAAAAATAAGGCACAGATCATCAACGTATCATCAACATCAGCCTGTGTCATGTCTTAATAAAAGCTAACTTAAAGTGATAAATTGAAAGAAAGTCACTTAAACATTCCTCTGATAATATGAACTTTAATTTCAGCCACACTCAAATATGTTTCTACTCAAGTTTAATAGTCACCACGTCCCTCACTCCAAATGAACACATCAAAATAGGATTCTCAGAGCAATAAAACATTTTACACTGAAGTAAATAGTTTTACACTGAAGTGACTGAAACAATTCTCATTCAAGTGCTCCTTGTGTCATTCACAGGGCTCAACACCTTCAGCTGAGCTGCTTCACCTCACACAGAACTGAGCAGACAACAGCAGTGATGTTAATCAGCGTGGTGCAGCAAAAATTCACACCCATAAATTCCCCTGCAATCTGTGACAGGATCACTGTATTCACTGTGGGAATATTCCCAACAAGAGAAGCAAACTCATGCCATGTCTACAGACCAGATACAAAAATAATGAATAATTACAAGTGGTGTGCCAGTGGCCATCTTTGGGGAGAGAGAGGAGGGGGGAAAATGGGCTACATCATTTATTTCTCTCATTAATGTGTCTGCCTTTTTATTTTCTAAGGGTTGTCTCTTGAACTTTCCTTAGAAAACCCACAGGTTACACCCTGACACTGATTTACAAGCAGAAGTCTCCAGTGAAAGCAAAGAGGAACTTTATTTATAAGTGTATGGTTCAATATCATCAAAAATTCAGAAAAAAAAAGCTTCTGAATTTCCTAAAAACACTGGACAATCTTATCCAGACCTCTGTAGCAGGAAATGTGCCCAGAACATTAAAGGACACTGAAGAGCTCTTTAAACCTTCTTCTCACACATTCCTGACACCTGCAGCAAACAGATTCCTTGAGTGCTTTGATTAACTCCACTTTTTATCAATTTCACACCAAGCTGCACACGGTTGAGCTGCTCTTGTAGCCAAGGGGATGGGGAAACTCTCAGCCACACCACAAGGTCCTTTTCCTTTTTGCTCCCAGGTCCAAAACTCAGGGCAGGAGGGCAGTGGAAGCCTGAGAGACAGCAGAGAAACTGCACAGCTTTGGCTGGTGCTGGATCTTACACAAACAGGTGAAAAAGGACAGCAAAGAGATGTGGCTACAAACACCTGAAGTGTAAAACCCTGCTCAGTGGATGCCAGCTGAAAAAAATGCAGGGGAAATCCTCCTGATTGCACTGTAGAGTTGTATAGGAAGAAATAATTAAGTAATTCCTGTAAAATCAAATAATTCATTCCAACACAGCTTAATAAATAAATTTTCATGTTAGGCAGCATTTACATTATGCCTTAGCTACTAATCCAATCAATCAATAAATAAAACAAAAATAAACTCAATAAAATTATTTCTAAAAAACATACACGCACACACATACACACACACACACAAAAAAAAATATATATATATATATATATATAAAAAATTCAAACCCAAGTTTTAAATGGAATTAAATCAGGTTTTGAATAGCAAGTATAGTTTGAGATTTTGCATTTTTCAAGGTCCAGAAGAAATGTTGATTTCCAGAAGAAAGGCAAAAGAAAAGAGGATATGAAAACAAGAGGCTTGGCACCCACTGAATGCCCAGTACCATTTAAATCTGTGCTGAATTCTGTGCATTACAGCACCTTTCTGTGCTCAGTGGGGAGGAAAAGCAATTTCAGGCCTCTGCTGGGGCCACTGCAAATCCTGGGGGAGAAAGGGCAAACAGCACCCATCACACCTATCCTTACCCAAAATTTGGAGCTTGAAACTTCCCCCAGACACTGAAAATAGAGATATGTCAGAGAAGAAGAGGCAGAAAATGGAAGAAAAAAAAACAGCCTTCAATATTCTATAGTGAGTAAAAAACAACTATATAAATCAAAAGCCTGACTTATCAGTATAGAGATTTTTAATAGGAAAAATATCAAGGGGAGCACACCATATGGATCAAAGTGCTCTCCACATATGCTACTTTTTTCCATTTGAAAAGTAACATATGTGAGGAGATGCAGAAGAAGTCCTTTCTGAAGATCTCATCTGGCTTCTTTTTAATTGGAATTATATTAGATTTTCTGTGTAACTTAATAGCAAATGACAGTTGTTGCTTCACTAAGTACTCCTGTCAGCTACAGATTGATAGCTATGGATTCCATTTCCTTGAATAAGAAATTTGGACTCATGGGTAGCTAAAATCACTGCAAAGAAAGGAGACTGAAGACTACACAGCACGAAACACATGGAAGCCATGGAATATTGTGTACTTGTGTAATTATAATTTTACTGGGCCTTTAGACTCATAGGACTTGAGGACTTCAGCAAGGCCATCAGATGTACAATCAAAGATACACATTCAGAAAGTCACAGCTGCACATCTCCAAGCACAGTAGCTTTGGAGTATTTTTTGTGAATGCTCTGGATTGACTTCAAGCTTGTTGCCAATGAAATCTCCCAGCCTCCAGACCTGCAGGTCAGTGTCCCTTTGTCGTGGGGTCAGAAACTGGAAGCACGACCCACACATCAGCTTCTGGCTTTGTTTCACTCACACCTGCAGAAAAAGTTTATTCTCATTATTGACAAGGTGGTGATCAGTCAAAGGTTGGACTCAATGATCTCAGAGGCCTTTTACAGCCTGAATGATTCTGGGATTAGCCAACAGTTTTCATTTACAAGTGAGCAATCCAGCAGTTTCTGCAAAAAGAGAACTCTTCAAGTCAAATTATACCCAAGATTTTACTACTGCTGCTGCCAGTCAACCTAAAAAAGTTCTGTGTCAGTAAGTCCTGTCCATCTCAGGATATCAGGGGCCTCTTTAAAAGATGTGGGGGCTTATGAGAAAGTTTCAAAGATAGTACTCAGGTAAGCAGCTGCAGAAATCTGACTTAATCCACAACTTTTTTTTTCTGAAGAAAAAGCAGGATTTGTGTTTAAACAAAACAAAAAAGCCCGATCAGCATTATGATATATGGCACTTCAGAAAGGTCCCAATTCAGGTGCTGAGCTGAAACCTTAACTAGGCTGAGAGTGATGCCAAGTCACAGCACAAGGAGTGACTGGTTCCTGTGAGTCAGGGTCTGGGCCAGCTCAGTTCCATTAATGTTTTACTCCATTATCTGAGAGCTGACATCTTTTCAGTAATTACTGCAGATGATACCACCTCTAGTGTAATTAAAGAACGATTATTTAGAGTGAAGTGAGCCAAGATCATCCCCATACTCTGTTTAGGCCAAAGCCAAAGAAGGCCTTGTCAAATAAAATGGATGTTTTGCATTAGGGAGCAAAAAAAGGGTGATGTAAAGAGTCAAGTAATTTGATGGGCAACTCTGCAGTGGAATTAATTCAATATGTTCAATAGGGCCAGTTCCATGTGCAGTAATACTGGACAGATGGGGATGATGGCTCTGCACTTCCCCTGCCTTTGCATTAGTGATTCAGGACTTACAAAGCAAACCTCAGACAGTGCCTGGCTGGCTGCCCGGCCACAGAAAGACTGGAAGCAAAACACATTAAATGCTCCTGCAAATCTACATCCTCTGCAACCCCTCTGCAACGAGCCCCTTTCAAAATGACCCCTTGGACAGCAACCAGAAAAATAATCATCATTGTCACACCAGCCCATAAACTTTGGGGATTAACGTTTAAATAATGACCAACGAGAACTGAAAGAGACAATGCACCTTGTGTGAATACTAATGAGAGAAGGTTGGAAACATCCCTTGTTTTTGATGGTGACTAGGTAGAGGGACTAATTATAAGTCTTACTTAAAGCATAAATTGTGTATTTTAAGGAATTGCTGAATGGAGGAATGGAGTAAATAAATGCGTTCTATCAGAGACACAGGAAGGTAAAAGATCACATCTGACCAGCACATCCATTTCCTAATCCATCAGGGTCAGTGTTTATACAGCAAAGGTCACCCTTGGTCAATAGACTATAACAAGTTTTCCCATCAGGAGCTGATAGAAAGACAGGTATTCCCAGATTTATAGGGAAATAAGTTTAGCTCCTTGGACAGTGCAGCCACCTTTTCAGGTACTGAACATGGCCCCTGTAAATGCCATCCACAAAATATAGTCAGGTTCCCTTACTCTGAAGACAAATACATCAGTATTAACATTAAAAAAAAACAGATGAAAGAAGAAATAGAATATTATCTGGAACCCTGGATGTTGGTGGCCTTGCTAAGGCAGTTGGATGTCCACTGAATTACTGGGCTTTAATAACTTGTATTTAGAGCCTGCTTAATTCAGTTATCCTTAATTTCAAGAGATAAACAACAGATGAGAAACACTGTTAACTTTTGACCACTTGATTTTTGAGTTTGTTAAATTCCAGAATAGCTTACTATTTTTAGTGGATTAATTTTTTTCTTCTAGCCTCATGTGAGGAAAGACACTGTGAAAGACAGTGTGATATTAAACTATCAAAGCTGTCTCTCTCTTGTAGCAAAATATTGAAAAAGTGGGCTTTGCTTTGCAATTAAGATTCCTGAACCGAAGGCTGGGCTTCTGCTTTAGTTATGTGAAAAAAAAAAAAAATATTTCAGAAGTTGAGACGAAAAAACTTAAAATTACTTAAAGAATTTGCAGATATCAAAGACAGAAGGTGAAATGAAAAATAGTGACACTGAATAACAGTTCTGAATGGGAAGGAGGACATGGCAGATTATCAGCAGCCTTCCTGAGAGACATCCCCCTTTCACCAGCATGACAAACTGCAATTCCAGCACTGAGAAAGCCCTGAGATTTGAGGCTGACAGTCCACAGAAAGCTTTTTCTGGAAGGAAAATTGAGCAACCACGTCTGTCCATTTACCAAAGGGAGATAAAGGCACTGAGGAACACTGAAATGCCCTCTGTGAACAGGAGAACTCTCACAGCTGGGAGCTGGCCACAGCCTCTCCCTGCTCTCCTCAAACCACAGCAAGAACATTTCCAGCAGTTTTCCCTGGTCCCAAGACTCATGGAGCAGCTTCCTACAGGTAAATCCCTGCAGCAGGGATGGGAGGGCAGCACACCCAATGTCCCTGTGGCTGAAGGAGCACAGACAGGATGTTCCTCTCTCTCAACCTGAGGTAAGAACAGAACCAGTGCAGCCTCTCCCATCATTTTCCTCTCTCAGCTATTTCATGATGAGAATGAGAGGCAGCTTTTTTCTGAAGTTTATTCTGCTCCATTTGCCTCAGGAATGGGCATCAGATCAAGAAAAAGCACAGAAGAGCCTCTAGACTACAGAACCCCACGAGGCAGGGCTTTTTATTGTGCCAATCCTACAAACAAGTACAGAATAGCTGAACTGAAGGTTACTGTAGACTGTATGCAGCAGCTAGGATCATTAATTTCTAAATTTGGCCTGTATCTGTATATGTTCTGTCTGGGTGATGCTGTAGACCTTGAACATGTCCTTCAAACTGCATAAAACAAAAATTGGGCTGTAACAAAGTTCTGAGTTTAAACTGGGACAACCAAGAGAGGGTCGCCACTTGCGGGGTGTATTTATTTTTTCTTAAAGAACTTTTATCTGTCACTGCTGCTTTCAGGGAGCAAACAGAGCATGGAAGGCAAATGAGGCTCTCTGGATGAAGAGCAGACAAGAGTCAAGCAAGTATTTTGTCTTACAGCCAAACAAGGGAGATGTTTTGTACCAGAACATCTCAGAGCAGCCATCCAGGATCCCACGCATGTGCTCCACTTAAAGCAGATCAAAGTCTGGTGTCAAAGTTCTGTGCATAATACATGCACACAGAGCAGCATCTTGAGAAATAACACCCCATCCATGTTGCTCTTGCATTAATATGATTTTAGTGCTTGATTTACATTTGTTTATTCAAAGCAGCATTGTATGTCTGGTTTTTAACAGCACTCAGCAGCTCTCAGTAGACAATGAAAAAATGTATGACCTCAGACAAGAAATAACCAGTCACAATGTTTTATGGAAATAATGCCTTGTCCTCCACAGGAAATTAATTTGGAGATCATTACTAGTCAGGTATCATTAAAGGTAAGAATTACAGTATGGAAATGAAGCTGTGTCATTTCTGACACGTGTGCTCTTTTCTCAATAAGGTGTGTTTCAAATACAGAAGCAAAAAGTAGGCTTTAGGGGATCTAGAAGCCTGACGAGTATTTCCATTCCCAAAATTAATGTGATAAACAAAATACAACATGTGTTCTCTGTTTTAAGTGGAATGTCAAATTTGAATGTTGTTAAAATTGATAAAATTAAAATGTTACATTTTAATTATACATTAATTTGGAATTGTCAGAACCAAATGAAAGAAATCATTACAAAATTCTGTATGATAGCTCTTCTAGTATCTATACTGAATTAAGCAAAATCTCACACATATCCTTCAAAGCTCTCAAAATATTCGAGTTCTCTAGCCCTAAATATGGCAATGATACAAGGATCATGCAGCTTCATCTGCAGGTATCCACTTTACAATTATTTTTTTCTAGATTAAAGAAAAAAGACACCCCTGATATCCCCCATGATTATCATGGAAATGATTGGCATGAACAGTTATTCACTGGGAATGCTGCCAGGGTAGGATTTATAACAGAATTATTATCATTTCACACAGTGAGAACCCATGTGGATCAGGGATTCAGAAACCCAAGTCCTACAGTAGACCCTGCAGATGCAAATTGGTTGCTCATGGATATGTTTTTCCACTAAATGCAAAGATCTGCCCTCCCTGTTTCACTGAGGCATCATGAAATATCTGCCTGGACATCAGGAACAGAACAACAGGGACAATAATTTTGGGAGTGGTGGGAGTACTGAGGGCCTTTGTCCCACTTTCTCTCCATCCTACCTACTTTCAACAGGTGACAAAGACCTCCATAGGCATTCCAGCTTTTCCAGACATCTCTCTGGGGAGCTCTTTTGCCATTTCTAGTTGGTTAATTGGTTATTGGTTAAAAAATTCAGAAATATCTCTTAACAATTATGATGTTTTAATGTTCTGTTGTTTCAATGTCATCCAATTTCCGGTTTAAAGTCACATCCCAACTTGGCTAAATCTTGACCTAGAGTTTTGTAGGGATTCACGCTGGAAAACTTGTTTACAGCTTACTTTTAAGGTTATGGAACCTTTAAAAACAGTAGCATTTTAATATGAGCCTTCAACAGCAATATCATCCTCCACAAGCAAATTTCTGCTTTATGTAAAGTGAAAAGTTGATGTTACCTTAGGCTGTGCTTCTTATTTAAGTTCATATAGGGCTAGACCCTAGAAGAATGTTCCCTTTCTGAAATGTCAGAATAAGACTAGGATAAGAGGATGACTTATTTTCTGCCTGATGTCATATGATTCTGAATTTAAATGAGCAAAACCTCAGGAGACTGGTATTTTTCCTAGAGAATCATATGGTGCTTCCAATGAGGAAATATTTACAAGTGAAATGCAGTTGGAAAGGACTGATGTTAAATGCTAGTGCCACCAGAACTGCTTGGATTTGTTCAAACAGTTGTGCAAGTCTAAAATCATTCTCCTTCTTTGTTGATCTTCTTCACATCCCATAGGAGGAAATTTATACAGCAAGCAACCAAAAAGCAACAAAAGTATAGCTCTGCCTTGGAAAAATTATTTCAGTGTTTTGAAACCTAATTCAGAATCCACATGTCCATCGTCACTACCTGTTCCTCACATAGCTCTCTGTTATAGCTTCATTCCACTGGGGTAAATAATATATAACTAATACAAGGTATTTACAAAGAACTGAATTGCTGTGGTGGTCAGATGCTTTTCAGAGGAAAATGAAATTGAGCTTATGTAAGAACACGAGTGCATTTGGCAACCACTTGGCATCATCAAGGAGCTTTCAGAGAGGAATTATATACTGCCCCATGTATTAGCAGCATAATTACCAGCTCAGCCCCAATTCCAGCAAGATATTTCTGTGTAAAAGAAGAAAGCTGGGGGCTCCTCATGCCCCAGGATGTGGTTATGATGCTGCCCCCCTGGGCTGGGAGAGTTTCTTGTCCCCAAGGCTGCAGCTTGCCAGGGGAACAGGATGTGTCAGGAGAGGCCAAGCTGCTGCCTCACACTGCTGTGGCACATTTGCTGCAAATGGTAATTTAATAAGTGCTTCCCTGATTACTCACTCACCAGAAATACCAACTGTGATTGTGGACTGCTGCAGCATTTCACCCTCAGCCTGGTAATCAACTCCACACTTTGCATGTTTCTTAAACGCAAGCTGAAGGAAGTAGTAGATTTCCATTTCAATGAAAAGCAAAATCTTTTAACTGCAAACCAGCTGCAGTGAGTGAGAAAGGGATGCAAAGTTTTTTGTTTCCCATTGGAAACTCTCTGCTATCCACAACAGTGGTCTTATTCCTCCTCGATTTAAAATTCTATTCTAGCAGCCAACCATAAATACACTTTGCAAGAAGCTTTGGAGCAGCTTCAAATACATATTTTATTTTTTCCCCAGTTGTGCACCTCTTCCAACTATTAAATATTAAAATTTTACTTTGCCACTCAGGTCAGTTCCAGAAATCAAATAAACTCCATGGAAAGTATCCTTGTGGGTTTGTTTTTTTGTTTTTTTTTTTTTCCTAGTAAACCAAAAGTCTAATATGAGAACTGAAAAGGAGGTAAGGGGTCAGGACCATAAAGATTTTTATTTGAATAGTCTTTTAGTTTGTTTACTGACAGTTTATAGACCAGCCTACAGCATTTTGAACGCAACCCTGTATGCTGTGGAACTACAAAACACATTTAAAAAATCACAGCATATAGGTAGGAAAGGCACTATAATAACAAAATATAGTGATACTAATGGTAGACTAAACCTGAATTATCAGTATCTGATACCTGCCAGGGACTGGCCCTGGGAAGGATTTGTTTGTTTTCCATCAGGGCACATGAGCACAAGCAGAGTCACAGAAGTTCTGCAGTTCCTGGGCTGCAGCAACCCAGAGCCTGAGATGAGCAGCACCTGGACCTGTCTGCAGCTCTTTATTCCAAACCTGCCCCACCTGGGCACAGAAGGTGGATCTGGATTCTCTGCCAAGAGGATCTACATTGGATCTACATCAGAAATGTGAAAATTTCCCTGCAGGACAATTTCAAGATAATGATGTATCACTTAAAATGGACTTTCAATACTCAGTGTAAAATTCTACTTGTTTTTTCACAATAATTAAACAAAGTAAAGAGCTACAGAACAGTGACCAGTTATCTCTACTTTTCAATATGTTTAAAGTTCTCTCTACATTCTTTTATTCATTCTGAAATATGTTTTTGTGTTTATTTACATGGTCACAGTAGTGAAATGAAGGTTACTAAACAGATTTTTTGGGGGGTTTTTTGGCAGGTGGAGGGGCTTTGGTCATTTTCAAGGTTGTATTAACATAATTTCAAACAAGACCTCAAAGTTTCCATGTTCTCTGTGAGTTCCAATGCAAACACAAGCAGCATGACTTCTTTTTTGGAGTATATTTGCAGTACACAATCTGGATTGATATCAAACTTCAGAAATAAAACAATGGAAAACTTCAAAGGGCCTCTGTCTCAGATATGATTAAAATTATGCTACTTCAGAGCTAGAACTGCCTTCTGTATTTCTCTAATATTCCAAATATCAGACTGTACATATAAACTAATTGAATAATAATGTAGTCAGTAAAAAGTCCTCAATTTAATTGTTTTTAAAATCAGAAGCTATTTTCAAGTGAAACAGGCTGATCAAGAAGCTGTGTCAAGGTATTTTCAGCTTCACTATTTAACTGCAAATGCCAAAATACACTGCTCTGAATAGATAAAAAGGACCACTCACAACTTCTGTAAAACTTTGACTTTTTAATCCAAAATTTAGCCACTCACAAATGAAATTGCAATTCAATTTAGCGTTAACCTCTGTTGACAAGCAGTCAGAGAGCCGTGTCAGAGCTGTAATTTATTTGCTTTACCCTCCTGTTCCAAGGGGGTTCCTCGGCCTTTGGTGATGAACTGTGGCCATGCTCTGACCCGCAGATCTCACCTCAATAACAGCAGCACCAAAACCAGCAGGAAACTAAAAAATCCCAGAAATTCATCTGGGAACAAGGTTCAACACAAAGAATTCAAAGGAAGAGGGAAGATTGTGCCTTAACCCAAGGACTAAGAGCCCATTAGAAAAGCTATCAACTCCCGTTAGGCTCTGGCACCTTAAGTACAATGGAGCAGTGAAAGATGCATTCAGATTATTAAACCCCAAATTGCTGAGTGATTCAGAACAAAAGAAGCATTTTGTGCAAAAAGTGAACTGCAAATAGTTCAGTGCTTGCTTAGTCAGAAGAGAAAAAATTTGATTATCTTCTAAATGAGTCTTAACAAAAGGAAAAAAAAGTCAAAAATACACAAATCATCTGAAAAGCCACTAAAATACACTAAGAATTGAATCTTACTGAGCTATTCTAATTTTACTCTAAGTAAATGAATGGTAATTTTACTCTAAGTAATTTTACTCTAAGTAATGACCTGGTAGAAGAAGTAAGAGAACAAAGTATTATTCAGAAAAGTTCACAAATTATATCTAATTATAGCAAATCCAATAAAAACAACAACAACAAAGCCTAATCAAACTGAATGAGTGAAACAGACATATTTATCCTTCAGTCCACCAGGAATTTCATTAAACATTGAGACACAGACAAAATATAAATGAGTTCTTTCCCAAATAAAGGTGTTTCTCTCTGACTGTCTCACCTGTGATGACTGCCTGCCATTTTCAATTAACTTCAACAGGGAAAGATCCTAAACTGAGCTTGTTAAAATGCTAAAAATACCTTCAGATACATAAAACCCTGTCCATGGGTAGCTGTTCACATTCACTCACTTCTGTTGTATTTGCAGGAGATCTGCTGGTACAAGATGGATTTTAGGGAGACATCCAGCATGAAAGATCCACACCTAACAAAACCTAATTCCAAACTGAATTATGGAATAGCTGATATGTGACCCAACAGATTATTAATTTTAAGGAAATTGAACTGTTCCTGCATACTTTAAGCAAGTAGAAAGCATAATGCAAAGCAAAGAAGGCATGAACTAAGCTGAATAAATGTAATTAATTGAAGAGTCTTCAACCACAGCTGTAGAATTGTCACCATTTGCTTAATTGGACAACAACCACCTAATCTGCTCTCTGGTAAATGTCACAGATCCACTGGGATAATTGAGATTTTGGCATTGAGTGGACAGCCCCTGAAACCAAAGCAGCCTGGGGAGCTCAGGAAGGTGCTCACATTATGTAACATTTCCTTTGAGACAGCCCAAAACAACCACAGCTTCAAAGATCCCAAGAATGGTGATTTTACCACCACAGAGACTGTCCTGCCAAGCAATGGCTCTTGACAAAGGCATTGCAATTCCAGGGAATAACACTCCAGGGGATGATCAGCAAGAATGGGAGATTTCAACAAATTCAAGAGGCCTGATACTCACAAATAACAGCAAAAAATAAAAGAAAGCAAGCAAACAAAGCTGCTCAGGAGTGGTTCTGAACAGCCATTAAAACAAAACTTGAACACAAGAGGTACAGATGTATTCCAGGAAAATGGCTAAATGTCAGGACAATATGCATAGGAGGACATAGCTCACCACGCTTTATTTATCAAAAAGCTTAAGGTCAAGCCTTTGAGATCAGCTCTTGCTCTGGAGATGAAAAATTTGGCAATTGGCTCAGTCTACCAGACAGAAATATGAGATTAAATGGCTGGAAGATAAATTAAAAACAGTCAAAGAGAAGGTTCAATTTTGTAATAGTGCCAGCATAGGGGCAAACAGAAGATTTTTCAACACTAATCATCTTAAAGACGCGTTGGTTTCTCTTTTTTTTTTTTCCTCTAAGATCTGCACCAATACAAACAAAAATTAATTCATGAAGTCAGACTGTCTGACAACAATACTCCCTTCTGGCTGCATAATCTATTACCTAGCTGCTCACAGCCATCAGTCTTTGCATCTTACATAAACAAATATTTCATTTCATTTTTAAACTGGGAGTTAGTTTTGGGAAAAAACAAAAAACAAAAAACAAAAAACAAAACAAAACAAAACAAAAAACAAAAACAAAAACAAAAACAAAAACAAAAACAAACAAACAAACNAAAAAAAAAAAAAAAAAAAAAAAAAAAAAAAAAAAAAAAAAAAAAACCTAAGACTGACTTTTTCATTTAATAAAATTTTTCTGTATTACTTAACTTTCTGTATAGCTTAACTGAATTTTTTCTTATATTTCTTTTGTTTCAACTTACAAAATTAAATGTAAGCTGCTATTACAAATGCAATACTTTCTAAATTTATTTTTACTGCTAAAGTCATCTTTTGATGCTTACATTTTTCATCAAAGTATCACTTTCACATTTGACATGATTTATAAAATACCAGCAATATAAACCCTCATCGGCAAATACAATTTTGTGTTGTGATTCAACTTTTATTTTATCCAAATGAAAAATAAATTATTAAAAATTAAATAAAAAGGGATATGGTAAGAGTATTGCAGGCAGCATTAACCTGATCATAACATTCTCAGAATTAATCCCATGCTATTCTTCCATGTCACTCCCACATATTATACTGCCTTATCATCTCCGTTCTTATGTGCCACTATTAATATTTAACTATCAAATGTCTTTTACTGGAAGATGTTTAAAGATCAGAGGACGAGGAAATAACCATTGTTGGAGCTGCTACAGACTAAATTACATTCCCAATTGGAAAGCCCTTCTATCCAAATAGCAAATCTGCACATACCTTTGCTGGATGTAATATTATTCTAACCTGTGTTGAGGTGTTTTCTGGAACAGCTCAATCCAGCATCTCATAATAATATTTAAAGTTTGAGCCCCAAGTAATCCCATTGCTTTCACAAGTGGAACATTAAACATGTGCTTGAACAATATGTTGAAATCTGAACTTAAAACTCTTGTCCTCACACATATCCCAAGGTTTTGGCCAGTAGTGAAAATTGTATTTATAGGTTTTAATACAGCAGCAGTATCTTAAACAAGGCTCAAATTATGCAAAGGCTTAGTTTCTCTGTAAGCATAAAATAAACCCAAAGTATACCCAAAGTGAGGAGGATGATGCCCTTATTTTCAGCTCTGCATTGTAATGTCTTGATAATTCTTTTTATTTAAAGTGCTATTTTAAATTTCTTTTTTTTTTTTTACTAAACAATCAGCAAGGACATTCCTCTGTTTTTGCAGAAGCTGGGAGGAGAGGGAAATTCTGCTGTCAGACTGATTTACTCTTTGTTCTCTTTCCAATTCATATAAAACAAATAAATACTAATGAACTCACCACCCTCAGCACAAACACCCCTTCTGCTCTAACTGATGGAAACATTTTCAGCTGCTTCATTTTCCTGCTCCCAGTGTTGAAGTTGTGCCTTTTGTGTGCCAGCCCTACAGTGCCAACACTGTAATGGTGACAGAAGTTAAATGGATGCCAGAGATGGAGCTTGTGGTTCTTTTAAGTACATTGGAAGCTTCCAAAAGTGTTAAATCAATCAATAAAACCAACGGGGCCATAATCTAATTTCAGGTTTATTTCCTTCAGAAGGTCTGTATCTGAAATTACCATCCTGTCAAAAGTCGCTTTTAAAATTTTTTAGCGACTCATGAACACGCTGTTCCTTGGCATCCAGACCTGATGGCCTTTCTAAAACTTCCATGCAGTCACTCAGCCAGCTCTTCTTCTGATCATTCCAAGCATAATTGATATTAGCCCCAATACTGCCAATCAAAAATTAGGTCAATGTTCTCACAGCAGTGCTTTCAGCACAAGTACTGGCTGATCGTACAGAACATCGTACCTTTCACCCATGACACAAAATTCCTTAGGAAAAAAAATGGAAAATTCAAAAGGAATCCATGGTAATTGTGAGAATCAAAAACATGAAACCATAACTTTAACAAAAAAGACAAAGGAATGACCTCTTGGCAAACCTGACACTGAAACAGTCTCGTGATACAAAACGTATTCCACTGAATCACAGAATAACCTAAGTTGGAAGGGACCCACAAGAATCATCAAAATGCAACTCCTGGACCAACTGAGGACAATCCCAACAATTCCAGCAGGAGCCTGGGGTGTTGTTCAAAGACTTCCTGGGCTCTGGCAGGTTTGGTGCAGTGCCCATTCCCTGGGGAGCTTGGGCAGTGCCCAACCACTCTCTGGGAGAAGAGCATTTTCTTGATACCCAGCCTAAACCTCCCCTGACCATAGCTTCATGCCATTATTTGGGAAATAGTTTATTGGCATTTTTCTCTTTCTTCTTCTAATCAAGTTCTGTTTACACCACCAGGCACAAAATCCTTGCACTTGGCTTTAAATTGGTGGAAAGCTGCATTCCCTAAAAGTTTGTAGAACCGTCTGCTGCCCGGAGTTTAAAAACACTTTTTCTTCCATCTAGGCAATACCACTACAAATTCAAGCTGTTGAAATAAAGCACTAAAAGGTTATCCTTTCTTCTCCCAAATAAACATTTAAACCAATCAACATGACAGAAGGTGCACATTAGACAATGTTTCCATCACTGAGGAAAAGCTACTGAAGTAACAAGATCCAGATGTTCAACCAAAAAGAAATTTATCATACTCAGAAACCCCCAAATTGTGTCTGATGTTTCATACAAAGATGGTCTAATTTGCTAATGTGCATTTTCTTGCAGTGTGAGAGAAAAAAGCACACCTGTCAAGAAGCCTGTTTTGCACACACATTGGAATGACATCTGTAGCAGCTCAGCATCAGGGAAATCCAGACACCATTAAATTAATTTGAGCATGCCTTCCTCTGTACAAATTTCTCCGGAAATCTTCAAAGTGAACAGAATAAATATGCCTAATTTTTTTTTTTTTTTTTTTTTTTTTTTTTTTTTTTTTTTTTTTTTTTTTTTTAACAACATCTAGGGGTAGATTGAGAAGAAAAAATCCTGAGGAAGCTTTTTGAATAACACCTTCATAAACTGTTTTTGTTTTGTTGGGTTTTTTTTTGTTTGTTTGTTTGTTTGGTTTGGTTTTTTTTGTTTGTTTGTTTTTTTGTTTTTTGTTTTTTGTTTTTTTTAATGTAGCTTAATTTTTAATCTCTAAAAGCTTTGAAGAATAAACTCATTGGTAGAGCCACAGGGCTGGAGAGCCTGGTTCAGCACCTGAGTTCATTATCACTTTTTGTCATCTACAACATATGTGGAACAGCATCTTCATCTCCTGCAATAGAAATCTAATTCTATGTTAAATCTGACCACAGAATGATGGGAATCTCCTCATGAGTTCTATTTTCTGTACCAAAATCAGTCTTACTTCAGGTGGAACCTTTTCAGTGAAGTTTTACAATTTGATGACTTGAGTTTTTCCTCACTGTGGTGAAGGCATAGAAAGAGCTGTGGCTGCCCCTGGATCCCTGCAAGTGTCCAAGGCCAGGTTGGACATTGGGGCTTGGAGCAGCCTGGGACAGTGGGAGGTGTCCCTGCCATGGCAGGGGATGGAATGAGATGACCTTTAATGTCCCTTCCAACCCAAACCATTTTGAGATTCTGTGATTAAGGATTGTAGAGAAGCAGAAAAGACCAGTAGATGCAACAGTAAAAATAATTATATATATA
>WEIU01023011.1:22094-39168 GCA_013389925.1 Aegithalos caudatus | reverse complement strand
AGAATCTTTTCTCCCTTCATTGAGACCTCTAGCATTTATATTTGCATATTGCTTTTTCAATGACACAAGTATTAATACAGACAATAAAAGTGATAATGTGCAAGCTTAGGGAGTAAAACACAAGAAAGAGCTGTAACTGCCCTATCCATATTTCACTAAAGCAAAATAGCCAAAAAATAGCAAGAAGCTTGTTACATATATATGCACTAACATGACTATTTTCCATTTTAACATGCTACTGTCACAAGTCAATAATAAACTCACTTGTACAATAAAGGTTAGTCCTTCTTAAATCAGGGTCATTTAGAAACTAAGATGGATTTCCTCTCTTTGAGCTTTATCTTTTTTATTTTTTATTTTCCTGTATAGCTCAAGACTATTAAGCGACAAAGCAGTCATTCATTCATATGCAGATATATCTAACTTCACCTATTAGTAAAATTTTCTTTTTTATTGAGTCTGAATTGTGTTTTGAGTATAATGAATGTGTGAACCCTGCATCTATGTTGTCTAGCATCTAATTTACGCTATGTCTGAAAATTTAAAGTTTCAGTTAAGGACACTTATGGCCAAGAGCATTCTATCAAGGTTTAATCATTGATGCTCTTTTGTGAAGCACAGATAATGCATTAATTTGCAGACTGAAATTCTGCTTTCAATTTATATTATAAATTATAATCAAGAAGAAAACAGTAGAAAAGGTAACATACTGTGAGAGTAAAGTATCAGTAAAATCACATGTTAAAAAAAGTAAAGTGAAAATCTTTCCAGTGAATGACGACAGCATGTGGCTGGAACAGATGAAAAGCAAAATTATAGTAATTACTTAAAGGAGAAAAATCCTTCTCTGAAGCCCAAAGCATGACAAAAAATAGCAATGTAACTCCAAATTTTTCATTTTCCCATTGTAAATCTTTGTTCTCTAAAGGAAAATTCTTAAATGATTTGAGGAAAAAATTTACTCACAAGGATGAGCAGCATTGTGCTATTTTAATGGATTTTTTAGATGTTACTGTTACAACAATAAATTAATACAAACCTTTATATAGTCTTGTTTTACCCACATAGAATATAAATTTACAAACGCACAACTATAGAAAGGTAGATGATGGAATAGATCACTGCAGTTCTTTAGGTCGAACAATGCTCCCTGGTCAAGCAGGGCCACCTGGAGATGATTGCCCAGGACAAGGTTCAGATGGCCTTTGAATATCTACAGGGACCAACATGGCACAGTGTCTCTGGACAATCTTTTCCACTGACCTATCATGCTTACAGTTACAGATGTTTCATGTTGTTCAGAAGAAATATCCCATGTTTCTTTTTGTGCCCACCGATTCTGGTCTTGTACCTGGACACCACTGAAAAGGCTCTGAAGGGCCTGACTCTACTTTGCACACTTCCTTCAGATCATGATGAATTTGGTCTCCCAGGACCTTTTCTGAGAAGCTTCTTTCCAGCTGTGTGTTCCCAGTGTATATTGCCATGTGGTTTGTTATCTCCTAGGTGTGGAATTTTGTATTTCATCTTTTGAATTTTGTGAAGTTCCTGTTGGTCCATATTCCATCCTGTTAGAGTCCCTCCGGATTGGTAGCATGCCCTCTGGTGTATCAGCCACTCCTCCCAGTTTTGTGTTGTCAGCAAACTGTCTGAGACCCCTCACTGGTACTCTCCTCTTCACTAATAATGGTGTTAAACAGTGGGGTTGACCCATGGAGTACACACCACTGGTGACTCCTCTCTAACCAGTCTTTTAGCCATTATCAGTAACCTCCATCATGCTCTGAAAATCATTGAGCCAGTTTTACTGTGTGCTCATTTAGCTCAGAAGTAACTTCCAGGAAGGGAAATTAAGCACTATTAATATTAGAAGCATATGCTTTTGTCAGCAACAATATTAGCTCCCTTTATCCAGAAAAAAAGAATTGTACCCATTTATCTGGCAGCATTGTGCACATCAACACTGTATTTTTTCTCACTGTCTCAAGTTTACTGGCCTCCAGGAATTCTCATCTAGAATAATCTTGTCAATAAACAGGTAAATGTGTTTATGAATTACAGTCTTGAAAATATGGCTCATAAGCCACTTTACATCATTCTGGTTTTGGGGGTTTTATAACCTACAAAAATTCAAACAGATAAACAAGAAAATTGTCAAGATTTATCCCTACATACACCAAAATTAGCTTCTTCTGATCCTTCTCAGATATGATAATATCAAAATCAAAGGTTGTGAAATCAGATAACTTTTTTAATATTCAACAAAAACAATTTTTTTTCCTTCTCCAGCTTGCAATCTCTTTCCACTTAAGAAAGCAAAACCCATGAAAATACTAATGTAGAGCATTATTCTACTTCAGAAATTTTCATTGCTACTTATGTTGAATTTAATTCTAACACTTTTTATTAATGTATAAATGTATGGTGAACTCTATACAACGCCGAAGGCAATGGAAATTTAGCTGAGCTTTATTCATTCTAAAGGAAACAAAGGTGTCTTCATGGCCTCCTCAACTCTAAGAGCAATCTATATCTTCATGAGGCTTTAAGTTATAATGGAACTTGTATTTTCCCCATTTCCCTGGCTCTCTGTTCAAGAGAAATGGAGGCTGGTGGCATAAAGGAGGTAAGTCCATCAAGACCGTCATCAATAACAATGAAGAGTCATATAATTATTTGAAGCCAGACTTTTACCTGTTATTTACTGATCTTAAATTTTGCCAGAAGCTTCTCTGAAAATTCATGGACCATAATGACTTAAACTATAGCCTCAAGCAATGGTTGCAGGTAAGAGAAATGAGAAAATGGAGAAAGAACATAATAACCCAGTACTTTGTATAAGTAATTTGCCTTAGTGGAAATTTATTTTAGAAAATAAACACTAAAGAACTATAGTAAGTAAGACCCATTAATCCTACAAGCTTCTGAATGAAGCTCCATTCTGGAAAACTAAATGACAACCTGGAAAGCATGCCCCAATTTGCATAACACATTTAAATATGTGTGATGCTTTAGTATATTTTAGGAATTCTTTAGTCATCTTTTAGAATTGAAGTTCTTTTTATGTTATTGAGCCAATGACAATCACTGTATAACTTAATAGAAAATGTACTGTTCACTGACAAAAATATGATAATAGGAATCATGAATTCTTTTTTTAAATGGCTTTATAAGCTGAATTATGCCAGTAGACAAAGGGATGTGAATAGAACGTTTTTTGCTACTGTTCCTAACTGGTACTTTCAGATGTTCATAAATCAGATAGAGAATGTTTCATTTATATTTATTAGTTCAATTTTATATTGATTACTTCCTGAATCCAAAACAGATACTATTTTCAGAGTAAGTTTGGGTTCTCACTAGGGGTGTAATGTAACTCATAAGGTGATTGCATTCTATAATGTTATTTTCTGATAACATTTTTAAATGATTATTAATTAATATAAACTTTTTAGTCCTTATTTTTAAGTTCTTGTTTACAGAAGCTGTCCCAGAGTAAGTAAACCATCTGATGAATATATATTCACATTTTCTAAAAATCATCATCTCACTATATTATAACAAAAGTTCCTAATGCATTTGTGGCAATATATATCCTACTGAAGAAGTAACATGAATTCATATAGGTCTTGAAATATACCAAAGAAGAAAATAGGTATTCTTTTGTTTGCTCTTAATTCTGAAAATCCATACCTCCAAATAATTTAATTAATGTCTGGATAAATTTTTCAGGTGTTTTATTTCACTATTTGTTCTAGCAGATACGCTGAATTAAATGTGCTTTGCATGATATGTTTCAACTAATGGTGCATTACATATTTATCAAAATAACATGATGCAGATTTGAGGAATACAGCATTATATACAGACACTGTCCACACCTTAATAGTTGCATAGGAATTGAAGAACTAAACTAAAACCAAATTAAGTTTCTGATATGTTCTAATAGCAGATGGGTGTGTTTAAGTTGACTATAACCAATTAGAAATAATAATTTTTGCATAACAGGAGCTTCTTACCAGATCACTATTTTCCTGTGTCCTGACAATAAGGAGTCTCCTAGCTACACCATATTCTCCCTTCCAGTTCCTGACTGGAATAGATGACCTTATTTCTGCATGAGACAACAAACATTACGAAATTATCGAAAATGAAAGATTATTCTCAAGAATATCTCTAGACATTGCCAAAGTAAAATAAAAAGTAAAATAAAACGGCAATTGTACATCACATGTTTCGTTTGCATAGGAAAGTCAGAAATTATAGAAGTAATGGGAAACTTACAGATGTATTTGTTGCTGTTGAAGGGAGATTCTAAGATGTATAGTTATAATTCTACTTTTCTACTAAATTATTTAATCCTATGCATAAGTATTGCATTTTTATCTTCTATATTTTTCTTAGTATAAAATTTACTTACTGAACCTGAACTGAAATATGGGATGTGAGATGTAACTACGTGTTGTAACTGTATCTAGTTCTCATCTTATGGAAGAAAATTTAGATGAGAATTGGCTGTCCATGACAAGGTTTTGGTAGCAGGGATGGCTGCTTTGAGGAGAGGTCAGGGTTACTGAGTGCCAGAAAAAGGCCCAGGATAGGACAGAGCTGCTCTCACCCCCAAGCTGTCAGCACCTCTGTGTTAACATTTTCTAGAAACATCAAATATATCAGAGAAGAGAGGGAAAAGAGTTAGAAACGACAGAGAGAACTCCAAGGTCAAAGGAGGAGAAAGAGATGCTGCAGGCATTAAAGTTGTGGCCCATGGAAGTAGAGTAAAGGAAAAGTGTGAAAAGAAAATGTGAGAGAGAGTTACCACTGAGTACTGACTATGACCTCTCCATACCATCTGTCCCTTAGGAAAAAGTAGGGAGAGTAATGGGTATCAAAGGAGTGCAGTTGAGCTTGGGGGGAGGCTGGGCAAAAGTGTTTTTTTTTTTTTTTTTTTTTGTTTGTTTGTTTGTTTTTTTTAAATTTTATATCTTTTTTTCTCAGTACATTAATCTATTAGAATATAATAAAATAGAATAGAATCTTTTCAGTTGGAAGTGATGTACAGCTATTTCCTGTTTCAGGGCTGTCCAAAAGTTAAAGTATGCTGTTAGGGGCATTGTCCAAATGCATCTTAAACACTGATAGGTTTGGGGCATTGAACATCTCTCTAGGAAGCCTGTTCCAGTGTTTGCCCATCTGAACGTCCCCTGAATAGGCAATAAATAAATTAATTTAGCCAAAGTAAATTCTGCAAGCAACCTCACTGTCTTTATCTTGATGGGCTTTCATGTTCTTGCTCTCTTTATTCGTGCCATCTGCCTCACTAAGGAAGGTGAGTGACTGAGCAGCTGAGTGGGAGATATAGTAAAATAGATGAGGAAATTCTCAAAATGCAATATTGCAAATTACCATAATTTAATTCCTGTGGCAGTGACAGCTTCAACTGTCAAACAGACTGTCAGAGTTTTTCTACCAAAGTATTCTTTGTGCATTCTCAAGCAATAAAAATATTCACTGTATCTTCTGGTATTCAGACTTCATAGTGATTTTTAAAGGTTTACGAGACCAATACAAACCAAAATTAACTATAGATTGACACCACAACTTTTCCTCACTTCAGAAGCATGAGAAAAAAAATTAAAATGGAACCTCCTATTTTTGTTTTCTATTTTTTTCTATTCAAAACAATTCTCATCCAGGTATTTATCCCCAAATTACAGTATTGTTTTCATTACGCTGTGCCATAATTTGGGTCTGTGTTTACCATTGTAACTGAATGGAGGTATTTTACTTACCATTGGACTTGAATGCATTATTCATAGACCTTCTTAAACAGATTAGCAGTAGCAGAATTATAAACTTTTTAAATCTCCTGTTGCTTTAGCTGCATTGTAGAGCCTGTTCATGGGAGGAAATGGTCTCAGTCCAGAAAACTTATTTCCTGACAGGACTCAGGCTAATGTGGGTCCTTTGTCACTATGTAGCAAAGATCAGTTTCTTTGTGTAGAGTCAGCATTTTTATAAGGTGTCCATACTGGCAGATCTTTATAAAAAGAGACTCTCTGGTCCCTACAACATTGTTTTTCAACTGTAAAATGAAATATAGCAATATTACTAGGTATTTATTGACAGTTTGGAGATGCCAGACACATTTTCACCCCATGGTGCCAAAAAAGCTCACTACAAGACAGCTTGTCCTAAGTTATGATAAACTCTTGTGAGGGAGTGAGATGCCCTGCTAGAGATAGTTGTAGTAAGTTGACTGAATGATTCAGGTGATCTTTTCCCCATCATAAACTGAATCATAGAATCATACAATGGTTTGGGTTATAAGAGACTTAAAGATCATAAAGTTCCAAAACACCTGCCATGGAAAGTGGCACATTCCACTAGACCAGGTTGTTCAGCACCTCAACCAACCTGGCCTTGAAAATTTCCAGGGATGGGACACCCAGCTTCTCTGGGGAACCTGGTCCAGTGTGTCATCACTATCCTCACAGTAAAGTTTTCCTAATATCTAATCCAAACTTAGTCTCTATTATTTTGAAGCCATTCCCCCTTGAACTATCACTACATGCCCTTTGAGAAAAGTTTCTCTTCATTTTTCTTGTAGGTTCCCTTCAGGTACTGGAAGGCCAAAATTAGGTCACCTCAGAGCCTGCTCTTCTCCAGGCTGAACAATCCCAATTGTCGCAGCCTTTCCTCACAGGAGAGGCGCTTCAGCCCTCTAATCATTTTCATGGGCGTTCTGGACTCTCCCCAACAAGTCAATGTCCTGTGCTGCAGTACCCCGTGTGAGGTACCAGGCAAGCAGAGTAGAGGGGCAGGATCCTTTTCCTTGCCATGCTGCCCACACTGCTTTTGATGCAGCCCAGGATATGTTTGGCTTTCTGGGCTGCAAGTGCAGGTGGCCGGGTCATGTCCAACCTCTCATCCATCAGCACTCCCAGATCCTTCCAAGCAGGGCTGCTCTCTGTCTGTTCATCCCTCACCTGGATTGACACCAGGGGTTGCCCTGACTGACAGAGATGCAATACCATCTTTGCTGAACCTCAGGAAGTTTACAAGGACCCACTTCCTGAGGTTGTCCACGGCCCTCTGGATGACATCCTGCTCTTCAGGCATGTATACTGCACTGCTTAGCTTGATGTCAACTCTCTAAGGTCATCATAAAAATCATCAGAGGCCTCTTTTTCTATGATTTTCAAGTATGAATTCTTCTAAACTCTTAATACAAATGTGTATAATTTAAACATTTAATGCCAGTGTTTTCAGTTTCATTCAATTAACACACATTTCAGGATTCTCTCTTTTGGCATATTAAATTATGTTTCATGTTGTTAATCAAAAATGGATTTAATAAATGCAAATCTTTCAAGAGCACAGTGAGAAACCAACACTTAATTTTTTTTTTAAAGAAGAACTATCCAGGGAAAGTTGTATTTTATGGACAGTGAGAATATTTCATAAGAACAATTTTACATTTTTTGTTTACACAATTACAGAATCTACAGAATAGGCTGAGTTGGAAGGCACCCTGAAGGATCATCAAGTCCAACTCCTGCCTCTGCACAGCACCATTGCCAAGAGTCCCATCATGTGCCTGGGAGGATTTTTCAAACCCTTCTGAACTGTGTCAGGCTTGGTGCTGTTTCTGATATTTAATAACAAGGGTGATTTTAACGGAATACTTTGGAAAAAAAAATTGTAAATTTTAAATTCCAACTTTCTGAAGAATAATTTTGAATACAATACTGAGCATCCCATTTTTGAAAATCTCTTCTCAGTAGCTTGTGCTCCAGATGATCCAATGCCTGTGCCCTATGAAGAAATGGAATAGCAAATTCTTCTCAGGCAAAACATTTCAGAAGATGATTGCTTAGTGTCTCATTTTGCTTCTCTATTTTCTCACTTTGACAACAGTGAACGTGTTTTTTCCCCCCTGGAAATGCATAAATTCAAAATTTACTGTGAAATTACATAACCATATAGTCATGGTCTAGATGAAAAATAAAGCAAAGCAATAGAGAAGAAAATATTTTTAAGAAGGAATTGTACAAAAATATTTAGGAAGGGACAAAAACATACATACAGAAACAGATAGTGGTATTCTAACCTCTGTCAAAATATTCCTTGGATAGTAGAGAAAATAGACAGTGACAGACAGAGCAGTCAAACTTAATCACTGGTAGGTAAATTCCTAATCTATAAAACCTCAGGAGTACAAGACTTGAAGGTAAACTGTTTGAAATTGCCACTGACAGTTGTGACATTGATATATATATTTTTTTTATCCCTATGAAAGGAATTCATGTTGGTTTTAACATACTTGGCAATATAAAGGCCTAGCTTTTAAGGCAGGAAAACACTACAGGCTCAGCTGTGAACTAGATCACTATTTGTCTCAGGGCTCTGTTTATGTATCTTCCTCCCGAAATCTCTGGTTGTCTGACATTTCTTATATGTTCAGGACACCCACTTTTTTTCCACTTCACCTCTTTATAAAAATCATAATGACTTCAATGATAATATTTGAGCTGTTTTTCTTGTGGTCCCCATGTCAACCTCCCACTGTCACATGACAATGTGCCCTAGGCATCCACAGTACTTGTGCCAATCCCCAGAAACCTGTCCTTGCTTGCATAAAATAGATGTGTAAGGCACAAACTTTCAAAGTATCCTCCTAATTCACCTATTTCCACAACACCACCACCCACACAGAAAAGATAACTGATTTTGGATAGGAGAGAAGAGAGATGTAAAAAAAAAAAAAATTACAACAAAACTTTGAAATCCAAAACTCAAGTCTGTACTTCTGGAGCTTACACAGCTGAAGTCAAACAAAAGTATCATCAAATAAGGTGGGAATGAAAATATATCAAGACTATTCAGATAAAAGAAAGGAACCATTGTGTTTGGGGAAGGACTGTAGTTTCACATAACCTGTTTTTTCTGCTTTAGTGCTTGAGTGACCCTTGTGCACAGCAAGTTTTGATTGACATTGATCTCTAGATGGAAAAAAATGTTAGGCAAGGGTTTTACCAGGAAAATTAATGATAAAATTAATATAGTCAGAAATATAGTCAGATAAACCCTGAGTAATCCCGGATTCTTATCAAGTTTCTGTATCTTCTGCATTTTCAAATTATTCTTCGTCTGCCCCCAATCACCTCTTTCAAGTTGTCTTATATCTAACTAATTAAAAAATATTTATTTTATGTTTCAGTAGCGAAGCAATGTCAACTCCATCAATCTGGCTATGGGTACCACTAGTTTGTTGAAATGATGGTCCAAAATGCAGTATCTCTCATATCTCAAAACATATGAAATAACAGTTTATCTTGATTACAACTATGTAAATTGAAATAAATTGCAGCAAAAAACAAATGGGAATTTTGTTCTAAATCCATGCTTATTAAAGCTCCAATGACTGCTTTGTGTCAAGTTAAATAGATAATGTTTTAAACAATTTGTGTTTGTTTTCTAAATTGGTTCTGATTCACTAAAAATGACATTAACTTAATAAGACTGTTTCCCTGAGGAGACTGTATACCAAGTTCTCCAGTTGTGGAGGGCAAACATGTGATCTTTTCATGTTTCTCAAAATATTTTTTGTTCTGTTTCAATCCAATAGAAAGCTGTGAGGTGGTTTGAAGGTCTCAGTAGGAAAGTAGAAAGGAAGTTGCTTATCAGAGTTGCTATAAAATACACAGTCTTAATATTCTATATCACATATACATCACAGAAACAACACAGAGGTATAAAACACCTTAGTGTGTACTAACAGCAAAGCTTGCCAAGCTCCAATAAAAATCACTTAACTGAGGATCTGGATGGATAAAGAATGCATTCTTCTTAATGCTACATTGGTGTTAAGGGGGGTTATTTTACCAATTTTTTTTTAATGATTCTGTCTTGATATCTGCATATATTTTCTAAAGGGAAATTTTGTACATTTGATTTACTATATATCAAATATAATGAAAACTGTAAAAAATTGCTCAAAATAGAACTATTGTCATCTAGTTCTTTATGAGAATCATTACATTTTCATTTTTTCAATATATTTTTCCAACAGATTTTGATTTTTTCAGATGCTGATCATACCTCTGTTTACATACTTGGGTGTGATGCTGGTCATGTATATTAAGTGTTCATTCACATGACTGCTATCCAGAAGACAGAAAGGTTACTTAAAACCACTTCTGAGGAAATGCTTCTGCTTCACTGACTTTACAGTTATAGAAATTAAATCCATTAAAAAATAGAATTTCCAAATTTTTCTGTTTTTCAACAAGCTGGCATATCTATCTCTAAGGTTATTTTTGTATTATTATCACTTGTATTCCAAGTGCCATTATAAAAGAATTAAAACAACAAAGGTTATTTTTTGATAGTAAAAATAATTAAAACAAAAATGGTTTATTTTTTAAATGGCAAAAATAAAATTTTCTTCATACATGGAAGGTTTTCACTAAGAAAATTATTTTTCTTAATGCTAAATTTTGTCTATTAACATATTGATATATCTTATCACATTATGTATATAAGCCAAAGAAATAAAGGCTAAAATTAATAAATATGTGGTTATTCTAATTATTTTTCTTTTAAATCTGGAAAAAAATAATAGAATATGTGGCAAAATTAGCGAAAAACACGATTCAGTAGGGAGAAACTCAATACAAATATTAATTACTATTTTTCATACAGGTTCAGTGCCTTAAGAATATCTGATTTTTAATCACGGAGAAAGGTTTTCTTCTGTTGACCATGTCCACAATATTATATGTTTTACATTCTGAAACAGGAACATTTCAGAACAGAAATAATTGTAATCTGCACTTAATAAATATACATTTTTTATTAAACTTAATAAAAATCAAGCTTTTTATTAAATTAAACTTAATTAAACCCAAAATACTAGCGATTTCTTTCTCAGCTTTAAATTCTTGAAATAGTCTCCCACAATATTTTGTCCTCTATATAGGCTGAGCATGTGAGCTTACCTTTAGATTCAAAGCCCTTCTGAATACTCAATTTTTTCCTACCCTATTCTTTGAAGAGTTTGGGGGTCTTTTTTAGTGTAAGATAGTGTGAATACTGTTTTGTCAGCCCAGGTTCTTTTACTGGGGAAGGAAAAGGTGTTCTGACACATTCTGTTCAAAATAAGAATTGGGGAAGATAGAAAGTATCCAGTTGAGTTCAGTAATGAGGAGAATATCACCCAATTTCATGTGAAGGGAGAGGCGAAACAGTTATTATGAAAGTACTGCTCATAAAAGAGGGAGAAAATTGCAAAAGTTAGTGGATAAATCCAGTATATTCCAGCTTTCTTAACATTTGAAACACAATTTTAATAATATACATTTTTATACAAAATATTTTGCATGACTCCTTTTACATCCCATGACTTCTAAAATAATATTTTCCATGATAGTTTTAAAAGTGAACACATTTTATTCTTTTCCTTTCTTTTACAAAGCTCTGAAAAAAAATCTTTCAGAGGAAAACCCTACTGCAAATAAAAGCAGGTAGATAAAATCTTTTAATTACATTCACAGGTTTATTGAAAAATATATGTTTCTATTTTATTAGTTTGGGGTTTTTTTGTTGGAGGTGGTCCAACAAAAAAAATTCTGTATGTGTAATAACAATGAGCTTAGCTCTTAGTTTTCTTCTAAGCTTTTGTTTCATTTATTACAAAAATGGAAAATAAACATTAAAAATCTGAATTATAATGATTATAGCAGCCTAATCTTAAGGTGAAAAAAAGAGGTACAGATTTAATGACTAACAAAGATATCACCATCAACTGAGACATGGCTGCTGAAAACATGACTGATCTCTGTGACTTATACTAAAGATGGATTTCTAAAATGTCTAAATATGTGTGAATAATTCAAGTAAAATAGTAATACAACATCCTAAACAGAATAAATGACCAGAGAGTGGATGTGTAATAGGGTTTAGAAGATTTTTCATGCTGAGTTTTTCGGAATCCACTGAGAAATAATTATGCAAATTTCTAGGATCATATATACATATGAGATTTGCTAAGAAGATCAACATGAGTAGAAATATTTTTAACGTGACAATAAAGAGAACAACACTTGCTATGATGTACTCAGACAACTGAGAGAGCAGGCAAAACTGTTCCTGATGCTAACAATACCACTGGATGGTTTGTCAGTAGGAGTAGATGAAAAGTCCATGTGATAAGAACAATAAGGTAAGAATTAAGACTAAGTTTGGAAGGGATTTGAAGTGCTGCTTTTTGTCTTTCCTTTTGTCTCTGTCATTTTGTTTCTGGATCTCCAGCTTTGAGTGTATTCAAATTCATTTTTTCTTCTTTTGGGGAATATCACTGGTGATGCATGGGTAACCTGTCAATAACAACATGGGTTAGTCCATATTTGAGGACTTACAGCCAATTGTCACTTCGTAGGCATAGATAAAAAGGCATACCAACATTTGGAAGAGAGTATTTGCCATATATTTTTGTAGCTTTTGCTTCAATTCCTATGTTGAAACAAAACATTATATGATTAACTTTTATTTTTATTGGAAAACAAAGCCCTGAGTTTGTATAAATTGACTCAATTCACATAGAAGTCTTGTGATTAATAGGCTAGCATTTCTTATGCGCTTGTCAATACTTTTGCAAAATTGTTACAATGCACAAGAGCTGCCTGCACAGATAAACTCAGCCTTCATAGGTTTGTGGTTTGGAGACACTCTGCTACTATTTCTGTAAACAAAACAAATTTTTAAAGTCCTATACTAGACACAGGTATAAACTGGATAGGAATCAGAAGCTTATTTTATTTATGAGTAATTGAATTTCATAAGCATTGCAATCTGCCATGCAATTTTGCAAGAATCATTGAACTCAGATTCCTCCAGGCATGACTTAAAAACTCAGAATTCTAAAGGAAACAGTTTAAGAAAACCAAAAAAAGAAACACTTCTTCTAAAATAAAAATTCTGAAAATATTATTTATGGAATACAGTCGTTGAGGATTTTGTGCAAGGGCCAGACCACACTCCACTGTAATGTATAACGTAAATTTATTTCCTAAACAGGATAGGCAAAGTGAGTGAACAGCAGTTCTTATTTGAGACAAAAATATATTTTTGTTTCTTGTCATGGAATCACAAAATCTTTGAAGCTGGAAGGATTCTCGAGTCCAGAGCCACTACTCAGAGCAGGCTCACTTGTGATATATTGCTCAGGGTTGTGCTGAGTTAAATTCTGAATATGTCCAAGGATAAACCTTCCACAACTTGCCTAGACAATGTGTTTTAGTGTGTAAATCTCTCACAATTTAAAAAAAAAAAAATAAAAATGGACATTTCTGTATTTTTATTTCTCCCACTTGACCCTTCTTCTCTCATTGTGAGGAGTCTGGTTTCTGATTTTAGCTTCCCCTTATCAGATATTTTCATATATTCCCTTCCTGAGACTCTTTTCTGAACCTTCTCCTCTTTGAACAAAGCAGTGTTGACCCTTCTGTTGCTTCTGAGAGATATTCCAGTCCCTCAATCATCTTTATGATTTCTTGTTGGCCTTGTTCCAGTTTGTCCATGTCTTTTCTACTGGAGAGGCCAGAACTGGACACAGAACTCTGATGAGGTCTCACCAGTAGTGAGAGGAGGAATCACCCCCCTGCACCTGCTGTCTACATTGCTGCTGAGTGACCACAGGGTGCTGTTGGCCTTCCTCATCACAACTGCACCTCGCTTATTTATGTTCAGCTTGTTGTCTATCAAGAACACCAGGCCTCTTTCTTAACTTTCCAACTGGCTGGCTCCAGCATGTGCTTGTGCAGTAGGTTATTCCTTGGAAGGTGGAGAACTTTGTGCTTATCTCTCTTAATCTTTGTGAGTTTCATCATGATATTTTAGTCACACACTTCACACTCATGTCAAATAAATGCCAAGCCTCTCCGGTTCACTTGTGATGAATCCCATGGACCAAGCTGAATACGTTTCCCCACGAAGGAACACAGTTGTGGAGTTATGTTGGATATGTTTGTGGAGTTGTGGATATGTTTGGTTGGTTGTTTTTTGATTTGTTTTGCTTTTTTGTTTGTTTGGGGTTTTTTTTTGTTTGTTTGTGTTTTTTTGTGATTAAAAGTAGATTGTGCGCATTAGCTGCCAATTTACTTATAAGTTATGTATTTTCAAGCTGATCTCTCCTACTTTCCCATTATATACTGCCAAATCTTTATTGTTACCTTCGTGACTATTTTCCTTTAACTTCTATCCCAGTTGACTGAGAAGAATATAAATCTGACAACAGCTGCATGGCAAAACCCATCCGTGCTTCTCTGTGTAGTAATATAGCTACAGTAGTAATCTAATCAATTAGAGTTGATATATATATAAATACAGAACAGATGTAGTACAGGTCTTCCTTGTCTGAGCAGCGCTTTCAGATTGGCTTCTTCCTGCACAAATACAGAAGAGTCATTCAAATATTTTAACATAGAATTTTAAATTTTTGAGAAACAAAGTAACAAGTATTTTAAGGATAAGCTTTGTATGTGTTTCAAATAACTGGTATGTAAATATAAATCTAGCAGTGATGCACAAGGCTCTCTGTTCTTGATCAGCCTTATCTAACCTCTAACATAGTTGACTGCAATGACTGCCCCACTGCAGACCTGAGGAAAAAATCCACCCAGAGTTAGTCACCTGCTCTGCAAAGGTAACAGTCTGAGCAGCTAGTTGGTAAAGCTGTGTAAGACAGGGATATGTTATAGCTGTGCAGGTTCTTCTTGGACACTTCCAATGCATTCTTGAGTGGTGACAATTTGATTGTTAATGTATGCCTCCCATCATAGAAAGCCCACAAAAATGTTGTATTGCCACCAAGTGCCATTTTTCTATTTTATATTTAGCTTAGTAAATATAATAGTTGGATGGGAAATTTCTGAAAAGGACACTACAATTGTAAACAGGAAGAGGTAAGAAAGGGGACAGATGGAACGAGTCGTAATAGATAAAAGAAAATAGATATAGAACTTTAATATCAGTTTTGCAAATAAAGATTTTGCTTCTTGACTTTTTTTCTTTAGGATTGAGAAAAAGATTGGCTTTTACTGTTGTTTCTTTCACAAATGTTATCAATGTTATGCAATAAATATTTGTGTGTATGTACATTATCCATACATTGGTTTCATAACCTTTTGTACTGCTACATATTCAAACCAGCCAAGAAAATCAAAACTGCAAGCAGAAACATTAAAAATTGTTAAAATTATGATCTTTGGTAGAGAGCTACAGTAAAATACTACAGAAAATTGAAATATAGTGTATGAATAAGATTTCAGAATCATGCTTCAAACTAGTGTATTAGAATTAGGGAATGTAAAAAATAAGCTTTAATATGAAATTTAAATAGTGCTGCCCTTTCACCAGGTTACACCCCTGTCATCTTGTCTGCGGACACCTTATTAGGCCTTTTGACTTTTTTTATCAAGTGACTTAGGGCTAAACTCAGCAGCTAAATTCTGCTTTGTCTTACATTCAGAGCAGTCATGCTGAAATCCCAGGAACTCAGTGAAGACTTTATTCTAAATATGTATTTAGAATCCTGAACATGTTCTTTCTACATTTTAGCTACTCCATCTGTATATTCATGCTGTATGACTTTTCCTTTTACTGTGCCACATTATATTTTGTCAATAATAAGTAGGAATCATTTATGAGGACACAGTTAATGGGTATTCTTAACCTCAGCTGAAAGCAAATATAGGTTCAAGTAAAACTTTGGCATTATGCTTAGCACACTATGATAGGTGCTGCAATGCAGAAAGGCTTATTCTCGTACACAGAGCAAAATGGCAATATTCTGGTGGCTGTATCTCAGGAATAATTACAGCTGCCATCATAAAAATAAACATGTAGCACCTGAGAAGGTCAGTTCCCACAAATGTTTAGTCAAATTTTGTTCAGACTTTTCAATTTTGCAAATAGGTCAAGGTACTGTGAGATTTACATACTTGCTGAGATATCACCATCCCCTAGTATGAACCATTTCCATTAGTTGAAAAAAAAATAGAAAAGATGTAATTTGAAGAGTTTACCTCCCCAGAACAGTTTTCATTTTTGAGAAATATTTTATAGACAAATTAAAAAAAAAAAGGTACTGTATCTTGAAATAAAATTAAGCAGCTAAAAATCATATATTTATTATTATGTGAAAGTTACAGACTCTGATGGACTAAACTGCTTTAAAATCTCCTTCAAGAATTAATTTATTTTTGGGCATAAAGCAACTACTGTCTTAGTCAATGGAAAAACTCCAGCTGTTTGCAGTGGGAGCAGACAATGGACAGGCTCTAAGCAGAAAGGAAGAATCAGAAGATTTTGCTGCCTAAGACGGATTAAGCAACGGTATAAATGCAATGCCAAATGCATTTCTGGCACCATTAGATGAATAAAATTCATCTCCCTTAATGTACTCTGAAAAAAAACCACAAAACCAGAGGATATAAGAAAATCCCTTGCAGTCATTTGCAAAAATTTTAAATTTAGCATTGTGGAGTTTCATTGTAGTGCAGACCTGGCAGGTAGACCCTGCTAGATTAGCAGCAGGCATTTCAAGCTGATTCCATACCAGAATCAGACCACACCAGTGATGGCAGGAGCTGCAGGTGGGGATGGTTTTACCTCTGACTTGGAACAGCTAGTACGGATTCCTCTTGACAGCAGTTGCCAAATAGAGGCAGATTAAGAGCTACCATTCTTGAAATACAAAGAAGGTGAATTTGCATCTGTAAAATTGTAAAATAAATGTCTACAGAATTTCTGATGACCAACTTGCACAATGTAGCCCAAATCTATTTTTTTTTTAGATTCTCAAACATTCTGAAACAGCATAGACACATCTAAATTCAGTGGGAAGAATGGTATCCAGTCTCTGATAATTCTGCCTGTGTCCAAGTTCAGTGGGAAAGGACTGGAAGAGAAGCAGCAAGATCATGAGATGTGTGGTTTAAAAAATGAAAATTTTTTGGTTTTCTTTTTTCAGCTGTATTTTTAAAAATAAAAACAAAAACAAAAAAAAAAAAAT
>WEIU01023011.1:1512-15690 GCA_013389925.1 Aegithalos caudatus | reverse complement strand
CCAGAAGTTAGTGTGGTGACCTGGGAGTACTTCTGACTGGAGAAAGGAGTTGGACTAGACTCACATGCCTTCCTACATACTATCTACTTAGGTTGGAAGTGTAGGAGATGAAATTAATGGATTCTGTAACAGACCTAACAGGCAAAATATTCTCATCTCACCAGCCTGTTACAGGTTGTAACAAGTGGATTTGGGAGTAGAAGGAGGTCATGACCTCCGAGGAAATGACACAGGAATGTCACTGCACATTGAACTGTCTTATTTTACAGGGAAAAAAAATCAGGGAAATTTTTATCATGTGAACAGTTTATCAGCAGAGATTCAACCCAGAGAGAAGTAAGAAGCCATTCACACCTGAAACCACTCTCTACATTGAGTTATTAATAATATTTATTGTGTGGCATTGTAATCAATAAGTATAAATCTGTCTGTAAATTTAGAAGGAAGAAAAATTGTTCTTGGCTGTCTGAAAAGGCTTCACTGATCTGACAGCAGTATTTTCAAACTTAAGAGATAAAAGAATAGCAAAGAATTAAACTTATAAAGAACTGGAAACAAATTTGCAGTCTTTAGTACTTTGTTTTGAAGTGAAAACACTTTTTTTATTCCCTCTGACAATTTTCTTTGCTTTTAGTGTTTCTGTCCTGATCTTAAGATTAACTACCATCATGTCTGGTTATGTCTCCAACTCTCTCTCTCATAAAGCTTATGATATAAGCTTTGTAATGCAGTTTGGTCCTAATTCTCTCAACTAGATGCATGCTTTGTTTTTGTCCTCCTAGATCTCTCTAGCACAACAAATGCCTTTGAGAGTTAAGCTAAAAATTTCCTTATATCTTATTTGGATCTACCTTTCAGAAAAACTCCCACAGTGTTTTAAAATATTAATCAGTCAAATCAATAATATATATTTTGTGCATTGTGGTTTGAGAAGAAAAAAAATTCAGTTGCAAATGGATTTGGCAAACAATATTTCTAAGGTGTCTGTGGCAATTTCATTGCTGCTTTCTACTGTTCAGTCTTCTTAACAGAATATATCTGAAAATATTAGACTGAAGAACCATAATCCAAAATACTGACCTTTCTTTTTTCATTCTTTTTACCATCTTTTTGATGTTGTAAAATTATACATTAAAATAGAATATCAAGATCATTTTTTTATTTCCCATGCAATAGGTAAGAGAAAAAACATGAGTTTTGAATGTAGGAATCAATATTTGTTTTGCTTATGTGAGCATTTCCAATATAGTAGAAATGTTAGAGAATTAGAATTTAACCTTTAATTATTATCTGAGCATTATACTTATTTTTGGATGAATGTGTCTTAAAGTATCTGAGGTTAGATTTACATGTAAAGATTAAGAACATAAACCATTTTTTTCACATATTTAAGTTTTTAAAACAGTGCCTAGAAAAGTGCAAAACTGACCATTGCCTCTTACAAGGACATGGTTTCATTAAGGAATGTTTCTCACAGAACATTTTCATGCTTGTCAAACCTAATGTATGTTTTCTAATTAATTAAGGACTAATTGAAGAAATTTACTGTAAAATGTAGTGCACAGGCTATTAGTATGGCTGAAAAGAATCTCTGATTAAGAACTCACTGAAATCTAAAAACAAAATAGAAATAATATTCTCTTTTCTCATGCATGCATATTTTAAAAGTGTAAATTAATACTGATTAATTTTTGAGACACTAGGGGAAGAGGAATCTTACTTGTTTCATTAATGTATTTACTCAAGAGTTTACTTTTTATAATATGAAATAAGAAGGAAACATTATATATATGTTTTCATTCCACTTATTTTTTTAGTTTCTTCAGAAGACCATGGTGACCTTGCTTAAATGAAAAATGTCAAGTTCATTCCTGAATGGCTAAAGTTTCTATATTGACTTGTGTGCTTGTGCATGCATGTAAGCATCTGCTTTCATAAGGAAAGATGTCCATTTCAGTCTGACATATACTGAAAATATGTGTATATGAGGAAAGGAAAAAGCACTTACTTCTTACAAGAAAACCTTAAGAATATCTCTTCTCAATGCAATATACATAGTTCAGAAATGAACTATGAAGAGACTCCTATTTTAGGACTCCCTCAGAAGCTTGTCTTAAGCAACTTTCCTATGTAAAGGATTGAGAGAAATAAGTAGAAATTATATCCAGGATAAGTTTGTGCTTTACTTACTGAATTAGCCATTCTATATCTATGGGAACCGTCCTTTTAGCTATGATGAGAATGAAAACTTCACATGTTCCCAGACAATACAGTAAGTAGGACATTGTAGAAATCCTTTTTTTAAATTGGTGTTTACTTAGAACTCTAAATTTTGCCTAAGCAATTTGTTAGATACATTTAATTACACATGGGCCATATAATTGCATATGGGTGTGCCCTAAAATCCTCCTGTAGATTAGGCATACTAGCATTTGTACACCTTAGAGAAAAGGTTTGAGAGTAAAAGTATTGGAGCATGATCAGATATATAGTAAATGTTAATGGGGAGAAACTTCAAATTCTGACAGCTGAGTCACAGAAATTCTGACAACCTGTGTGTATCACAGGAATAATGTAGAAAGTAAAACTAATCCATTAGTGGCAAAAGTTATTTTTAATATGTAGAGGAAGATTGTAGAGTTGATGATTAGTTTGAAATTAATTTTTCATGAACTGGTGATTCACACCATATCAGAGTTCTGTTATAACGTTGGAAATACAACTATATCCCAGCTATAAGCTTGTTTTTGGATGCAAATGAAAATGTTAAACAATACCTCCTAGAAAAGAAATGAATCACTATGTGTCTGTTACTAATTAACTAAGAAAGTTATTGCACCTATACAAATCTTCAAAATGCATGTATCTATAAGGAGGTGTAAAAACATGTATGTTTATACAAAATGTATGCACTGCTATGTAATTTTGCAGTCTGCACTCTGCTTATCTAATACTTGTAAGAAAGTGTCTTAAAATCAATTTGCCTGCTGATTTTAACCACAGATCTCTTCCTTTCTCCTGTTATGTAAGTTTAATAGCACACTTATATGTATACGTTCCATTTAACATTGAGACATCTGGTGACTCTTGTAATCATCAAAAATAAGTAGAAAGATCTGTTGCTATAGGAGAAAAACAGATGATGCCAAACTTTTGCCTCATTTTATATCCACAGAAAATTCTATTATTACTTTCTGAATTGATTTAGGTTGAAACGATTTAAGTCCATTTCAATGACTGAATCTACATTTATAAAATAAATCAAAAAACAGTTAATTCTATTTATTTCTTAATACATATCTTAACACAGATTGCTAATCTGGTTATGTAACTATGTATTTAAAATAACAACCAAGGGCCACTGAGCAGGAGTCTAAGAGTAGGAAAAAGGGCATATCCTGAATTCATTACTATTCCCATATTACAAGAATCTTCCTTTTTTATTTCAACATTTTCTTCTAAATTTAAACTGGAGAATACCGTAATAGGCAACAGCATCCCTCAAAACAGAATTTTTTTTTTAATAACATGATAATGTATCTCTTTTTCCACATTTTTCAATATTGCAGCAGCTTTGAAAAGGCTAGATAAGAGTTTTTTCTAGGGTTTTTTTTTGTTTTGTTTTGGTTTGGTTTTTTTTTTTGNATTATTTTAAACAACCAACAAGACCAAATCAAAGCATTCAGGTATAATCCCTGCCTGGAGTTCTTTTACTGGATATAGTATGCCTACCTATTTTGAGGAAATAGTGACATTTACAGTTTGGCCCTGCAAGTGTATAAATTGGTTACCACTCATCTCCTCTTCAAAATGTTTTGCAATACCTCTAGCTAACATGAAACACATACATCTCTGGGAGATGCCACTTCTGACTGATAGGATAAATATTTGTACTGGTCTAATATTTAGCTTAGTCACATAAAATTTTACTAACCCTGTGAAGCAAAATAAGCTCATGAGTGCTAGTAGATGGGCAGATGTGACACTGGAACCTCTGTCTGTGTGGAGAAGGGGAAAGGATGAAAAACAAAATTAACATTCAGATATTCAGCATTTGCTTTTTCAACAATGTAACATTTCACCTTGTGGAGAGAGCATGTACTTCAATATGTTCTCATAACTATTTGTATATCAAGTATAGTACTAAACTCAGTAGTTACACAGGGATAAGAATATATGAGGTAGGCTCATGCCTAACAGTCAATACTGGTCTCCTTGGAAGAAAGAAGGAAACAGATATGGAAATCATCAACTCACGGGTGCACTTTGAGGCAATAAGTGTATCTGTACATACAACCAGAAGGATAACTGAAAGTAAGTTATCTTTGTTTTGGTTAAAATCAATTCTTAAATTGTGTTTGCATCACATCCTCATGGAGAAAAAAAACCCAAAAACATTCCCTCAAAATGTTTTCATTGTGTAATGAACAAAAAGTGTAGAAATGCACTAGTGAGTGGAATTCTGAGCTGGAAAATTCATGCAAAAGTGTTAAATACTGTTTAGACTCTTACCAGTAAGGAGTCAATTCACTGAAAGTAGTGAAGGGGTAGCATTTGTAAGTGTACATTCAAAAGCCAGCTCCCTGATAATCAGGGCTATTTGAGAAGTTTCAGATGTCCTTAGAGGTCCTCAAGGAAAATCTGGAAGAAGGATCAGAGGACAAGCTGCCTCAAATATCTCTGCTAAGAAGCCTCATCAGAGTTTTCTTCCTTTCTTCATGTGAAGGCTATTTTTAACCTGAGGTTTTGTGTATGGTTCTGGCCCAAGCTGTGTTGTATCCACCTTAGAGATCCTTCATTCAATCACTAATTGAAACTCACAGATTTGACTTCCCGGTTTGACCTCAGACTTGTTTCATCATGATGGCCTTGTCTGGCAATTTCTGTATGGTTTCTAACCTTGGCTGATATGTCCAGATCTATCCCAATCTTGACCCATGAACTCAACTTCCTGAATTGGCTTCAGGTCTGCTTTTTCAAGAGGGATTTGTTTGGCTACCTGTATTCTTGTTGAAGCTGGTTACCATCATCAGATGTGCTCTGCTTGCCTTCCTGACACGGCCTGTGACACAACTGTCTGTGCCTCCCTACAGCTGCCCTTGAATCCTGCTTCCACTTGCTACATCCCAACAGATCTAATTTCAATGTTCCAGGATTAAGGAGGAGGGTGCTCGGAGAAGATAGTGCCTGGTTCATCTTAGGGGCTCACAGCGAAATTACCAGAGGCAATAAACACAAGCTGTTGGAATGAATGTAAGGAGAATTTCATAATCAGAGTTGTTTGGAGGTTTTCAAAATTCAACTGGGCAAGGTCTTTAACAATTTCATCTAATTTTCCAGTTTGCCCCATTTTGACTAGGAGTTGGGACTATAAAACTTCCAGGGAATTAACTGGATGGCTTATAATTTCTTTTTCTAGGATTATATAGTAGTACTTTCTTGAAGAGTGCACAAAAAAGCTTGGATATGTACTGACAGTGCTTGCAATAGTAGCCCAGAATACAGTTTCTGAGAGATAATAATGACTCTTTTGTTCAAAAAGGAGAATGAGGTATATACATGGAAAAAAAGTCTCCAGGAAAACCTGGGTACTGTTCTTACTATGTCTTGCTGTACACTGGAAAAATTATGGTGGCATTTATGATCTAATTATCCCTGGTCCCTCTTGGGAATCATGCCTTTAGTGACTTTGTTTTTGTTCCAGTACAGAGACCATTGCTGTGATGAGCTTTCATACAGATCATGCGGGTGCACAGTTATCACTAACAATTTATCTTATTATACTAAAACAGGTTGTATGTGCTGTAAACCCATTAACACTTAGAGTATCTATACTCTCTTGTCTGTCAATAGGGGCCAACTTTCCTGAAGAAACAGGAAATAATTTTATTCCTCTTGTTGCTTCGAATAGGTATAAAATCTTGCTGTAAGACAGCAAAGAAGGTGTCAGAAATGGAATTATTATAAAGTAACTGCAAGTGTGTCAACAAAGAAAAAATTAATCAAGAAACACACCTAAATGAGATAAATATTTAAGCAGCATTCAAATCGAAAAGAAACAAAGTAGGGTGGAAAACCTGAATATTGTTTCTTTGCAAATTATCCTATGTTGCAGTGTGTGGCAATAGTATCCATTGTTCCCAGGGAGGTTCAGCTGCCGGGAGGGGACCAGACGAGAGGAGCCTCCTTTCAAGCTGGTTTTATTTCCCCCCCATCCCCAGGCCGGGGCCGGGGAGAGGCAACCGGGGACCGGGAGCGCAGAGAGCCCAAGAGCTGGGGGCAGGGCCAGGGTCATGGGTTTTATCAGGTATTCAGGGAAGGAGTAACAAGGACAGTAGGGTCAGATTTCAGCTCCCTCAAAATGGGAGGACTACCACAATCCTAATTTAGACAGTGATTTCCATAACTTACTACATTTCCAAGTTTCAACTAATTTTTTTTTTTAAGGATGCTGACAGCAATTGGTTAAATATAGTATTATTATACCAACATTAATCCATGTTTCCACATTAATAACAAAATTTATCAAATTATGGGAGTCCTTTTTTAGATGATAGGTAATGACAATCAGTGGTATTATGTCTTCAGTAATGATTTTTCTCTAATTAATTTCCTCAGCATATATCTGGCTGATATCAAAGCTCCTAGCAACAGTGAGTTTATGTCACTGGACTTATATCACTGCATATCCCACTGGACTTGCTTTGTGGTTCAATTTAATACTACTCTGTCTTTGATCATCTAATTACATGAGATACTTTCACATTTTCTATGCCTAGTAAATCAAGCATTTTAATAATATTTTTTTTTTCTTAATAATACAAGAGTCTAAACAAAGGTGAATTCCCTCAGGCTATTAATTTAATATTAATCAAATGGCAATTATTTTAATTTTGATCGTAATGTGCAATCAATTAAATATAAAACAAATTTGCAGGCATAAGAAGGGAGCTCCACTAAATGGTTTTGTCTCCTGTTTGTTCTGAAGAAATTTTTTAATACAAAAGGTATTTTAAACTCTGGTAAATACCAGAGATCATTACTGGTTATCACAATTTTTCAGTTGAGTATTTCTCACTAAATCTTTTCCCTGATATTTTAATTTTAGAAATAATAGAAATGTAGTCTAAAATTCTGAGGCTTTTTAAAGCTGTTCTTTGGGTGAAATAGTGGATGAAACAAATGTTTAGGTGCAGGATATATCAACCTGATTCTTGGCCTTGCAGTGCTCTCCTCTGCTGCCTTCATTAGTGTATCTCAATTTCCTTTTAATGTCCCTAAAGTGTCAGTATAAATCTTAAACCCTCCCTTTGCTGGGGTGACCTTTGCTAAACTTTGCTGTGGGGTTTCTACTTGGTCCTAGAAGTAAATTCCAAGCTGGTCATACTGGAAGATGACAAGTGTATTAATTTACATTTGAAAAATGCTCATGGTATATGTTGGGAAAATAGACTGTAGAATACATGTATAAGTATTGAAACATTATTTACAGATAGGTACTGAATTAAAAATTAATTTTTATGCACTTTATTCTAGAAAAATTTTAAGTGTTCCTTAAAATCTGTACTTCACTTTGCCATTATAAT
Organism: Aegithalos caudatus; assembly: GCA_013389925.1. Taxonomy (NCBI): domain Eukaryota; kingdom Metazoa; phylum Chordata; class Aves; order Passeriformes; family Aegithalidae; genus Aegithalos; species Aegithalos caudatus. The sequence continues at coordinate 8,104 of WEIU01023011.1, read as the reverse complement.
TACAAAGTGGGGTCTTCTTTGGAAAAATAGAGGATTGTATTTTGATTGACATATTTGGCACCTTGCTATAGCTTCACTGGTTTTCAAATCTACATTGCATTTGAAAATAGCTACATAAATATGTTCAATGTGCATTTAATGCCTATTCTCTCTTTTCATTGCTATCCTTTATCCAATTTTAGTCAGGACCCAAGATGGTACAACTATAATGTCCCTACAATGTTCAGTAATTACTGGTCATGAAAGGTTATTATTCTTTTAGAGCAGACATACCACTTAAACTTGTGTGGGATTAATCAATTCATAAATTTCTTAGAAATTAGGTAATTATGTACTTAAGATGTTAACAGACATAAATATTCTAATGTTATTTTTTATTAGAATCTGTGACATATGAGGTAGCAAGAAGAGTTGCAGTATGCATTACTACTAAAAATGGATACTGAAGGACAAATGAAGCAAAACAGCATGACTGGTGGCAGTGAACCCATTCTCCATAGTGTACATGCTTGACTTAGATGTGAACTATTGACCCACATTTAAATGTTAATCATGAAAGAGACCTAAATGTTAAGGTGTTAAGTTCCCTGGAGAAGATTTCTTTGAAATCCTTCAGGTTCAGCTTTCAGACTTGACCTCTGGTCACAAAGCCAGCAGTCATACAAAGCAGTTCTGCCCGGGAGTTTTCTGGGATATAAGTATATGGGGGTAGACTACTGAATTTAGTCCACATGGATTTATTGTTAGCAAATGGCAGCACTCGCTGAAAGTTAACAGTGACATTTTTCAGACTTTTTAGGCTTTCTTTACATTAAAAACAATGAATAAAAATGGGAAAAGAAAAAAACCCTGCTATTGTCTTTGTATGATATCTTACGGCAACTGTGTTCCTATATTATGTGCCATTTTGTGATGTCCAAACCAGACATCTGTCATTGTAAGTTTCTGCATTGCATTATCAAAAATTTAAACCATTCCTCCTCCTTTCTGAAAGCAACAGGACAATTGAGGACTATATCATATTATAGACAATGACAATAAGCAGTCTACAGATTTCACTCTTTTCATTCAGTATTCAGTTCTAATTACATATGACTTTCTGTGACAAACTACAGATACCCTTTTTTTTCTCTGTCTCTCTAATCTTAAAAATGTCCACAACTTCTTGAATGGGAAAAGAGTATTTATGGACTTCAACAAATGGATATAAAAGAAAGTCCATTTTCTGACTTTTACTATTTATTGAATAGAGCTGGAGATGTACAAAATACTCTGCTACTTCAGTGACCTTACAGATGTGGACAAAGAGAATAGAGGCAAGAACTAGAATAGGAGTGGTATAGAGTGCCACAGGGAAAATTACCCTGGAAATATACAGGAAAGACTGTGCTCAGTGAGGAAATCATAGCTTCCTTTTTTGAGTTTAATTAACATCACCCCTGGAATACTGCAGAAGTTAGAGTGTTAACATGACTTTATTGTCCTACACTGGGCAAGAAGAAAGTTTAATGTTTCTCTTGAATTGACTTCATACCTGGAGATTTATATTCTTCTGGAATTATTGGTTGTCCCCAGATGCCATTTGCCTTAGAACTAGTTATAGCAGCCTAGTTCTTTTGAAAGCAAATAATAGAATTATGGAATGATTCAGGTTGAAAGGGACCTTTAAAGGTCACCTCTTCCAATCCCCCTGCCATTACCAGGGACAGCTTCATCTAGATCCAATTGCTCAGTGACCTGTGAACCTGGCCTTGAATGTTTGCAGGGGTGGGATCTCCTTGGGAAACCTGTTCCAGTGTTTTATCACTCTTCTCATAAAAAAATATAGAGCCTAAATCTACCCTCTTATAAAAAAATATTACCTGTTATCCTGTCTCTACAGGGCCTATTAAAAGATCTGCTTCCATCTTGCTTATAAGCCCCTTTAAGCACCACAAACCTTCAATGATGTTTTCCTGGAACCTTTTCTTCTGCAGGCTGAACAACCCCAACTCTCTCAGCCTTTTCACACTGAAGAGGTGTTCCAGCCTTATGATCATTTTTTTGCTTCTCCTCTGGACCTGCCCCATAGGATCCATGTCTTTCCTGTATTATAATTCCAGAGCTGGATGCAGTATTCCAGGTGGGGGTCTCAATATTCCAGGTGATGTAGAGGGGTAGAATCACTTCCCTCAAGTTACTGACCACTATGCTATGGATGCAGACCAGGAAAAAGCTGGCCTTCTGCCTGCAGATATTGCTTGGTCATGTCTAGCTTTTCATCCACCAGCACCCCCAAGTCCCCCTCAGCAGGGCTGCTTTTGATCTTCTCATCCCCTAGCCTAGACTGATGCTAAGGGTTGCCCTGGTCCAGGTGCAGCACATTTTACTTGGCCTTGATGAGCCTCATGAGTTTTAAATGGGCCACTTCTTGAGCTTTTCCATGTCCCTCTAGATGACATCCTGTCCCTCTGACATGTCAGCAACCTGCAAAGGATGAGATCATCTGCAAACTTGTTGGGTGTGCACTCAATCCCACTGTCTGTCATTGATGAAGAATTTAAACAATACTGGTCCTGATATGGACCCCTCAGGGACACAATTCTTCATTGATCTCCATTGATTCTCCATTGATCTCCATTTAGGAGTTGTTAAATTTATTTTGGGAATAATCAAATTAATTGCAAAAATTACTACATCAATACCTTCAAAGAACAAGGTTATAGGTAATGTGTAATTGCCTCTCTGTTAAAAGATTTTCCCTTATATATTTCATAGGATGAACTTGACTCTATTAAAGTTTAGACTGGAAATCTCTTAAGATCATGATCTCATTTCATAAGAAATGTCATATCTCAGCTTTTTCCAGCTTTGAAATATTGACAATAAATGGACATGTTTGTCTCACAAATGTAAAAATGTAAAAATTGTGGTTGTTGTCTCATTACTTTACTTTGCTATATTAATTGTTTTAATGTGTAGCTAGTTAGGTAGATCATCAAATGTCACTGTCTATGGTTGGTTGAACAGCTACTCATTTTTGGATTTAAACTCATAGATGTTTCACATTCATATTTTGTTAAAATAAAAATATAATAGTAGGCTTCCAAAATGCTTTATCTATTATCTATACATAGCTCTCATGAAAACAAAAGTCATCAATATTTAAATATATTGTCAGGAAACAAAAAACCAACCCAACAAAACCAGACAACCCAAAATAGCTGTAACTGATAAGACAGGTTTTCAAGATTTTAGTGGAGGCATTCAAATGTCTCCTAATGTAATCGACAAGTTAAATTCTGCTACACTACCTAGAATTTTTTTTTTTTTTCCTGAGAAATAGAGAAACACAGCAACTCATGATGTCTCTTAAAATCAGACAAGATCTGGACTCATGGCATTCTGTGACAGGATCAAGGGACAATAATTTGTAGTGAATATATTTGTTAACCCTGAAAAACCTGTGCACACTTCTCATTAGTGAAATATTCTATAGTGGTACTTCTGGTTGTAGTGCTTTCAGTTCTACTATTGAAACAGAGAAAAATGTTCTTCATCTATCCTTCTAGGACATGCTTTGAGTTTTTGAAATAACAAAAATTGACTCATACAGTCCATTGTACTGATATGTCTTTGTGACACCCTGGTGAAATTGGATTAATAAGTGTTTAATAAAGTTAAACAGAGGCATGATTATCTCAGTATAGCACAAAGTAAACGAAAAAAAAAATTCATTTTGTTTTTCATTGCTAATATCTTCTGAAAATCTTCAACATAGTTATATATCTGTAGTGAAATTTTTCTTTAATTTATCTGTGTAGACATGTATGTTAATGGCTTATGCATGTTGAGTCATTAACTTTAATCCTAAGTGTATGATCAGATAAAGACTATAAATATTTATGACTTTAATTTAGTGTCCATGAAAAGTTGCATATCAACAAACAAAGTGAGAATTTTAAAAATGTGCAATACATGAAAATCATGAGGTATTTTCTTAAGAAGAAGAGAAGGAGAATATGTTTTAATCTTGATTAAGACTCATTAATTTCTCCTAAATAACTGCACAAAATACTTCATTACATTTCATCCTATTATGAGTTGTGTTGTGAACAATATTTACAGACTTCCTCTATAAAGAAATTTAAAATTTACCTTCATGTCTGCTAGTGTTATTTCCACTATAGCACAATCCACAAAAATACCGATTTAACAGATAAATATAGTCCCAGACTAGGAAAATATCTGGTAATACTCTTTAAACAATGATTTTATGGTCCTAAGGCCTCTAAGATTGTCTATAAATGTTCTTTTCCTTATTTTCTTTTCACCATTATGTTTCAGACTTGCTATTAGCCTTCAGTAATGCTCTCTGCATCATTCTCTCACATTCATGCTTCCATTCCTGCTCAGCTGGAAGGTCTACCTCTGCATAGTAAATTTTCTCTAAAAAGCATGCACTATTTCCCACACTCCTGCTGTTCACTTGGCATGTCACAGATTGCCAATCAGTGTTGTTATTCTTTTTTTTTTTCCCTCAGAACCTTTATCAGTCTGTGTCATCTATGGCTCTTTGAGTGATATTCCTTACTTTAGGATGCCCATAATATTCTTCTGCTTTGATTCTTTTTGTGCTCTACATATTAGCAGATATCATTGGTTCAAGTTCCTCTTCTGCGTGCATGATTATGATTTTTTTCACTTCATCAAAATAAAGAATGTTTCCAGAAGGGCACTGGACAATTCTTTAAGATGCTGAACTTTGTGAAAATAGTGAGCAGTCCTCAGCATTTCACTCTGACCTTGGAAGTACAGATGCTGCCTGACAACACTTTGTGAAAGATGAAACACTAAAGAAAAGAAAATGTTATGCCTTATATGCAATTTTAAACAGCAAGAACTCTCCAAATGAGACAAGATTTCAGCCAAAATGTCTATTCACAGTTCTGATACAGCTTGCATTAAATACCTAACTTCAATTCATCTTTGAATTGTGATGTATCCTTAATGTCAGACCATTTTTAAATCATTCAAGGACATCCTTTCAAGTGCATAAGTCTCAGCAGACTCTTCCTTTTTTATAGTTTTGATGTAAGGGGTATTGTAACATCTTTCTATTTGTCTCATTCAAGCAGTGCTTTCCCACACCATGCACAAAGGAGCAGTGAGAAAATAGTTGTAGCCAAGTGTGATTGAGGAACGTAGATACCAGCACTCTTGAGGCTGCTGTACTTCAAAGGATTTGAAAGTTTGTTTTGATAAATGATAAAGGGACAAAAGTTCAAGTTCTGTGATCAAAGGCACAACAACAAAAAAAAGGGTAACTTCTGATAAGCTTCACTTGTTCACTTGGACTGGGTGCAGTCAGACTGTCAAAGTTGCCAGCATGGCTAAGCTGGATAAGAAAATGAGTGACAAAAAGGAAATAAGAGCCACAACAAAAAGTCAGATGAGAAATAGGTGAGCACTTGTGAATGCTGGGCACATAAGAGAACTGAGTCATCAGCATAAACTACACAAAATGCAGTACTTGCAGTCTTCCTAAACTGGTAATGCTTGCCTATAATTAAGGAGAATTTCCCTACAGACAGGTTATTAAATGGGTTCACCTGCATGTATTCCCTCCAAGGTACTATTTCGTTTTCTCTATAGAGTCTGCAAAGATCTGAAATCTGATTTTCATTCTGCAAATCACAGGATGACAATAAAATTCCTCCTGAGAGACACCTCCAAAATCCATGAGATCTGACCTCTTGCTTAAGGCAGATTTCATTTCATGGTTGAATCAGTGCCTTTATGGCATATGTTCCAGACCCCATTAACGTCTTGGAACTCATTACTGGACTTTCTTCAGACTGTCAGCACCTGCCTTGTACAAGGTGGCCCAAAATGGTATCCGATTCTTCAGACAGAGTTTTTCCAGTGCTGTATAAATGAAAAAATTCTCCCACTTTGATTTTCTGGTCACACTCTTTTTGATGAAACACACTCTGAGAGTCTTGGAATGCCCCTTTGGCCAGTTTTCACCCATTTATGTTGTTCCTCACTAGAGAAATTATGTGATTACCCACTGAAACTTCTCATTAGTGCTGGCATATTAAGATGTCACTAATGAAACAGGCTTAAATTCAAACAACTGCAATGTAAATATAGAGAAATGCAAGTAACAATGACAAAGATTTTGCCTGATGCTTTTTGACTGATCCTTTTCAAATGAGACAATTGCTGTAGTGATGACTGATTTTATCCTATTTTCTGTCTGCAACAGGGACTACCTCCATGAGATAGGACTATCATTTTCTCTCATTTCCATTTTGTTGTGGTATAAGAAACCTCATTTGTTGGCAGCTCAAAAATCCTTATTTTTTTAAGATAATATTTCATTTACCTCAAAATATGTCTGCTATCATTTATACTGTAATCAAAATATGAATACAAAACTAAGAGGTGAAATATTGAATATTCTCTTTGCAATATATTTTTTTATGTTTTGTTCTGTAGTCTCTTAGGCACTAGCAACACTCCTGTAGTTTCCTTTAAAATTGGCAATGATCATACCTTCTCAGTACAGTCATCAGAAACATATAATTTTATAGTTACAGTTTAAAGA
>WEIU01023008.1:54362-91888 GCA_013389925.1 Aegithalos caudatus | reverse complement strand
GTAATAATAGTAAGTTAAAATTGCTGTTCGAACACCCACCTTTTTTTTGTTGTTGTTGTTGTTGTTGGACAATGTTCTCATACACATGGTGTGATTCTTGGGATTGTCCCTCGTGGGGCCAGGATTTGACCCGATAATCCTTATGAGTCCCTTCCAACTCAGGCTATGATCCTATGGGTATCATTCTCTTTAACTGACAATTCAGGATTTGAATGACACAGATAGGAGCAAGCCTGTTGCTTGAGCCAGAGAGCTGTTGTTCAAGAAGGCAGAAGCAGTAGCTGTGAGGTGTTTCACTGTGTCCACTGTTTGTACGTGCCTGGGATGATTTGCTGTACAATGAAGATGGATGCCTGCTCAAAATCCAGGGCCCTCTATTTGAACAGGTTCCCTAGAAAAGCTATGGATGCCCCACCAGGAAATGTCAAAGGCCAGGCTAAATTAAATTTTGAGCATTCAGGTCTAGTGAAACACATCCCTGCCATGGCAAAAAGGTTGGACTGGGTGACTTTCAAAGCTCTTTTTCAATCCAAAATTTTGTGATTCTATACTGCAATATCCTGGCAAGAGAAAGATGGGGACTTCAGTTCCCTGTTGGTAATACCTCAGAGCAGTCTCTGAACTTAGTTATTACTGTGAAGGCCATTCTGTTAATCACATGGCTGATGACTCAAGAATATAGAGCTATGAAGTAGCTGAACTGAGGAGTGGCCTTATTAAATATTAGGGGTATGGATGAGAGGCTACATGGAAGGGCCAGATAACTGTATAGCTTCAGGCTGGTACCTTTTGCTTATGTGTTTCTCCTGGATCCACTATATTGAGGACTGAGTTTCCGTAAAGACCTCTGTGAGTACTTCTCCCAAAACACTGGTTATTCTGTTGCAAGTGCAGCCTGCTGTTGGAATTGCATTTAATGGAAGAGGAAAAAAAACAAAACAAAACAAAAAAAACCCCACAAAAACCCAAAACAAACCAACAAAAAAAACCCCAAAACCAGGTGTATTCAGCTGTTTTTGCTCTGCTGTCTAAATTTGCACACAGGACATGTAGTTCATGACAGTTTAACCTGTCTAGTCCACCTAAATGTTCAGCAGTCTGCAAAACTTAACTACAGAATAGATCTGTTTTTGATTTAGCTGCTAGCCAACAAACACCATCTGAAGTCTTGAGAATGTTTTGCAGATTTCAATCAATAATGCCTAAATAAGTCTTTGTTTTAAAAATAAAACAAGAACAGACCCCAGCATCTGGCCTGACAGCCTGTGTGCCAGTTTCCACTATGGGATTCTAAAATACCCATGATGTTATGTCCTGCTGTTGTCACCCAAATAAAAATATGGCAAGGTTAGGATTAGAACGGGGGCAGGCTCTGGAACAGGTGATTCCTGACTCTTCAAACTTTTTCAGTGTTTTGATGAGAAAATACAAAGTGAAGAAACCATAGTGTGTGAGGACAGTTCCCACTAAAATGTTTGGAAACAGTTAGACATGCTTTGAAGTACAAAACAATGAGGTAAACATTAAGATAAGCATTTTTCATATAAGCTTTCATTACTCACAAAAATAACATGTGAATAAACCTCCCTGAAGCTATCAGGCATAATATCAAAATATCCTGCCTGCCTAGACTGTGGAAGAGCATATATTTGTGAAGTTTGTTTTTAGATACAGACTTAGAGAAGTAAACAAGTATCTTCTTCTTGAGAGGTACAAATTCAGAAGCAATCATAAGCTACTGTGCTAAACACACTCTCTGCTTCTTCTCTGTCACTGGCTCAAAACCAATGTTTCATTCAAGAAATTAAAATCTCCTGTGAAGGTCTTGGGTTTGATCTGGTCCTTCCCTATGGCTCATTACAGATGTAACTTTTGGTCTTGTCTTAGAGCTCTTTAATTTGTTTACTTAGAATTGAGGACTAACTTTTGGTGTGAGTTCATAGTGTGTTGAGTAGATGTTTTGTGAGTCAAAGTCTGCACCTGTCAGAAGCAAATGCAGCCATGAAACTTGTGTACAGTGTGATGAGCTGCCTTTGAGAAGAAAAGCCAGGTGACTGTGGCAGTTACTGAAAACACTGTTCTGTCAGAGCAGGCACTGTTAATGTCCTCTCAGAGCTTCACAGTGAGCTTGCTTAGAAAGCTGGGTAACTTCACTTTGAAAAATATATATTAATTAGTTGTAATCACAACTGTGCTGTGCCAGCAGGACTAGGGTAGTAATCAAGCCCCTGTCCTTGGGATTGGTGAGCTGCACCAAGGCTGCACCTCAAATCCTTGTTCAGTTTTGGGCCCCTCACTTTAAAAATGAGATTGAGGTGCTGGAGTGTGTCCAGGGAAGGTCAAAAAGTCTGGTGACAGGACTAGAAATGTGTCAAGTGAAGAGCAGCTGAGGGAGCTGGGTTTGTTCAGTCTCAGGAAGAGGAGGCTCATGGGGACTTCATTGCTTTCTACAACCACCTGAAAGGAGGTGGGCAGGTGGGCACCAGTGTCTTCTGCCATGCCTGCAGTAGGAGGGCAACAGGAAATGGCCTTAAACTGAGACAGGGGAGATTCAGCTTAGATATTAGAAATATTTTTTCATTATTAGAGTGGTCAGGCATTGGAATAGGATTCCCAGGAAGATGGTGGAATTACCTGGAGGTATTCAGATGGTGTCTGGATCTGGTGCTAAGGTGATGGTTTAGTGGTTTAGGGGTCACAGTGATAGTGTTGGGTGGATGGTTAGACTGCATGATCTTGAAGGTCTCTTCCATCATGGATGACTCTATGATTCTGATTCTAGGATATGGAATGCCCTTATGCAGATTGTCTTCCCACTGCATGCACATATGCTTCATGGCCTCACCTTGCCCTCCTGCCCCAAAAAGGTTATTACAGATACCCAGTTCTGAAATCCTGAGGTTTCACTTGGCTGGTCTCAGGCCTGGGGGGAACCAGTAGCACTGGTGGTGTTAGTTGCCTCAGGGAGCCATAACATTGAAGTAATAGTAGAATAATCATGATCTTATTTTTCTCTCTGTGAGAGCTTTCTGCTTTGCCCATTTCTGCACTATATATGAGGAATTCAGTCCAGAAAAGACTTGAGTTCATGAAAATCACACCATCAAATTTGAGATAAATACTGTGTTTGCTCTGATGATTTCTGCAGAGCTTGCATAAAAGTAGCATCTGCCCTCCATGGCTCTACGTCAGAAATTACCATGACAAATAAAGAAGAGTTATGTTGTGCACTCTTTTGCATTGCTGTTTCCCTGCAGGTGATTTTAATAGGCAGCTGATGGGTCAAATGATGCAGATGAACCAAATACTGGGGGATGTGAAAGACCTTCTTAGACAACAGGTACTGTATAGAGGCTTTGGTGTGAAATATCCCAATTTTTCCCCTTTGATAGAGAGAGCACAGACTTCAGGTAAGCAGTAAACTCCTGTGTAAGTTATTGCCCTGAAGGCATGACACAATTGAGAAGAAATAACCAAATAGGTCCTGGTGCTTGCAAGGGAGGGTATTGAATGTGGGAGTGTATGGGGCTTGCTTATTCAGATTCAGAAAATTTAGTGTCTGGTGAGGGAGTAGCCATCCTAGCCCACTATTAGATAGCTGTGGGTCTGTTGTATGGAGCTGAAATTGCATTTGTTTCACTTGCTGGTGGGTGTCAGAACTGGAATTGCTGGTGGCACATTCTGTTGGTCAAACAAGGACCACTGGACCTTTAAAGGTCCTGTTGATGAAGGCTGAACCTAAGTACATCCATTAACCATATCCTTAATTTTATGGAGTACAAAGAGCATCTCATTTAAGACTGATAACCTCTGTTGCATGGTTTGAGTGGAATCTTGGGGACTAATGGTTCTTCTCTCAGCCAAGTACAAACTGGAACTATCTGCACCTAAATAGTATTTATTTTCTATATTCTCAAGGTCAAAGAAACAACTTTTCTGAGAAATACCATAGCTGAGTGCCAAGCATGTGGTGAGTATTCCTGTTATTATACTGGTAATCTAGAAGAGATAAAGAGTTGTTTTAAAACTAGTATTGATCGTGTTAGCTTTATGTGGTTTCTAAAAAGTACTTTTTTTAAAAATACTGTGTCCAAAGTTCTAGTTGTATTTATATTCAGACACAAGTTTTAAATAGATTTTCATTCGAGAAAAAGCTTCCACAGACCCAACAGTCACCTGTTGGGAGATAAAATGCCACTAAACCAAGCAGTACCACTCAGGCTGTACTGTCAGTTCTCACCCTGCCACAAAGCTGTGCCACATGTTCCTGTGGAGGGAGACGCTGTCTCCCAGCTGTCTCATCCACAATCTTCATAGAAGGATAAGGGAGGAATCATGTTCTGCTCTGGCTGGTATTATCAGTCTGAGGAAGATCCTATGCAGTCCACCTGAAGTTTGTCTGATTCTGAGTAGGCAGACACTAGTTAACAGCAGTTTGACCCAAAAGGTAGTCTTCATCTTTTCTCTAAATGAAAAAAATGCATACTTTTCCAAATGCCACTGCATGGCCCTCCTGCATCACACAAAACTGACAATGAGTACACAGGTGCAGTCAGTATAAAAACCATTATACTTCCTTACTGTGTGAGATGAAAGGTCTTAAACTCATCTGAAACACCTGATGAGTTTAGTTGATTGCTTCTCCCAGTCTGTCAGCCTAATCAAAACTCAAGTTGAGCTCTAGGCAGGGTAACCTTTATGTGTAAGTGCCAAAAGAAAAGTCAAATTCCTACATGAATTTGTACCAAGGTTCTGTACCTGCCAGAGCCTCAGAAAGACTTGTCTTTGGCTGGTCTCTGTGCACCTAAGCCTGTGTGCTTGCATGGTCCTGCTGTGTTTGTGAGCTGATAGTTGCTCCTTCTTTATTCTTCTTATTTGTAGACTGTCAGAGATGCTGTTATAAAACCAGGACATTGTGTTTCTTATGAAGTAGTAGTGTTGCCAATTCAGCCAGAGAAATGCCCAGTATTTCTACTCTTCTACTTGAGTCCCATGGTCTGAGGTCACAGGCTTTCATAGTTTCCTTCCCTGGCCAGCAGCAGATGTTTTAGGACTAGCCTAGGAGGAAGACTCCCATATGTAGCCAGGAGAAGCACATGGACCTAAAAGAACAGCCTGAATTTCCCCTTGCTGGGGACACAGTAAGTTCCTGGGTCATTCCCAGCATGGAGTCTTTTCAGCCACAGCACAGCTGGCCAGCAGCACAGTGCAGGGACATGAAGTGTCTTGGGAATTTCTTCAGAATGCTTGCCAGCTGAGAGCCATGATGAACATTTCTTTCAACCACTGAAACTGTTGTTCTTTCTGCATTAAAGGTTTAGGCACTGTGAGTTTCCCAACTCAGCTTCCTAGGCGCACTAAACCAAAATGTGAAGTTAATTCCTGCTTCAGGGGAGTGAGGTGCATGGAGACAGCAGAGGGATTTCAGTGTGGGCCTTGCCCTGAAGGACTCACGGGAAATGGAGTTACATGCTCAGATATTGATGAGGTAAAATAGTGACTTTCACTGAATTAAAAAGGAAAACTAAAAAGCAACTGTTTCATACATATCAATGGGTTGCTAATAGTTGCTGTCTTCAGCATTTACTGACTGCTTGCACAGTGCATATTAATTCATTCCAATTTGATTTTATGTCCCTGTTTCACTGTTTCTTCAACTTTATGAAGGTTATGTGTGTGAAAACTTGAAATACCCTGGTGAGTTGAGAAGTCACTTAAAGGAGCTTAATGTTTGGGATAAAACCCCAGAACCTTAACCCAAGCAAAACCAAACTTTTGACATTGTCATTTCTATTCCACAAGAAGATGCTGTGGCTTCTGTTATAGGCTGCAGAAGCACTTTTGTTGTTTTAAATATGGGCTTTGTTTCTTTAAACTGTGCTCCTGAATCAGCCTTGGAGACCAAAGTCTTCTCTTCAACCCAAACTGGAGTCATGTTTGCATCCTTACCTTAAAAGTCTATGAAAGAAAATAAACAATCATTGTCATAGTTCCTTTTGCTTCTTTGTGTTTGTGTTGAAATCTGATAACATTGACTTAAATCTAGTTATTTTCTTGTGCTGTATGTTAGAAATTCAGAGCTTGCTTGTATTGAGGACTGAATTAATAAATTTATAGTATCTTAAATGATAAAAGAAAATCTGTGTTAATTGGAATGTGATAGAACAGAAACAACAAAACCACTTACAGGTTCACTACTTTTTTTTTCTTTTGTGGGAGGATTTTTACCATTACTCCTCAGTCTTTTTTGTGGGAGAGCACCTGGATGTAGTAGACCAAGGAACCATCAGAATTAGGTCATAAACTGTGCCTGTGGATAACACAGTGTACCTGTTTAATAATGTAAAACAGCAAAAGCAATTCCCTTTTTCTCCTTCCTAGCCAGCAGGAAATGAGCTTTGTCTGCTCTTTTGATTTACTCCCTCCTGTAGACCATCAGGTGAGGATGTTCCTCACACCTGCCCGTGAAAAACGCTGGGGAGAGAAAGGGAGTTGAGTGTGGTAGTTTCCTGAGGCACTGGCAATGTCTCTTGTTTTGCCTTATGTGGCATGAACTGTGTCTGCTGCAACAGAAGGCACAAAAAATGGAGGTGAAGCTCTGAAATGTGAGTGCAAATGATGGATCCAAGACAGCTGTGGTACATGTTTTGTGCTACAGAGAAGCTCAAGCCAGCCTAGGTGGAGCCTGCCAGTACGGATGGGTTTCACCTCCTGAGCTATTTTCAGACTGAGGAAAAGCATGGCAATAATCTCCTCCCTGCCATTTTCATGACTGGAGCAACTCTACCCATTACGGCAGTGGTGGAAAAAGAAACAGAGACTGGTTTATGATGTCTTGATATTAAAGTGGTTTGTCTGTTAGCAGTCAGGCTCTTATCACTGGAGATTCATGTACCTTCATCTTCCTGCCACCACTCCACATGACAGACCTGCTTTCACATTAGAAACAGCAAGGAATTTTTGCCAAAACTGTGTCATAGAAATACAGTCTTGCTTATTATGAAATCTTCATGTGGATATTGCCATTAAAATGCCACCTCACAGGAGCAGTTTTGTTCACCAGCAAACACTTACTTAATCAGCTGATTTTTACTCAGATTTGCACAGGGAGAAATAAGGAAGCAATAAATAGCAATAATTTTGAATTGTCTAATGAGACAGGATATGTCATAGTACTTGTTTTCCTGAGTTAGCTGATATGCAGGAAAGTTTTTTTGGCTAGTTTTGGTTTGTTTTTAAAAAATTTTTAAAGCCTTTTATGAATGAACTATTTATGTACTTCCTAATAATAGGCATTTTAAAAAGAAATTATTGTACAAATTCTGGTAAAGACAAATCTGGAAGATTTCTCACTAAGACCTGCCATAATCTTTCCTGAGGTTGTTAGCACCTCTGCTGTATGCTCCCTAATCCATTACCAGTTTGAAGGCATTACTTTGGTATTCTGGTGCCCATGATCTTGGGAGCTGCAACTCTGCTCTGTGTGCTGTGTAATTTGGGTGCCCTCTGCTGCTTACAATGAAGAATCCACAGCAAAATAAGGAGGCACAAAATGTCTGTCCTAGGTTTAACGTTTTCCTTTTATTCCTGATTGACATACTATTAACAAATCTTTCTGTCAAACACACTTTTATATTAAACATACCTTTTCTTGCATCCATGTGTGTGTTTGGTTACAAGCTGTATGGTTCTTGTAGGTGGATATTGTCAGGTTTGTTCTCCCTCCATCTTGCAGATGCTTTTCTCTTTGTGATGGAAGGAGGAAAAAAAAGGCATTTTTAAAAAACTCTTCAGTATTTCTTTCTCACATATCTCACTTATTGTTGTCTTTGAGCCCTGGGCAGCAGGATGGCATGTTGATGTTTTTGGTACTCTTACAAACATTATTTAGCAGCTAGTGTTGATGTTGGAAAGGCAGCAATGCAGGATGTGTTTCCCAAACTGGCACCCACAAGACAAGTGAAATTGGTCACAGCTGTTTTGTAAAACTGCATAAGGCAATGAAATGAATGGTGCCTTCAGGCCAAGGGTGATTTTGTGTACATGTGATATTTTGGGAGAAGTTCCAAGGATTGTCTGTGGGCCTCCGGTCTAGAAATGTGTGGATGCCACTGACGCATCCCTGCTTATCTGGCTTATGTTTGGATTCCTTCTGGCTATGAGATTTTTCCAAATATAAATGAAGAAAAATGCTGCTGCCACTTCTGTGTGTACAAAACACATTAGAAGGGTTGTTTGGAGGCTTGTAGTTATGTGGCTTTCCTGATAGAGTGGTCTGGACCCTTCCAGGGGCCTCTCAGCCTCCAAGGGATCTGAATCTGTCCAGCAGAAGGAAGGATTCAGGATGAGAGTTTAGGACATCAACTGCAGGCTGTAATGGAAGGTTGCAAATGTTATTTAAATTTAGCTGAAGACTTACTGAGGTCAGAAATACCTGCAGAGACAGTTTTCTGTCTAAGCCCTCTCTGAACAGATGACATGACGTGTGTTGCATGCAGCATTGCCTTTGGTGAGAGGGCTGTACACAGAGTCTGTACACACCTGGATGTTACTGAAGCACAAACATGTGCTTGGGTTGCTTTTTCTTTGCAGTGCCGTTACAACCCTTGCTTCCCTGGTGTGCGATGTGTGAACACTGCTCCTGGTTTCCGATGTGAGACCTGTCCTCCGGGATACACAGGACAAACTGTGCAAGGGGTAGGACTCAGCTACGCCAAGAGCAATAAGCAGGTGAGTGGTAGCACCTCCATGACAACTTCCATTGCAAGGTGCTGGTTTTATATTAGCACTGCATCTGTATTACTTTCTATTTATTTTTCAGTTGTTCCATAATTGCCTTATGCTGTTAGGCAGAGCTCAGAGTGTTTGAGTTTGAGATCTGAGCTGTGTTTGCATAGGTTTAGTGGGAGTATTAACAATCTAATACTCTTGACCAGCATAAAGACAAGAAAAAAATATAATTATCTTTGTAGGAATCTCTGATCAACTTCAGGGGGCTCTGTTGATTTCTTTAAACTGGCTTTGAACTAGGAAGAAAATTATTAAAAAGTCTATTATACTGTAAATTTTTTGCATATTTCTGTAAGCACCCTAGAATGGGAACACAGGTTTTGTGTAAACTCTTCTGGGTGAACCAGACCAGTTGAAGTTTTCTGTTTTCTTAAGGGTTTGGAGAGTTAGCCTATGGATATGTCTGTGGCATTCTGAGAGCAGTTTCAGGAGAGTCTACATCTCTTTTCTAGTCTTAAACTGTGGTGTTGTTTCTTCAGTCTTCGATCTCAATAAAATAATACTATTTTTATTAATTGTGGATTTGGTTTATTGCTAGGTCTGCTTAGACATTGATGAATGTCAGAATGGAGGACTTGGGCTCTGTGTTCCAAATTCCCATTGCATAAACACTTTGGTAAGCGTCTTTTCATTTATCCCTTTAAAAAATCAATTCTTTTAAAATTCCATGAGGCTCGGATTGGATTTATGGGTGTGATGAAAGAGCAATTAATAATACAATTTTTTCTTGGTCTTCTTATAAATCAAAGAAGTCTTTCTTCTTTTCCTAGCCAATAATAAAAAATAAAAATCAATACTTGGTTTGTCATGAACACATCCATCTGAATTGTATCCTTATCACTTTCTCTGAAGAGCAGAATCTCTTATCTACATACTATCCAGTGATGTGTTTTTATGGGTATGTTATTGCAAGGAACCTCCTTTGAAAGACTAAACCTCTGCTTCTCATATCTCCTGCCTCCTGAGACTGCTGCAACAAGCCATTCCCCTGGGTGCTCTCTTTATAGGAGTTATGCATACAGTAACAATTATCCCTCTAAACAAATGGAAACAAGGAGAGCTGCAATTGGTACAAGACTGTTAATGCCCATAGATATTAAACCCAGGAGAGAAAACATAGGGGAAGTAAAAATGGTTGGACAGATGTTAGGATCCAATAAAAAGGGCATACAACTACTTCAGTGCTATGAAGTAAATTGGACTTAGAATCACATGATCATAGAATCATTTATGATAGAAAAGACCCTTAGGGAAAAGTCCAGCTCTTAACACAGCACTAACAGTCCCACCACTACACCATTTTCCCAACTCACACAACCACACCTATTTTGAACACTGTCAAGAATACTGAGTCCACCAGTTCCCTGGGCAGCCTGTTTCAGTGTTTAACAAGCCTTTGTGTAAACAAATTCTTGCTAATATTCAATCTTAATCTCCCCTGACCTTAGAGGGCCTGAGGATCTGAGGTGGTTTCTTCTTGTCCTATCACTTCTTACTTGGGAGAAAAACTGAACACTACCCACTTGTAGCATCCTTTCTGGTACTTGCAGGGTGATAAGGTCCTCCCTGAGCCTCCTTTTCTCCAGGCTAAACACCCCCAGCTCCCTTGGCCACTCCTCACAGGACGTCTGTTCCAGACCCTTCACCAGTTTAGTTGCTGCTCTCTGGACTCATTCCAGCACCTCAATGTCTTTCTTGTAGTGAAAAGCCCAAAACTGGACACAGGATTTGAGGTGTGGCCTCCCCAGTGCCCAGCACAGGGGACAATCCCTGCCCTGCTCCTGCTGCCCACACCATTGCTGATCCAGGCCAGGATACCCTTGGCCTTCTTGGCCACCTGGGCACAGCCTGGCTCATGTCCAGCTGCTGTCAGCAGCACCCCCAGCTCCTTTCCAGCCACTCTGTCCCAGCCTGTGGAGCTGCCTTGGGGAACAGCACCTGTGACCAGGCACCAGTGGATGTTACTCCACTCACCACCACTCTCTGGGCCCAGCCATCCAGGCAGTTTTTTACCCAGTGAACAGTGAATCTGCCCAAGCCATCAGCTGCCAGTTTCCCCAAGGGATTGCTGTGAGAAATGGTGTCATCCACTGAGAGGTCACCCTGTTACAGAACAAGCAGGACCTGCCTTTCATAAATCTGTGCTGGCTGGGCCTGATCCCCTGGTTGTCCTGTATATGCCACAAACTTTCTTTATAGAGGAGAAAGGTTAAAATATCCTTCAGGTATAAAGGTGGTCCTTTCTGCAGCAAGGTACTGTTGAGGATACCCTTTGTGTTCACTGTTACCTTTCCTTGAGAATAAGCATGCTTTCTTAGGGCTGCTTTCACTGTTCACTGTGTTTGTATCATTTTTAAAATATCTACAACTGTCACCTTTTGTATCTTGCTGCATGAGAAGACATGGAGCTTCTTTGGGAAGCCATCAGGCCCTGTCTGCAGAGGGCAGGCACCAAGTGTCCTGCCATCTGTCAAAACAGAGCTGTGTGGGGTTTCTAATCCTGTATCCCTTCAGAAACAGTCAGGTCTGGAAATGCTGCCTTAGAGGCTATTTTAGTGCATACCAGAGCTTGATATAGGGTGGAATAAAATGAGCAAATTCAGCAGACTCCAGAAGATACTACCCTGGAATCCATTAGGATAAAGTGCATGGGGTGGTGTGTTTTAAATAAGCCATACCTTTTGCATGGCCCAGGAATTATTTTCCTCTTCAGTCATCTGTTTATTTTCATCTTCATCCTGAAAGTATGCAGACAGAACAGAGTTAAAATCTGTAATGAAGTTAGGAATAAGGAAAAAAAAAAAAATGCCCATCTGAGCAGTAAGTAGATTTCTGTATGATGGTGGACTATGCCAGTCCTGACAGTTCTTCCAACAGAGTTTGTACATGAAGAGTGAAGTTGTATGAAGCACCTCCATTTCATCAATGGTTAAATACACGTCTGTCAGAGATCTGCCCATTTCTGTCCCTTGACATGTCAAAAAATAATTATCCTCCATAAGGTAAAAAGATTGTTCTCAACTTTTATGTCTTAAGTTACAGGTCTACAAGAATGTGAGAACAGAGACAAAAGCCACATTGGATGCCTAAAGAAGACCTCACCTTATCAGCATTTATCTGTTTATATCTTATATGGTGATTGGCCCAGCACATAATGAGATTCCTTTGCTTAGCTCCTTTGTTTTTTGTTTACACAAGACAGTAATACATATGAAATACATATGCACATGTCATAGTAAACTCTAGTAAAAACTTACATGGATGTTCTTATTGCAGTGTACATAAGGATGGCTGTGTCTTCAGATACAGAGTAATTTTCTGAAGAAAAAGATTTGGATCAAATTGGCTCAAAAACATTTTATTTAGCTTAAAACATAAAACAGGACAAAGACATGATGAACTTTCTTATCTCTCTTTAATTAAAATTTGTGTCCAGTTGCCTTTAGATAAACTGATAGGTGTGCTTTACAGTGAAATAAGATCATCCAGCCTGATTAATCAGCTGCTGCTTAGAGTTTTGCACAAAGTTCCAGCCTCCTGGAAGCAGCACAGGGTGATGCTGGCAAAGGCAAGGCATCATGAAGAAGTTTTTGCTGATACATGACTTTTCTCTGGCTTAACAAAACACTAGTCTAAACAGGCAGGAGTTGAGTATGTTTTCCAGCATGCACTCTGGGAGCCAAATACCATTTGCATGTGGAAAATAAAGTTTGTTCACAGTACAAGAGGCCTCAGTGGATGAAAAACTACACTTGCACAGTGTAAACAGTATGACTTGAATCTTGCTCTTGTTCTTGCTTTACAAAGGAGAAAAGTACCATTAAAAGGCTTGCTGGTGACTTTTTGTTCTTACAGGGGTCTTACCACTGTGGCCAGTGCAAACCAGGATATACAGGAGACCAAACCAGGGGATGCCAGGCTGAACAGAGCTGTAGGACTCGAGCCCTCAATCCATGCAGCATCCACGCCCGTTGTATTGAGGAGAGGAGGGGAGAGGTGACATGTATTGTGAGTTCATTAATTCATGCATTTTTACAGTGAAATCCAGCCTTTTTTTAGGGTGGAAATGATAAGGGCTTTGTGATAATTTTATACAAATGGATGTTTTACCAATTGTGGCACACTGGCCAAGACCAGCTGTGAAAACTGGCTTGCAACTGTTCTGTTCTTGCCACATGTCTGTAAATCAGCCATATTCATGTATCATATTCACTGTGTCTGTGTAATTAGATCTTTAGGAATCACTTTCCTAGACTTTCTGTAGTCTCCTCAGAAAAGGCTGTCAAGTGTCACTCTACAGAAAACGTCTCAAGGACAAATTCCTACATAGCTGTGAGTAACGATCCTGTCTGCATAGCCAACATGCCTGTATTTGCTGGCTGACAGAGACTGTGTTTTTTAAAGTGACATGACAGATCCCAGGCACAGGGAAGCTGTACCAGCTGTGGAAGCAGAAGAGCACAAGTAGCATACGAATATATGAACATACACTAAGAGTATACTGAAGTATATTACTTAATTTTTCCATCTTGCAGCAGAAAGCAAGAGGCTAATCCTGTGTCCTAAATTTGGATACAGTGCATGCTTTTGCTGGCGCTTGCCTTGGTCTCATTTTTAAGTACATCTGTTTCAAGGATAAATAATCTAGGATATTTTAAGTCCATGCTGTAATGGGAAGATTCCTAGGTACTTGTAGTAGGCAAGTCCTGGTTTGAAGGGAAGGCCAGATTTTGACACGCAGTTGTTTGCATACGTCTTTGACACAAATGACGTGTCGGTTTGAAACAGTAATAATTTAATTGGCTAGGAGAAACATGTGTGCAGATGCATTTGTTTTGCAGATGAAAATTTAGTAATTGCCAACACAGTTTTCTCTTAAAACGTCCTCTAGTGGCAGATGTGTTCTTGAGATAGTGAACAAAACAGTCACCCCACCTAACCATGTTCCCCTTGCCAAGATGCTAGGTGCATAAGTGCACCTGGGTCTCCTCTTTTCTTTTACTTGCCAGTGGGGAGAAAAAATTAGTTCCTGGCCAGTATCTATAAGAAATCTATAGCTCCAACTGAAATCATCAGGTGTGGTAGACACACATTCCAGTTGACACCAAGATGTAGCTCTTTCTAGTTATGTCTGGACACACTGCAGCATCTTTCAATGTGGAAAGAAGACCTTTGTTTCAAACTCTCTGTATCTCATTGTACTTCAGTATCTGGCCATGACTTCCATTTGCTGCTATTTTCAAGACTGGTGTGTTTTCCTTCTTGAATATTTCTACATTAACCTTTTGATAGTACTACCATGATGTTTTATTGATAGTGTGGCATTGGCTGGGCTGGTGATGGTTATATTTGTGGAAAAGATGTTGACATTGATGGTTACCCTAATGAAGAACTCCCATGCTCTGCTGAAAACTGCAGAAAGGTAAGAAATGCTTTCTTAATTCTATAATAATTCAGAGCATGAAGGGATAATGAGGAAAGAAACATGTAAAAAAACGTGACTCAATGTTCTCATCTTTTATTCGGGTTATTGAATTCTATTTAGTTTGATAATTAATTTCCAATTAATTAATAATAGGAAAAAGACATTCAAATTATGAAGGCATCCAGTTTAGCTGCAGAACACCAGACTTGTCTCCTTTTTTTGTCTAGGACAATTGCAGATTTGTCCCAAACTCTGGACAAGAAGATGCTGATGGTGATGGGATTGGAGATGCCTGTGATGACGATGCAGATGGAGATGGCATTCCCAATGACCAGGTGCTGTGTATAGATCAGGATGCAGGGGTCTGTGCAAACAGAAGGATTTCCCATTGCTGCAGTGGGAAATGATTCTCAAATCTGACTCACTACTGTTTGCCAGGGATTGTTACATACCCATCACTGTCAGTGGCCCCTTAAATCCTTTTTCTTTTATATAATCCTCGTTCTTACAAGACTTAAACCACACAGCCTTAAATCCTACCTCTGTATCCTCCATTGCTACCTTTTGTTGTTTAATTCTAGAGCTTTTAGTGTATAGAGCTTGTATCCTCCTGTCACACTGTCCCATATCATGACCTTCAGGAACATTACTTGTATTGACATCTTTCTGTTTTAGGAGCAGGTTGACTTGACAACACATTTCATCAGGGATCCAAAACCCACATAAACCAATGTGTGTCTTGCCAATAACTTGAAAAGGCTTTGAATCCTGTACTCAAAGCAGAAGAGATTTCCATGTGGATACACACAGCAGAATATATTAGAGGATACATTCAGATTGGAAAAGCTGTTTTGTTTTCACCCTGTATTCTTAAAAGCCACTGTTGTTCTATATTAAGATTGTTAACTGACTGCTTAATGTGCTTCCAAGTCAACAGGAACATGTTATCCACAGTACAAATGTCCACCTGGAGCTAGGGCAGACTAGCAGTCACAGAAAGTCTGTGTTAGGCTGTTTGGCCACAGAGTTCCACACAGAGCTAAACTCTCCTAGCTTAAACCAACTGGTTTTATTAATGTTCTAAAATGAAAAAATTAAATCCTCCTATAACTGTAAATGTATTTGCTGGTTCAGCACCTTCATAATCAAGTAACTTCTATATTGTTTCTAGTCTCTTGTTCTTTCTGTGGGCAATAGGGTAAAGTCATGGGAGTGCTAGATAGGTGTAGAAATTTTATACCACTTTGAAATAAAATTTTCTCCATGTACCTTCTGGTGGACTCTAAAAGTCAATAGCAGTTTTCTTGAAACAAACAAACTCACCAAAACCAAGCAAAAACCATGCATCAAGATGTTCTTTCCCCAGTCTCCAGCTAGTCTGTACCAGAAGGGGGCAATGGCCTTTCACGGAGAGCATCTGCAAGCCTTGTCAGAGTCTCTGAACTGCAGCTTTTGAGAAGGATCATGTGAGAAAGCTCGGGTACCAAAACAGGTTCCTCACCATGCACCCATGCAAAATGAGCATCAGAAATCAAGGTTTTAAGTGAAGCCTTATGGTACTGGCTGTTTGTGAGTAGGGTTCCCACAGTGTGGTTCAAAGCAGAGCTTTGAGGGAGCAAGTGAAATCTGATCCAGAACTAATATTTGCAAAAAATGCCAAAACTGCTCACACTATTTTGTTGTTTTGGGCTGTTTTGGGCTGTTTTGGTGGGTTTTGTGGTTTGTTTTGGTTTTTTGTTTTTTGTGTGTCTTTTGTTTGGTTTTTTGTTTGTTTGTTGCTTTTTGTTGGGTTTTGTGTTTTTGTTTTGTTTTTGTTTGTTTGTTTGTTTTTGGTTGTTGTTGTTGGTGTTTTTTTTGGGGGGGGTTAAAATTATTTTTTGGAAGTAGAAATAAATACAAGGGTTTTATAAATCAACTAAAGTAGAAATAGAAGATTCCTGGCCTGACTGATGTCTGATTCTGTGTCTCTTGCAGGATAACTGTGTTTTGGTTCCCAATGTTAACCAGAGAAACAGTGACCAAGATATATTTGGAGATGCTTGTGACAACTGCCGTAACATCCTGAATAATGACCAGAGGGACACGGATGGTGATGGGAAAGGAGATGCTTGTGATGATGACATGGATGGAGATGGTTGGTGATTTTTCACTTTCAGCTTCTCTGGTGTCATTCAGATTTGCCCAGAGTGTGCTTTGTGTTAGGAGATTCCATGTCACCAGCTATAACACAGTCTTTCTTCACACAACCTTTTGTTTTTAATCCTTTTAATTTAGTTAATACATATCTTAGTCTGCATTGGAAGCACTGTAACAGAGAAACCCAGCCATGTTTCATGTAGAAGTTAAGATTTGTTGATTATTCAGCATTTCCTTAAAGGTACAAACATTCCAGAGCATCCAGCTGCAGCCAGTCACTGGTACCTGAGAGCTACATAACATATTATTTTCATTGCTATAGAAGACTTGAAAGAAGTGAAAAAAATCACAACCCTTCAAAGTCAATTAAAAAAATGAAATGTCCCATCCTGTAAGTTATGATACAGGAACAGAATAGAATGAATTGTGTGTAATTAAAGGGTGTGATGTGGTGGACAGCTGTGCTTTAGCAAAATGTTCCTAACTACTATTAAATGAGTGATGCACACATAAGAAAGATTTACTGTGCAGGCTTTTAATTTCATTGCAGGATTAAGTAGCTGAAAAGGAATAATGTCTTTAATGTTTTAATGTTTATATTTTCCAGTACGAACAAATATGGGAATTGTCTTTAACAATTCACTTTATTCTAGGTGTTAAAAACCTTTTGGATAATTGTCAGAGGATCCCCAATGAAGACCAGGAGGACACAGATAATGATGGTGTTGGTGATGCCTGTGACAGTTGCCCTACAATCAGCAACCCAAACCAGGTTAGCTCACAGAAGGAAAAATTATTCTTATTTAGGGAGAGGGACTACTGAGGCCTAAAAAGGTGCAAGAGAATGAAGCAACCCATGCAGCCACAGTGTTTATATTTTCATTATAAAGTGTATTTCCTGGATAATATAATATAGTATATATCTAGGTATTCAGGGGAGTTTTACAGACCTGCTGACTCTCCTGATGTGAGAGAGGGGAGCCACCAGTTGTGCTCAGAGTCTGGGATGTTGTTAGGACTCTGCTCAGCATGTCCCTTCTACTCTCATCCTCTGAAATGGGCTCCACAGAGTCCAATGCCAGACTCCACACAGGGGTGTGATTTAGTTACACTTGATATTTCTTTCATCAGAATACAAATCCTGGTGTCCTTATTTATCAAAACTTTCAGTGCTCTATGTGAGAAGTCACTGTAACTTTTCCTATGTTGGAATTCTGATTTCACCCCCATGACTAATGAAAAATGTTGGAAACCACATAGAAATATGGTAGATATCTAAAGATGCTTAAGAAATAAACCTTGGCTACAAATGAGGAATACTTGTTTTCAGTTGTAGAGGAATCTTGCTTGAACTCTTCAATTAAGTTTAACCGTGTTTATTCACTGTCTTTTTTTTTTATAAAACGGAATTTTTGGTTAGATGGATGATGCAAGAGAGAAAATACATTCTGTAAAACAAGTGCCTTTTCATGCTTTTACTTTAGTTGTATTTGATTTGGTTGTGTTTTGATTTAATCCTGCAATTTAAATAGATGCTCTTGACCACTGATACTGGAACTTTGTTCCCTTTTGCAGTCGGATGTCGACAATGACCTGGTTGGAGATTCCTGTGATACCAACCAGGACAGGTATGCTGTGGGAGAGCTAGTCCTGAGCTGAAGCATGCTGTTGATCCCTGGAGAGCTGTAATCTGTCAGGCTAGCCTGGATTTAATTCCAGAGAGATGTTATTTCAAAAACAGTGTTAGGATTTATTAGCCTTGTTTGTTCACTTCCCTGTGGCAGTACACTTACCTTCACCCTTACAGCCATCCACACAGGCTTCCTCTGAGTTCCTGTGGAAGTGACATTCAGGCAGTTCCCTGGCTGTAAAACCCAGACCACTGCTCAGAGCTTCTTAGTGAGAAAATGTCTTTCCTTTTTTTCTTAATTTTTCATTCTTCTTTTATTTCTCTGTTTCCTTAGCAGAAATTTCACAGTTAAGGGATCTGTGTTTTTCCTTAAGAACCTAGTGTCGCAGAAACAAAATTTTATTATCAAGTGTAAAACACTTGCAGAGCAACCCCTTTGCTTTAGCACAGCAAGATTGGCAATGATCTTCCATCTATGGCTACCATGTGCCTTGGGCATTCACAGGAGCACATCCCATGACAAATTGGACCACTTACCTGGAAGCAGCTTCTGCATAACCAGGGCCCTTGGTGGATGCTGCTCTCTGTGAAGGGACCTGCAGGGAGCCCACTTCCATGTCTTTGCAGGCATCATTTCCAGTCTTGGGCCAGGAGCTGCCAAGGCCATCAGCATTTTACTCTTAAATTGATATGTCTTTGTTCTTTTTCCTGTTTCAAGAAAAGGACTTTGTTCCCCCATAAACGTCACTAATGTGTGTCAAGCATTTCCCGTGTGAAGCATGCTTAATCTTGCAGTAGATACACATGCATGGTGCTTATTGCATTTTATCTCAATACTGTGCAAATATTGATTACCCTGACCTAAAATTAAAGCACATTTCTTAAGCAAGGAGAGGTATTTGGGAATATTCCTACCTAATAGCCATACCATGACCTTAATTTGGCTGCAGGTCACTTCTGGTCGACCTGTGCTAAGAAGCTACAAGAGGAAAACATTAGAGCCTGCTAATTGCTAGAAAGCAATTTGGTTTTGGTGTGCATACAAAACACACCACACTTCAGGCAGCTTTTTTTCAGGGATGCATGTAACAATTGGGATGGAAAAGTTATGTAGCCACCCATAACTTCTTGAACCCTCTCCTGTGGTCTGTGTCCCTGTGCCTGCAGGGAGCTCCAGACTGTCTCCTCTATTTTTTACTGCATATCCCCCCTTCAGGATGGCAATCATTCAGTTTGGAAAACACCTTCAAGACCATTGAGTCTAAGCACTAATGTAGCAGTGCCAAGTCCACCACGAGAAACTTGTTCTCCTGGGTGAAAACAGTGCTTGTTTTTAAATAAGTCTGATTTCAGGTGCTCATGTAGAGTCTCTTATAAAGTTTCATTCACACTCACACTAGGATGTTCATGAGCACCAAGACACATGTGCACATTAGACAAGGGACAGAAGGTGTCCTGCTCTTGCTGTCTCCTTTAGTGCCTCTTGATTGGTGACATTGCACTGGTTGGATGTGCCGTACACATCCTTTAGGAGTGGATGTTGATTGGGATCTTGGGCTCCAGTATGTTTCCCACACCATGTAAGGTTTCTTTTTCTTTTTCCCTGAGAGTTTTTATAGCTCCTGGCTTGGTCTTTGCTTTCCTGCCACCTTATCTTATCTGAGTTTCTTTGTTCCTGCTCTCCTTGCAGTTCAGCCACCTGAGCAACAACAGGTTGTGTTCCCACTGGTCTGCTTCCAGCTCCACTGGTGGGTTTCCCCCTCAGGTGTCTGTGCAGAGGCAGGGGCTGATGCTGGCATTCAATTTCTTTTTTGTTTCTGTGCTTGCAGCGACGGTGATGGACACCAGGACAGCACAGACAATTGCCCTACAGTTATCAACAGCTCCCAGCTGGACACAGATAAGGACGGGCTGGGTGATGAGTGTGATGAGGATGATGATAATGATGGCATTCCTGACCTCTTGCCCCCGGGCCCTGACAACTGCAGGCTGGTCCCCAACCCAGGGCAGGAGGATGATAATGGTAAGATGGGCCTTCAGGAGCCATTCTGATTCCCAGGCACCACATTCATCTCCAGACTGTGTGCACCAGGATGCCACAGTCACTGCCAATGCCAGGAACACTCATCCCAGGAACAGCAGCAGCACTCAGGGGCCCCTTAGCCAAAACAGGGGCACTTTCTCAGGCACTACAGCCAGCAGGGCTGATGTTCTCCCTGCTTCTTGGACACCCTAATCCCATGGCTGGGCCAGATGTGACTGCTTGCTGCACCATAAATCTCCTTTCACTTCTCTGATGCATTCAGGTGATGGAGTTGGCGACGTCTGTGAGTCTGACTTTGACCAGGATACAGTGATTGACCGGATTGATGTATGCCCTGAGAATGCAGAGATCACCCTGACAGACTTCAGGGCCTATCAGACAGTGGTGTTGGACCCAGAGGGGGATGCACAGATTGATCCCAACTGGGTGGTTCTGAACCAGGTAAAAATACACTTGGTCTTTCTTTCTTACCTGTCTGAGAGAGATAATTTGAAAACCACAATAAAATTGGCTCTGTAATTGCTGGACCTCTGGCAGACATGAAAAGTGGAAGCTGTTGGTTAGTAAACTATTTTTCAGGAGTAAAAATTAAGGAATTTTCATTTTGATAGGCTCAAAGCTATCAAAACGGATGCTCCTAATAATCTAAAACAGCTACATGCTGGCCAACTTATTCTGGGTAGATTTCACTGCTGCCAGAAGGTAGATGTGTTACCCTGTTGAAATATTTCTGTAGCAAACAAATTTCATTAATCCTTACCGCAATTCAAAAGTCTGAGATGCTAAATAACAGAGCATTTTATAGAATCTTAGATGGTTTGGGTTGGAGGAGACCTCAAACATCATCTCATTCCAACCCCAACCTGCCATAAGCAAGGACATGCATCACTAGACCAGGTTTCTGAGTGCTCCAGCCAGCCTTGAACACTTCCAGGTTTGGGGCATCTCTGGGCAATCTGTTCCAGTGCCTCACAACCCTCACAGTAAAAATCTTTTTTCCTCATACCTAATCTAACCCTACTTGCTCTTACTTTGAATCCATCGCCCCTTGTCACAGTAGGACACAAAGATGCTTGACTCCAGTCAGCAGGCAGAAGAAAATCAGAAGGCTTTGTTTACAATTCCTTCAGCCTTTTTATAACATGCTGCACTAAAAAGGCATATTATTGGTCCATAGAATTGACACCTCTCTTCATTGGTTAAGTAACAGAAATAGCAAACAACACCTGGGAGAGGTTGTTATGGGAAATAAAGTATTGTTTATACAAAGTTGTTTGGGAGCAAGGAAAACAACTGAAAAGCTTCCCTTGGGAAGAGCTAGCAATTCTCAGGCTCAGAAATATTGGGCCCACAGCCCCTTGTCCTGTCAGTGTGTGCTCTTGGTAAAATATCCCTCTCCATCTTTCTGGTGGGCTCCCTTCAAGTACTGGAAGGCCACAATTAGGTCACCCCAAAGCCTACTGTTTTCCAGGCTGAAAAAATCCAATTTTCTCAGTCCACCTTCATAGCAGAGGTGCTCCATCCCTCTGACCACCTTTGTGGCTTCCTCTGGACTTGCTCCAAAAGATCCATGTCCTCCCTGTGCTGGTACTCCAGAGCTGGATGCAGCACTCCAGTAGTCCTAGATGGAGTCCAGTAACTTTCTTATACTAACACATTTTAGCCTTCAGGAGGCTAATGTGTTATGAGTCACAAGGAATATGCAGATTTTTCCCACTACAAAAGTCTCTGCCAAGCCAGCTGGGATGCATACATCTTCCTTAACCCAGTCCTGGCAGCCAGTTTAATCCTGAACTCTATGATTCAACTGTATGAGCTAAGCCTAGCAAAAACTCTCTTCCTCCCACAACTCTCTTCCCTATTTCCCTGCACCCCAGTTTTGGCCAGATTCAGATTTCCAGAACATTATGGTAGAGAAAGAAAGTATCAAAATACCAGTATAACTAATTCTGCACTAGGAAAACCAACAAATTGCTCCAAACTCAGGCTATGCAAGCAGCTGAAACATTACTATTTGATTACAATTCTCACTGATTTTAGTTCAGAGCTCCAGCATCACAGATCTGTTGTGAGCAAACAGAAGAGAGGGATGGAGGAGGTGCTAGAGGGAAACCAGGAAAGGCTGTCAGGCTTAGCTAATCTATCTTGCCACACATGCTAATGACCCTGAATTTATCCTTACAGGGGATGGAAATTGTGCAGACTATGAACAGTGATCCTGGCCTTGCTGTTGGTATGTAGCCACTTCTGGGATTCAAGTTTTACAGCAGAAAATGCACAGAGTATGAATGTGTGTTCTACAGAATTGTTTTTAACTTGTGCATACCCTTAGGTTACACGGCTTTTAATGGCGTCGACTTTGAGGGCACTTTCCATGTGAACACAGTGACAGATGACGACTATGCTGGCTTTATTTTTGGTTACCAAGACAGCTCTAGCTTCTATGTAGTGATGTGGAAACAGACGGAACAGACCTACTGGCAAGCGACACCCTTCCGAGCTGTTGCGGAGCCTGGAATTCAGCTCAAGGTACTGCTGGAGGCTCCCAACTGGGGACACAGTGCTCACTGCACCCTGCTGGAGGCTCCCAACTGGGGACACAGTGCTCACTGCACCCTGCTGGAGGCTCCCAACTGGGGACACAGTGCTCACTGCACCCTGCTGGAGACCCCTAACTGGGGACACAGTGCTCACTGCACCCTGCTGGAGACCCCTAACTGGGGACACAGTGCTCACTGCATCCTGCTGGAGACCCCTAACTGGGGACACAGTGCTCACTGCATCCTGCTGGAGACCCCTAACTGGGGACACAGTGCTCACTGCATCCTGCTGGAGACCCCTAACTGGGGACACAGTGCTCACTGCAGCCTGCTGGAGAACCCTAACTGGGGACACAGTGCTCACTGCAGCCTGGTGCTGGAGGCTCCTAACTGGGGACACAGTGCTCACTGTAGACTGGCTATGCCATCTTGCCATGTGCTGGCCATGGGCTAGGTCATCACGCCATGCAAAGCCAAGCCACTGCACTGCGTGTCAGCTGTGCTGCCCAGCTGCTGTTCTCTGCTGTCAAAATGGTCGTCAGGCAGCTGCCACACAGCCATTTTAATAGCACTGATTTTTAAGGAACTTCATCTTGTGTTTTTGATCAGCTGGAGCATTTAGTCTCTGCAGTGATTTGCTCTGACCCTGACTGGTCAGACTGCCTTTTCCTTTGTCCAGGTACCCAGCTGGTCACTTTGGCTATGTGCAGTGGCTGCAGCTGTAGAACAGAAGTTAGGGGCCTGTTAGCAGCAGAGAGGATGCTTCTACAGCCCTGCTCCTCACTTTAAAAAAATATTGGCCCCTGAAAATGACTTTTCTCTGTGGTCAGTGTTGGAAAATTGTATTTTTGCAGGCTGTGAAATCCA
Source organism: Aegithalos caudatus (assembly GCA_013389925.1). NCBI lineage: Eukaryota > Metazoa > Chordata > Aves > Passeriformes > Aegithalidae > Aegithalos > Aegithalos caudatus. The sequence continues at coordinate 68,456 of WEIU01023008.1, read as the reverse complement.
AGACAGGTCCTGGTGAGCACCTCCGCAACTCCCTCTGGCACACAGGGGACACCAATGACCAGGTCAAGCTGCTGTGGAAGGATCCCCGAAATGTGGGGTGGAAAGACAAAGTCTCCTATCGCTGGTTCTTGCAGCACAGACCTCAGATTGGTTACATCAGGTAAGAGAGGAAAGGATAGGCAAGGTGAGTACAGATACCTTGCCTGAAGTAATTTCTCAACACCTGATTCAGAGTTTGTATTATGTCTGGGCTTTGTACTGATGAAGCTTGTAACAAATTATACCTTTGGAATTCAGCCTGTAGCTCTTTTTCTAAACCATTCCATGCTAAACCTCTTTGTATGGACCATCTGTCTCTTTTAACTGTGCTTTATCCCAATGAGCTCTTTTCTTATCCCAATGAGCTCTTTTCTGGCTTTAATACCTTGTTTTCCAAGCTACTGCTGGCCACTTATCTGAAAAGCAACGTATTTAAAATTTTCTTAATTTTGATATTTTAGAGTATTTTTGTTGGAATTTGGGAAGTTCATTCATGTATTCCAGAATAACAGAATAAAAGTTGTCCACTTAGAAGTTGTGATTCTAACTAACAAGTAATTATCCTCATGTGATAGAATCAAGATTACTTGGCATATGGTCAGAAAGTTTGTCAAAGCTTTGTAAGGCATGTTATATATTGTTATTTTAGGGGTTTGGGGATAAAAAAAACTTAATATTTAAAAAATCACCATTCAGGATGCAACATTTTAGTCTGCAACATCCAGCAGAGAAATCAGCAGGAATTATACTTGTAGATCAAGGCTGATGTTAAAATGCAAAAAACTAACTGCCCTGGAATGATCAGCTCCTATCTTTCAAACTTATAATAGAACAGAAATATGGTTAAGTCAGCTTTTCTTCAAGAAAATCACCACCCTGCAGCTGAGATGCAGTAACTTGATGGTGTAATTATTCCACTTTTCTAGTGCAGAGCATCATCTTCAGTGGTAATTGGAGTGAGGATGATTGACTTTTATGCTAAAATGTATTAAGAATATTTATAGTGTCAATTATTGTGCCCAAGCCATAGGGCAGTAGTGAACAGATCTTGCATGGCAACTTATATTTAGACCAAGAAGTTGGTGAAGCTGCTGCATGAGCAAACATCTAAAGGCTGCAGTCTCTCCAACTAGCCTAAGTAATGTCCTTGTAACTGGGAAAGGTAGCACAGTGTGTGTCACAGAATCCTTTAAAGCTAAGGGCAGCCAGGCCTGAAGGGAGCCTCTGTCAGCTCTCTGTCCACTCTCACTGCAGTCTGGTTAGGCCAGATGCCATAGACCACTGTGCCTAGCAAAGGTTTTCCAAGGCTTTAGGAAGCCTAGGAAAATCGCTTGAGCCAGCCTCTCCCATGAGGGGAAATGTGCAAGACAAGTTCTATTCATTGTACAGATACTTTTGAACTGCCTCAGCAAATCAGTAATAAAATCAGAAACATAACAGGATTTGGGTTTTCCCCCGTTATGTTATGAAAAGACACAGGAACTTTCCTTAACCATTTGCTCTTTTCCTGTATCCAGAAATGTGTCAGCAGTATCCTCATCCACAACAGAGCCCTCCAGGCTCACCCACCTCTAGGTCATTTACCCAGTTTCCCATAGGCTGAGGACTTGATGTGGGCAGTGCTGCAACAAACAGCTCAGCTGGCTCCAGTGTGTCCTGCTCAAGCCCTCAACACAGAGCACACCTGGGAACCTGGTGGGGCACAGCTTTCACAGGGATATTTGGGAATTTGCTGATGGATTTTCTAACAAGAAGATGCTACATCAGCAAAACAGTTCCTGGAGTTAATCATATTCACATTTTTAAAAAATCTCACAGACAAGTTTAAGATCCCAGTGGTTTCTTTGAAATTTCCTATCACAAAAAAAAGTTCAGCTTCAAACTTCAAACTGCAAGACAATATCCATCCAGCCTTCTTCAATTGATCTAGTCAGGTTCCCCTATCACTGTTGACTGTGGAAAATTTCAAGAGCTAAAGCACTCAGCTGGACTGATTACAGGAAAAAAAAATTCCAAAGCTTTTTTAGGATATGTAGAAACCCCTCAAAAAACCCTCGTCTGGCTGTTGCCAGCAATCAGCATTGCTCCAGTTCCCAGCCTACACAGGAGCTGCCTTTGCTTTTTCTACCCTGAGCTAGATGGGAGGGATAGCATGTCCAAGAATAGAATCTCCATGGAAAACAACATTACTTTCAGGAATGCTGCAGCCTTAGAAAAGACTTAATAGAACTTCTGTTTGCTTTCATTAAGGGCAAGATTTTATGAAGGCTCTGACCTAGTGGCAGACTCTGGTGTAACTATAGACACCACAATGCGTGGAGGACGGCTTGGAGTTTTCTGCTTCTCTCAGGAAAACATTATTTGGTCCAACCTGAAATATCGCTGCAATGGTAAGGTTGCTCTTACACCATTTTAGCTAACAGCTAGCAAGTGACAAAGAAGAACCAGTAGTAAGGCTGTTGGGTTAAAGCCACTTAGCATTCTTTCCTTAGCCCCTCCTCTACAAGTTATTCAGAGCTGTGAAATGCCTCCCCTGATACCAGCAGCACACCGCAGCCCAGCCAGACAGGAACTAGCACCTCACAGCTGCTCCTCCCAGAGCAGTCCCTCTGCTACAGAGAATGTGCCATCTGAGGGGAATAGCTGTCATCAGAGAATTAGGAATGTTATATGAGAGCTGTACACACAAAGTAAATGCACTGATGTCATCATGCACGTAGATGCCTTGAGCTTTGAATACAAGGTGAGATACACCTGGAGAGCCACTGAGCTCAGGCATCACTGTCACTTGTGTACTTGCTGGCTGGTCCTATGTGTGGGGGACAAGATCATAAGATACCTTTCCTCCCATGTAGGAATGCTCCTGATTCTGTGGGAGCATGCTGGCTCACTTCTCCTGGGGCAAGAGCCTTTTAGCTTAGCCCTGATCATCCACTATATAGAGTAACTCCAAATTTCATTACTTACACAGAAGCTGATCATTTCAGGTTATTTCTATCCCAGCAGCAGTTCAGGTAATGTGAACTGGGGAGGAAGGGGCTGCCCCTCCTCCTCTCAACATCCATACCCAGCCTTTGGAAAAGATTCTACCAGCCAAGTTGGAATAGTTTCCTTGTCTGCTTTCTGTGGATCTGAGAAGCCCAGTCCAGGACTGCAGGGGACACAGCCACTCTCTGGTGTGTTATGCTGATGGACTCTGGTATTTGGACACTTGGAAGACTTAGGCTGGCTCTTGGGGGTCACAGTTAAATAGGGAACTTCTTGAGAGTAGTGCTTACATGTATAAATGACTTGTTTTCAACAGTATTGTGGTTTCCCAGAAATCATGTATCAAAGCTGCCACTGAGTCACACTGCAGTGACCAGACAAGTGGTGTTGCTGCAGGCCCTACATGAAGTCACTGAAACCCACTCAAAAAGGCTCTGAAGTCTCACAGTATCTCTTGTTTTCCTATCAGAGAAGTTCCTATATTACGCAGAGAAGGCTTGAATGGAATTTCAAGCCTTTTAAAAGTGCTCAACAAAAAGGAAAGGACTTACCCATTTCTAAATACTGTGTGTGTTTGTCACGTCCTTTTGTTGAGTTTAGAGCTAGCTCTCCTGCATCAGGGTGGAAATAATCAGAGTGAAGCTGAGGTCATGCAGTTGAGCTTTGTTGCTGTGGTTCCTGGCTGCAGCTTTAACTCTCTGTGGCTCTCCAGATAAAATGTTCTGGGATCTGGCAATGGCAGACTGCAAATAACACTTCAAACAGAACTGTGGCTGCTCTTATGACATTGATGCATTTCCAGCTCCCTAGTCCAAGTCTCGAGTCTTTATCCCCATTGCTGTTGGTCCTGGGGTTAATGCTTTTTGTCCCTTCTTGTGGGCTGGGAAACCATCACAGGGAAGTTGAATTAGGATATGTGAGAAATAGAGATGCTGATGTAACAAATATATCTGGCATGCAGAGCAAGACAAGCACTTCTCTTGCCTTTCTGGTCAGTGTTTATTGATAAAAATTTAAGAGTGCTAGCCACAAAGTTTTCAGAGATGTGTAATTTGAGGATTGACAGTACTCCTTTGTGAGCTGGCACTGTAGCACTCACTGTCTCGTTAGCCTCTTTGTGTTTTCCAGTGGTATAAAGCTGAATCTGAAAACATTCCATGTTCATTCTTAATATGTAAAGAGAAGCATTCTACCTAAAAAAAGAGTAAGGGGGTAATTTAAGTGCTCCTTAATTTTGTCTGAAGAGACTAAAATTTGCATATTTTCCTGTTTTCAGACACCATCCCAGAGGACTTTCAAGAATTTCAAGCACAGCAACTAGGTGTTGGGGATATTTAAAAAGTAAAAGCAAACTAACATTGCTATTGCAAACAGTAAAACAATATATTTTAAATCCGTATATGATTTTTGTTGTCAGTGTGTACACCGCAGCTTTGTTCTCATTGATGTGACTATGTCAGATTTTTTTTTTTGTATAAAAATGAAAATTAAAAGGAGACAAAATAGACTTGGGCTTCACTTCTTTTAAAATTTCCCCTAAAATCTAGAGAGCAGCATGTAAATGGAGTGACAACTTGCTTAAAACACTCTCAAGAGAAGTTTGAATCTGTTGCCTTTTTGGATTCAGTATTAAACAAGATGGGGAAGAGAGTGATGTTTTCTCTATCTTGAAGGTGTTAAAAACAACAGGTTACATCTGGTAATGAAGTGGTTTGGACCTGTTTGGCTGAGCCAAGTAGTACCTTTCCAGTCCTCCTAGGAATAGGTTGTGCCCCCTTTAGGACATTTTAAGGCCTTTGGAGACTGTAACCTTTGGCAGAACTCCTCTTAAGCAATGTATTAGACATCCCACTTCCAAAAAATTGTGAGTAACATTATCACATCCTGAAAAAGCAAAAAAGCTGACAGCAGAGCATTGTAGTCACATCTTATGACTTGCATGTGACTGAAACAAACAAGACTACAGAGATAAAAAATGCAGAATCACCTAGATAAAACAATCCAACTTTCACACACACAAACCAGGCTTTGGCCTGTTGCCAGGGCTGAGCTCTCAAGGCAGGTACTGCAATATTATGCAAAGAAGTCACCAAACTAAAACCCCAAAACATTGCATTGAGCATTAGTAACCACCAGGAAAGGACTGAAAACAGAAAGCCAAAAGAAACTGTATCACAAGCACTCTCTAATTTCAAGTGCAGAAAGGGGTTACTATAATGTGCATTTTTACTACATTCTCTTTCAAAATGGAGCTAGGAGGGGAGGGAGGAGAAGCTCTAAGGACTGTTGAATAGATAAGATAGTTACTTTAAAAATAACTATATACTTTTAAAATAACTGCAGGACAACAATTTTAAAAAGGACAGTTGGAAACTTCAGCCTGGAGGGAGGGGGAAGATAGAAGTACAAATGGAGGGAACACAGTGAGAGTTTTAAAATCAGAAATAACTCTGGGAAAATGAACAGTCCTAGCTCTTTCCCACCATGAGGATACAGGGGGAGTGCTGAGTTAAATGATCAGCTGAGAGCATCAAACAACAAAAAATGTTTTCTTGTCTCAGGACAATAAAAATATCCTTAAAAATATTACAAGCTTTGTAGCTTTAACTACTGGCAGAATTTTTCCATGGGCTCCTCCATCACTGCCCAAGTCTCTGGAAGCAGGGTGGCCCTAGGAGCTGCCCCATGAGGATCCCAGAGTCCCACTACAAAAAGCACAATGCAGAAGCATTCCTTTAGCTCAGTGCTTCATGATGAAAATGTCCTCCACTTTCAGTCCTCCTTCCCCCTTGGCATCACTAAACCCAACCACTCACCAGATGTCTGAGGATTAAAAGGCTATTTACTTTGGAGCAACACAGAGGGCATTGTCAAAATATACTTAATAGATGACAAAAAAATGTGGTTTTTATAGCTGAGCATGGGCTGTAACTGCACTATTGTTCATTTATGAAGGAGAATACATACTGCAAAACAAATTTACATCTTTCTTATCATACATTTGCATTTCACCAGAAGCAGCCCCTTCTCCAGGCAGAAATCCTGTCTGAATGGTGTGGGCACAGCCTGGGCAGAAGGCAGTCACTGTGCCCACCCACACAACCACTGCAGAACACGTGGGGCCTGCAGTGCTCACATTTTGCACAAGCGCTCTCCTCACAATGGATACACCAGGCCTGGCCCACCCTGACATGTCTGCAGCACACACCAGCTCCATCAGAAAACAAGACTGCACTTGGCCTTCAAAGCTCTGCTCAGCCCCTGTCTGCAGCCAGAGCCTCTCCTGGCTGGGAGGGAGCAGCCTGGCCCTTTGCCTTATCAGCTCCTTACCACCATGGAGCTTGCCTGTTTCCAGGTCCTTGCAGTCCACAGCCACTGGAGGCTGGAAGGTGAGACACAGGCTCTAGCTCTCATGCTGTTGCCAAAGGTACTGAGTGAAGCTGTGAGCCTCTAACCACCCCGACAGAAAACCTGGCTTGCAGTGCTGCCAGCCACAGATAAAAGTTGCAAGTCAGACAGAACTTTCATTTCAGAAGGTGCTTTTGGGACCTTATGATGGGATGCTGGAGCTTACTGTGTCTGTTATATTGATACACAACTGCTAGGCAGCCTATAAGCTCAAGACTGAAGCCAGCTGTAACAAACATTTGTCCCAAGATCACAGTCTGGGCTTGGGAAACCTCCTGCCTCTCACATTCTCATCAGAGATTGTGCAGTCCCTGTTTAAAAATGTTCAAACAAGCTTCTCTAGCATCACAATCCCTTTCTGGAGTATTGTGCAATGCAGACATAGCTCGATGTGTGGCCTCTGGCAAGTGAAGACACTGCAAACCCACATCTTTAAAACTGAACATACAGCTCACTCTTGACCCCACTGCCTGCACAGCAGGGCTGCACTCAGCTGGAGCAGCAGCTGTAACTACTCTGGAGTTCAGAGAACTGCAGCTTCTGCACTTCTGATCCAGCCTCTCAACAAAGGTTAACTCTTTCCTGTGTGCTGCAAACACCATGCCAAACACACTTCAAGTGCTTCTGTTCCCTGAAGACCATCTGTTTGGAATAGGGAGGAAGAACATCCTGCCAGGATGCTGCAGCAGTGGGCACACTGGTGGATGGCTATGGAGCAGGGGTACCTGACTGTTTCAGTCCTTGGGCACCACTCAGAAGCCTGTCTCTGCCTTGCTCCTAGGTCCAAACACACCAGCTCCAACCCTCCCAGCTCCATGCCCTCAGGCACCAGGAGCTGCACAGGGAATAGCAGACACCATTGGAAGCTTGGTCAGCAGTTTCTCAAAACCACAGGGAACTGTGTCCTGATGTGGGTCTGGTCAGCTCTCCAGCACAGGTGCCACCAGTGCCAGGAGGCAGCCTGCAGCTGGTACAGGCTGGAACAGGACAGGGAATGGTGAGAGGGAAGGAACCACCACCTGTGAAGACAAAGCACTTTCCATGGTGTGGATCTTAGCATGTCCAAATCAACAGCTGCCCACTCCACCATCTGGGCAAGTGTGGGGGAAAAAAAAAGGAAAAGAATCAGAGATCTGTGTCTCCAACAGCTGCACAGTGCTTCAGTGCTACATCAGCCTTGAAGATATTTTGTTGGCACTGCCAGGGTATCTTACACAGCATCTCAGGAAACAATTGTACAGAAGAGATGCCACAGACAAATCTGTGCAATCTGCTGTCATCTAGTATCACACACTAGGGAAATACAAACACAACATGGACATTGAAGACCCCTAATATTCCACAGAGAAGCATATTTTGTTAAAGTTTGAAATTCAGTGAAAAAAAAAATCAACCGATTTACTTTTACTGGCTCAGTAACTGCATGGCTCATATATTTAGATTATTTTTAAAGTTTCTTCTAGAATGAACTTACTTTGCAACTTTAATGTATCACAACAAGTCATTTCAAATGTAAGAAAAATTTTATTGGTCCATTAAACATTAAATCTATAACAATACATTCACTCAGTATACAAAAGGAAGTGTCCATAAAAACCATTAACATGCTAAAAAGGCAAAGCTGTTGACTATTTTACAAGTAAGATCTTACAATTCTGGAATCTTTACCAAGCCTTAAAAGTCAAACTGTTACAGTTACTAAAGACCACAACACTTGCAAAAAAGTTAAATAAACTAGCAAACTTCCACTTCACTGGGCTACAGCTTAATAAAATAAAACCACACATACACACCAAAAAGTTCCCTTGAGATATTAAGAACCTTGAAAAAGACTTAATTAAAATCCCCTTACCATTAAGAAAATGCGTCTATATTTTGACTATTTTGCATCCAGTTTTTGAACATGGCATATATGAGACTGAACACCACACATCAGTGGTGAACAAAAAGCAGACACTGAACCCATATGTTCCTAGTAAATCTTTCTTCAGCTTGTATATTTCAGAAGTAGAATGATTTTATCTGGAAGTTAATTCTCCGCACTTTAAGTCTGCATGGATGTCCAAAGGACACCTAAGCACCTGGACTTGTATCAGTAAGAGGAAAACTAAAGCTAAGGTATGTCAAATGATCCATTATTTCCCATAGTTTTCCAAAATTCTTGGCTTCACACTTTCTTCTTGGCTTCACACTGAGGCTTCTTTGGCAAAAGCAAGGCTGCAGTGCTGCACCCTGCAGCTCTGGTGAGCAAAAGCCCTGGAAGCTTTAGGCTGCTGGAGTGGTTTCAAGGCTGACGAATGCAGCTCTGAACAAGTCTGTGGAAATGTCTGTACACTACACACTGGGAACCACCAGAGACTGGCAGGCAGCGGAGAAGCCAACACGGCTTATAACTGAAATAAATTCAAACTTTTTAAAAACAACATTCTTGAACAGGTGTCAAATCCGGATTCAATTAAAAAAACCCTGAACAAACGGGATTTAAGATCTACTTGAAACCTACAGAATCTCCTTGTGCATTCGAAAGCAGTCACCATGCCAGTCTCTCAAAGCTGCTGCTGCAAACTCAGTACAATGTGTCTGCATCCCCATCCTGGGGCAATGGGGAACTCGGCCACGAGGATGTAGAAAATGCAGAGACATACCAGTTCCCAAGCTACATACCCTGCTCTGAGTAAAAAAAGCTAAAGCTTTCTAAGCACTTGAACCCTGGCATTCACTTGTACAGTCATGTGAAACACTGAATTCTAACTACTGTTTACAAAACTGAAAACACTAAGTGAAGTATCACGGTGTTCATTATGTGTTTCCCTCCCACAAGAACTTGTAGGTCACTTCAGAAAACAAAGGAGCAGTTTTCAGAGGAAAACTGATCCATGTAATAAACCACGATCCTTGACTCTGCCTCAGTGTTGCAGGTTGTCCTGCTATGTAAAGGAAAGGATATGTAAGACTTGGCAAAGAGGTCTTTTTAGGAGTTTCTAGCACCAAAGACATCCCATCTGACAGGCAGCAGGTTGTCTGGGAATGAAGGAGGCTTACACTGCCTTTAAAAAACAAATCCAAGGAGGCAAGTAAAATGAGGAGATACAGCCCCCAAGCAAAAGACACTGCTTCTAAAACCTAGAAGGAAAATGAGAGCAAAATTTTAGCTGGGGATAATCTCAACTCCTCTAACTGCAAAGGTACAGCATTGTGGTATTTTGCTTCATCAACTTAGGAGAAAAGCCTAGCAGTTTATAAAATATTTACAGTGAAGTTTAAAAGCAGTCAATGGATTACTCTGTTGCTGATCTGTTCAGAGATGCCCATGATACTGTGGGCTGTTAGCCAAAGTTCAAGCAGCACTATTCTTGAGTACCCAAATTTTCCTGATGACATCCTTCAAAGCCAAAGACTGTTAAAAACCAGCTTTTTCACAAGTGCAATGGTTGCTTCATTAATGGCAATGTTCTAGCCCAGAAATGGCTGCAGCAGTATCTGACAAAGCAATTACACATGCGTAATTTATAATCTCAAAGCACTTACAGACTTGTAAAAAGGTGCTAAAACACAAAATAAATAAATAAATAGACATGCAGTGTTTATGATTCTGCAAGGGGACAAACCCTGTCTCTGGACTATGCCTACATTAGCAACACTGAATTGTGCATTTCAAAGGAAAGCAGCCCAACCCAGCCAGGATTTGCCACATTAGCTGGGCATGTACAAGCTGTTTGAACCTCATGGAAATGCTCAAAGGAGAAAGCTGAGAGTATCACAAACATGCAATACTTTTGATGTGTGATTGCAGTGGAGCTCCTTACTTGGCATTCAGCAGCAAGGGCTGCCTGCACACTTTGAGGAATTATGTGGCAAACAGCAAACAAGCATACACATCTGCTTTCCACACATCCCTACTTGTCTCACTTGTTAGTCCAGTTACTTGGATTCAGACACATGCTCTCTGAGTCTGTCCCACTTATTTTACCCCAAACAAGAACCAGTCATGACCATGGCTCTTGGTTATCTTCATAAGGAAAAGTAAAATTGTTCCAGTCTCAGATGATAGTGCAGCTATGAACTCCCAAATAATCTCTATGATGGCAAATTTGAGAAAGTAGAAAAAAGCCAATAAAATTTTTTTCACCTTCCCAGCAGGACTTCTGTCAACACTGTCCCTCCAAGAGTCTACTAAAGATAGCATTAGTTCATCAAGTTTAAATAGAGGAAATTTAGTATAGGATTTGTTCTCTGGTCTCATTGTTTTTTAAGCTTCCTCACTTCACAGCCCAAGACCATTAGGAGCCAGAAGTGCTGCACTGTTTACATCTGGGAACAAATTCAATGGAAAATCATGGTACAAGGCAGGACAGACACTGCCTCAGCAGACAGTCACCTGCACTTTCAGGTATGGGGAGAGAAAGTTAACTGTTAACAGCTTAAATGTAAAACTGATCATTTATTTACAAAAGCATCAGGCTACTTGTGAGTTTTCCCACTTAATTTTCCACTGCACAGTAATACCTGAAGCAGTCTTATCCCCAAAGGTTTGTCAAACAGAGATTGTTTGGTCTTCCACATGCACCCCGGGTCTGATTGTGCCTTGAGCACACTGGTGTAATGTACAAGGCAGCACCACCCAGCCACAGGCTCAGTCCAGGTTTTCCAGTTCTAGTGCCACCTGAATTGATAGTTATCACAGCAGTTGGTATGAAGGCACTTCTTTAGAAGTTTTTTGTGTTTTTTTTACAAGCCCATTTGCACGAACTGTTTGGAATCTATGGGCTGGGAATTTTGATTCCTTGACCCGAGCTGAGGATTTTATTATGCAGTTGCACATGGAAGTTCACAGTACGGATTTTACAGCAAACACTAAGGCTGTAATGTTTGCCTGGCCAGCAGGAAGCCTTGTCTCGGTGAGGAACTAGAATCTTCGCACATCCAAGTGCTACTAGTTACTGATTCCATGAAAGACCTGGAAGTCCACAGTTGGATCTGCAGCACCAAGATACAAGACACAAGGCCCTCAAAGTTATTTATTTTGGGGTGTTTCCCCCCAAACATTTGCTCAAACTAGACAAAACTGTGTAAATAGGCACTGCCCTACTCCCTATTCCTATGTATACCTGCAGATCTAGATGCTTAAGGGCAATAGTTGGCAGTAGGGAAGGATGAAGGAACAGCTCAATGAGGTGAGTGCTGTTTAAGGATGGGCTCATGCCTCACTGTGGACTTTCTTTATACAGCCTTGTTTCCTCTGTGCAAAACCTATTTCCCTAAACACAAACTGTAAAAAAAAAAAAAAAAAAAAAGCACAAGAAGGTGCAGAAAGCCCTGAAGCAAACTACATAAAGTAAGTGTTTCTGTAAACAAGAACATCCAAGGACCAATATCAGTATTAAGATCACCCACATTTGTGACTGGGATGCCTGCTATCAGAAGCAGACAGCAGGAACCTTTCCCTGCCTTGTAACTTGACATAGTGCATGCCTTCCTCTGTAGAACTCCTTTCCCTGATTGTTCTGTTACAACAAACATGGCTAATTTAGGAAAACAAACAAACAAAACCAACCAAACAAAACCAAACAGAACATACACAAAACCACAAACACAAACAAACCCCAACTTGGTTTCTCATAGTACAACATATATGGCACTAGAAGGCAAATCTTGCATGCCTGTTAGGATCAGGCAAGGCTGAGCCTTGACTATTTCAGTTGCAGCACACAACTAACTGCAGCACTGCATCAAAACTGTTTGCCAGAATTGCTGCTGTGAGTTAGGTGGGACAACTGTTAAGTCCTCATTGCACAGCCCACAAGCTCTTATCTTAGAGATTGGACAGATAAATGCTTCTGGATTGAAAAAGCATCAATAAAGGCCTTTTTCAGCTGCAGAAGTATCTGCGTAGCAGAAATGTTCTGACAGGTCCTCATGCTAGCAGAGCTCTTGGCAGGATCAAACTTCCCAGCAGAAGCAAACAGAAAGAGGAAAACCTGCCTCCCTGTCCAGAGCTATTTGTTGCTTTTCTCACTCAGTGTCAAAGCCCAGCTTCAACTGCTTTTTAACTCTTGGTGCAAACAAGAACAAGGCAGTCCCTGCTGGACAGACTCCTTCCCTCAGATCTCAGGACATGTATTCTGAGTCTCCAATCACTGGGATGGGTGGCAGGAACAGACAGAACTGCAGACCTAAAGATTTTGTTTCAGGTAAGAGTGCACAGGGTAGGGAAGATCACATCCCTAAAAAGCTCTAAACAGGACAGAAGCCCTGGGACACCATAACAACAATGCAGCTAAAAATGGTAATGAAAACAAGACCAGACCCAAGATCCAATATTTTAAGGTTACTCATCAGGTGGGCATTAGCAATTAATTATTCCAACAGAAAAACTAAGGCATGCAAATCTTTTGGCCAACCCATTGGCCTCCATGTTGTGCTTTTCTTTGATTTGCAGAAAGCAATAGATGAAGATTTAAGGCTCAATCATAGTCTTTTTAAAAATAGAGCTGCCAAACTGGTTGATATTTTAGACTGTACTTGTGTGTGAATATACATGTCAAGAGAGAGAAGACAGAAACCACCAGGACTAGCTCAGGTCATAAATTCAACCCACCAGAATGCAGGTAACTATGGGGGTTCAACCTTTTTCAGCATTCAGGGCATTTGAGCTGTTGTTTTACCACCAAATAATCTGCTTAAATTAATAAAAAAGGTGACAAGGTAGTGTTTAGTATCATGAAGTCACGTGGACTAAGGCAGCTGCTTGTTATATTTGTGTGTCTTCTGGTTTTGCTTTTCAGACTGCTTACTCCAGTGCTTGGAATAGGAGTTCTACAAAAGAATTTCTGTCTCCATTAATATATTGGTTGGCTAAGTCCCATCCCAACAGCAAAACTAATATCAACAGAGGAGTATAAAAATATAGCAGTTAGAAAAAATACTTTCCAATCAACACACAAGCAGAAAGGATGATGACACATTTTAGTCCTTTTCTGACCATCAATGCATCTAAAATATTATAAAACTAGTCATGGAAACAGAACTGAAGACCTGGGAGACTATTAGAGACAAGCTGAAACAGCAGGGCAGCAAAGTAAATGAGCACCCCACTTTTAAACTTTAACAGCAACTAGCAGTGCTCCCTTAACTATCATTTTGTCAACAGTAAACAATGTGAATAAAGAATGTACCTTATCTTACATCCCCCCCATGCAGTACACTCAACTTTTGAGTGACCTGGCAAAGCAAACTTGGACAAAATTCAGTTTGAGAATTCGCGTGTAGAACTCCCCTTCAGTTATTACCCGGGCTAAATTTGAATTGTATAAAATATCCAGGTGCCTTTAAAGTATTAATAGAATAAATACTTTACTATCATTGCTACATTCCTTTCTCTATCTAGGTATAAAATAACTTAATATATTTAATCCTTAGATAAACAATTTTTAGTAGTTGCTTTGGCAGCCAAATTTTATATATTCTTTTATTTCTACAGAAGTATTTAGATACGTTTTTGGAAAAAATTATCTGAATACTACCTACAAGAACTACATGCTGTACAAAACAGCAGTCCAAATCATCACTGCAAACTGTAAAATACACAGTTAATGAAAGAGTATAAAGTGGAATGAATGCATATTTGCTGGAAGATACCAAACATTCATAGGATGTAAG
>WEIU01023008.1:18543-54145 GCA_013389925.1 Aegithalos caudatus | reverse complement strand
GATAATAAAAAATGATAAAAAAAAAAGTCTTCAATCATTTGTTTAGTCTGACTAAAAAGGTAATAACTGGTACATTATGATAAGTGGGTAGTAGATGTTTCCTCATTCCAAAAAAAAAAAAAAAAAGAAAAAAAGGAAGAGAAAAATTTAAAATGTTAAAATGACCTTTTGACTGTTCACACTGAGAACTCTCTGGTTGGGCAACAGAGTGGAGCAGTGAGAGTCCATAAGTACAGACAGACACAAACCCAACAGGAGACCATCTTAATCCAGAAGATAGACCAGGTTCCAGTGAAGAATTTTTCAATCTGAGCACTTTCGTAACTGTTAAGGAAAAAAAAAAATAAAGAATGACACAGAATACTTTAATTAGGTTAACCCATAGAGGAAGCAATGGAGAGCAGCCCTTTATAGAGCAAGATCTTGCTCAAGAATGCCCAAGAAAGACTTGTAATGTCTCTTCAAACTTCTACCATAAGGATAGGAAACACCCAAACAGCAGAACTTCCTGTTCACATCTTCCCTCTCTACACCCAGAAATGTTAATTTCTCGTCATTAAAGAAATACACTTACTGGAACCAATGAGTTACTGTCATCATCACGTAGAGAGAAGCCAGGAAGAAAACAAAGTGGAAGTAGGCATAACTGTACACTGTGCCCTTCTTCTCATCATAAACCACAGTCTGGCCTCCCCTTTTCTCAACATGCTCTTCAGCATCAGCTGCAAGAGACAGGAAACAGGTTTTGCAAATGTAATGAGAACAGAGAACAGCAGCTGGCTTCACAGAGAACACAGCAAAACATTTATGGTGTGATTTGGGAAACTGATTGACAAAGAGTAACACTTGAACATTTCCTCAATCTCAGGGCATGGGCCTAAACCTTGAGTCAAAAACTGGACTAACACTGAAATCCTGCCTTGTAACAGCTTCCTGGTTTACTGAGTAGATTCTGAGCATTGAGAGCACACAAATTGCTCTACCTGTGCAATATTTTTCTGGCAAATCCAAGCTGATAATCCTGACTGTACCAGGTCTGCAAACAGGACACTTCCTATCTCACTCCTGAACTGCAGTCCCTACAGAGCTGCTGAGCCTAAAGTCCAGCAACCAGTTACATCCATAGGCATGCAAAAAGCAAAGATTACTCTTTCTACGTTGCAGGAATGAAATGTACTTTAAAAAATTATTAACTAGCCTAGCGTTTTTGAAATGGTGTTGTGACATCTCTTGCCTCCCTCTGTAGCCTAACTTGGAGCACTTCAACTGCTTCAGTTTGCATTCAGTACTCTATTGAATGAGGGCATGAGCAGCTCTCATCCTCAGCCCTTACTCTGTTGTCTTTGGTCCAAAAGCCACAAATAAGCAAACTGTGCAGTAAAAATATAATTACCATCTCCGTCAGGTACACAGCAAAAGCAGCAACGAGCTACCTGTGGAACAGAAAACAGGAGAGGGGTAAGAACCTGTACAGCTGGGGAAGGAAAGTCTGTTATGTCTAAACTACAGACACTAGTTTAGAAAAGTCTGGCTTGTATTTCTAACCAGCACAAAACTGTAATTAGGATTTGTCCAGCAGCTCAGAACATCAGTTTCCAAGCTTTGGAAAAACCTGCTCAGTAAATTTGAAGAAATCAGCCAGTCTTTAAAAATTACCAATTTTACATAACTCTAGGTCCAACACAGATGCAAATAATTATGACAAAATGGTGGAAAAGCTACAAAAAAGCACATACATATTTAGGGGATTTGTCAATTTAGATGTGCAAGCAAGTGCTTTTTAGGACATCTGTACTAAGAGGAAAGTATAAGGAACTTTTAAAGCTCAGATGCATGGGTTGGAAATCACAATTTACCAGTGTAAGTCAGAAATGTACTTCTCTTTGCAACATTTTGCTGAAATGGAGGCAGAATGAGCACATAAAGAATGAATAAAAGCAGAAATCTGGTTTTACTATTTTATTTAAATGAAAATTTCTTTTTTGTTTAACTTGATGGAGAAAGAAAAGCTGAAACTGACACTTTCTGTACGTCAATGGAGAAAGGGTGTTGACCATCCAATAAACAAATTTAAGTGTATTTCCTGCACCAGAGTACAGTAAAAGCACTTTCTGTAGTGCATCACAAAGATTATTTATACTGATAATATCCTACTCTGGGATTTCTTTTGCCTGTGGTCAGATAAGACAATGAACCCTGTTAAGAAAATTCACTTCCCTATTACATCAATCAGTCTTTATAGCATGAAAGTGTATTAACTTTGTTTACTTGTATTTGTTCACAGTATACTGTACAATGTAATGAGGCACTGGAATTTTACTGCAGACTTTGTTATTGTTCATGCTTAAGTAAAACAAACTAAAGCACAGTCCAGTCCTGGAAATAAGGACATTGCTTCTTGGAAACTCAGAGCTGTCCACAAAGTATAAAACATGGCCCTGGACAGCCAAGGTAAGGCCAGCATCCTAGGGGCTCTAAAACACCTTTGAAACCATACCAGCATCATAGGTAAGTAGCTGTTCAAGGCTGACTTAAAGGATGTCTGGATCAACAGAAAAGCAGCAAGACTGCTGCAGAAATATAGTTGTTTTGCAAAGTTTTATTATGATTAGTAATGATGGTGTGGATGCCAGTGATTAGTCAAATCATGCTGCACCTGAATGCCTGAAGGGTAGAAGACCCTTGTGTAAAACCACATTTGGGGTGCCCCACTTTGATTGGGACACCACAAACACATGAATAAGTATTTATGCTTCGCAATTCTAAACTTTATGTTTTAGCTTACCCCCTCTTATAAGGACTGGTTGTATGTTTTCCCAGACAGCAGGTCTTTAAAGCAAAATGTCCAGCAGAAACATCAAGTGTCAGATTTACTCTGCATATCCCTAATTACCTGTACTCACTGGGTTCACAAACTCAGGGAAAGACAAAAAGCTCATTCTTTTTCAAAAGACTGTCCAAGACTTTATATAAACCCCTTATTTTCTACTTTTTTCTACTCTTCTTGTGCCAAGCCTCACCTGCAGTGCCAGCCTGAGATATGCTGGGGCTGCACTCACATTCTGAAGCAAGCACTGGGTTCCCTTCAGCATTTTAACCAGTTGTAATTAAGTTTGGCACAGAGTGATGAAATTAGCAATGCTGGCAACACCCACCCCAAACCCTAACACTCAGCTGCCTCCAGCAGAGCTGACAGACCCTCTCTGGCCTGGGAAACAAAGGCCCTTTGCCATAGGGAAAGCAATCCGAGTGCAATAAACTGCTCTTCACCAGTCCTTCCTTTATATTTACATTTAGTGGCTCTTGTACACTCTTTAGAACCCAACAGCCCAGAACTAATCCAGGGGGCAAGTACTCTGGCTGGATGGATCTGCCAGATCCCAAACCCTGCCACAGGCCCCAGCCTTCCCGCTGCCCCTCCCTAGGGCACAGACCCACCCCTCTGGAGAGGCATCCCATGGCGCAGGGCTGGCACAGGAGGTGCAGGGGGACAAAAGGTGGCTGCTTTCCCTCCAGTGCTCCTGGTACTGTCCCTCAGCACGGGGTGGGAAGGCACAGGCCCTGCCAGGACCTGCCTCAGACAGGTCTGGGTGCTCCATGCCCAGCTGGCACTGAGGGCTGGGCTGGCACAGGCGCCCTGTCCAGCCGAAGCATCCTGCCACAGGGAAGCTCCCTGGCACTCCCAACACTGGAATGTGCTGTGCTTCCCCACGCCCATGCAAGCAACAAAGGCCTCAGCACATACCTCTGCATTTGTGAACTCTAATTAAAGACTTGTGAAACAGAAGCTAAAACTACAGATGCAAGTAACACCAATGCAGAGAGTACTAGGGATGGAGGCTTTATCTTCCAAACGTACACACGTGTATTTGAAGAGCATCACTAGCAAGCCTAAGCAAGGGGAAACTGTTACTTAGCAAAAGCCCACTCATTTCCCAGAGTTTTCTGGGTGTTCCCAGGATAAGGAAGCCAAATAAACAGGCAGGTGTAAGGAAGAAATTTGCAAAACCGAAACAAGGACAAGAAATATGACCAGAGATTAAATTATAGGCAAAAAGTGCTACTTATGCATGAAAATAAAAATAGGAGATAAGAACTTGGGATCTTAGCTGCTATGAGAACAAAGGCAACCAGGACTTAAAATGTTCAAGAATGCCTCCACTTTTTCTTCTGGTAGTTTTCCAGCATGCTTTTCCCTTAAACGCCTCATGTTGAACATAAGATTTACAGGAAGCCTGCAGGATGCTGACTTCAAGAGCAGCAAATCATTTCAGTACATAAAGGCACATCCATGGAACCAGCAAGACCTGCAGAAGGGCCAGTGTGGACAAATGTTCTGACGAGTCCACCATACCCAGAGACACATAGCATACAAACTACCAAGAAGAGCTTCTGTTTTCAGATTACTGGCCACAAAAACAACAGCAATAAAAGCATGGGGAAAAGTCTATACAAAAATCCTGTGTGAAGAAGAAAGAACTCACTTCAGTTTCAGCTGTTGCATATATTCCTTTCAGTGCCTCTGAGCTTGCACGTGTTGTTGAGGTCAAACTAGGAAGAAAAGAAGACAGTGTCAAACCCCTGGGCACAACTACAGCCCTGCACAGGGTAACTCTTCAACATCACAGCAAACATAAATAGTCTACTCCCATGTCTCAGCTAAGCATTTGCCTGGATGCAAATCAAGCACTAAGTATTTGAAAAGTTTGTCCTGCAGTAGGTATAACCCAGCCTGGCAGATGGCCACTGGCCAGCTCAGACTGAATCATGAGCTTAAAAGTAGGTCACTCCTGAAAGGCAATGAATTCACCACCAACAGCAGCAAAATCTAAGTGCTCCACTTTGCAAGCCAGGAGA
Organism: Aegithalos caudatus; assembly: GCA_013389925.1. Taxonomy (NCBI): domain Eukaryota; kingdom Metazoa; phylum Chordata; class Aves; order Passeriformes; family Aegithalidae; genus Aegithalos; species Aegithalos caudatus. The sequence goes on along the minus strand of WEIU01023008.1, from coordinate 49,288 downwards.
GATCACCCCTGCTGTGCACAACCAGTGCTTTTATACTCAGTTCACAGCCATCACTTTGGCTCAGCATTTCTGTAAAGGCTTTGCCAGCAAACTCACAGGTCTCTGGCAGCAGTCAGTTTTCGAAAGTAAATTACCAGCAACTGCTGTCAGTGTACCAGTTCCTAGAAATTACTTTCTTGCATGACCGTAATCATCTGGGGGTGAATCCTTTCTACTGTCTTCTGGCAGGAAACATTTCTTGTCCAGTCCAGCCCCTTTAGGATGTGAAATGCAAACTTCCCATTAACCCACCTTCCCACCCAAAGGAAGGATTTGGTGTACACACTGAGCCCTGGCAAGCAATAATTCAAAACACTCCCTTGAAGATATTCTTACCTCCCCAGCTACATGGTACAGTTCAGTGGCAGGCCACATGATTATTGGCTGTGTGCTGAAACACCTCTCTGGAGCACTGGAAGTGCCCTTCTAATGTGAATTAGATCCAAGATATCTATATTTATATATTTTATATCAGAAAAAAATGGAACACACATGCATATTTGATAAACAGAATAATAAGTCTCCTGTTCTCACTTCAAAATATGAAGGGGCTTCTGTATGTGAATTTTGAAGTGGACTGATTCAGAAGCAGAACCTGCTCAAAAACTTGCAGCAGACAGACAGTGCTGTCTCCTGGCAAGCTGCACAGCCAAAACAAATGACACACCACCTTTCAATCACTGGCAACTCCCTGCCCCAGAGCATAACTTAATTTATTGAAGTGAGCCACAATAATACAAGATGAGCATCAAAGGTGAGCATCAAGAAGGGTTTTTTTAAAGCAGATCAATGGCAAATCCGGACGGCAATACTGTATTCATCATTTGTTCAAAGGAAGCCCTAAACCCTCACAAAGAGTTTGTTTGTTTGTTTGTTTGTTTTAAAGACCTTCAGAGACAGTCATAGGCTCTGCCAGGAGGCTACAAAAATCTCAGATTTTCAGATGACTGTAACTGTATAGAGTTTTAGCATTTAACACTGAGATTATTTGGATCATGGACATCGTGGAATTTTTTTCCCTCTGCCTCTAGATCTCAACTCCCCTATTTGATTTTAATGAGATATATTTGTTTCCAAAGTTGTATTATCTTGTTGAACATTTTTAGCTAAAATGTCTGAAATTCTGAAGGACAATATGAACCTTCCAGCTCAGCTTTATTCCACCCCTCTCTGTGACCTTGCATGAGGCCTGCTATAAACCTTCACTCTTTGGGCCACAACACTGCATTTACAGAAAGTAACTGCAAACTCCCAGACTTACCAAGAGTATAAAATGCAGCCAAACAGAATCGTAGTACCCAAGCCAGTAACCAGGTTTTCATCTCTGTGCAGGCCTTGACTGAATTCAGGTACACAGATTGTGATATTCCGGTTGTTTTCATCCAGGACTTCACAAAACAGAACAAAAAGAACAGTTTGCAGAACTCATTTCACTGCATTTTAAAGTAATCCTCAGAGTGAAGGCTTTCAATGAATTTTTATTATCTGATGGTAGGTAGGTAAATTTCAGTTGTTTCTGTCTGTCTTTTAGAAAGATCACACAGGAAAAATGGGTAAACCTGACCTGGCAGACAGTGTGTTTCAGACAAAACAAAAATGCAACTTAGTAAGGTACTAAGATTTCCTGTTTGACCACAACAGACAAAAGAGGAAAAAGAACTCCTCTGTTTTGTAAAGGAAGAAATATGAAGTTGGAAGTTTGCCAACGCTTCACCCAAGGCTACAAAACCATTCAAGACCAAGCCAGTACAGACCTCAGACCAGAAATTCATTTGACAAGGGTGCCTGAGGACAACTATGAAATCCATACAAAGTAAAAAAGGTGGTTGATGGTTGCCCTGCTCTCAGACTGACTCACACAAGACCAAGGAAAAAAAGATGCACCAGTTTCTTGGCATGTAAGCACATCCTACTTCTAGGTCCCTGAAACGAAGCCAATTCAGTCCTTGATGTCCCAAGTTGCATCTGACTTTTTATTATCTCCCTGGAGTCAAGGCAAGGCAGAGTAGACTGCAGCAACACCCCAAAGCAAGAGATGATAGCTGCACCTTAATATCAAGAGCCTTTTGAGTCAATGCTGCTCAAAGCATTTCCTTTTTCCCTCCAGCAAGCACAATGCATCCCTACTGAGGCAGCGCAATTGTTTCTAGGGGCAGAGGAAAAAATGCAGCAAAGTACATCCAGGTTAAAAATAAACTCGAAGTCAGTCTCCTAACCCAGTGGGAGAGGACTTTGCATGGCCCTGCACAAACAGTTTTATCAGCAGGCAGCAGGGACAGCACAAGGGGAGAGCAAACAAAAGGATGGCCAGCCCTTACAGAACACCTTGGCCAGAGATGTGCAGACTTCCCCACCTGTGTCCATTAAGGACATGTCTGCAGCCTGGCAGGTGCACTCTCTGGTAGGTGTTTTAGCCAACTCTGGCACCAAAAAGCTAAGGCAGGCTATAATTAGCAGAGATTCAATAAACATGGCTTTGTTTGCCCATTCCTTCTAAAGACATACAAAACTCTTTTAGGGTGTTGCAAATACTTGTAACTTGCATTTTTTTTTTTTTTTTCAGGCCTTATGTGCAAGATTTCCAGTTTGGAAATCCCTCCTTGACAAATGAGTCCATGTAGGCAAGTTCATGTAGGCCAACCTGAGTTACAGGGCCTGGGACACCACACTAAGTGCCAGCACCTCACACATTCTCCTGCACATGCCACTGTGAAAGCTGACAAGCAAATGTGGAGTCCTCATCACACAGACAGGCAAGGAAGGAGCATCTCTGAGAGCAGATGACAACCGTGAAAATTCTCAGGCATGGGAAGACAAGGAAGTCTAAGAGTGTGCTTGATGCATATTCTACACAAATGCAATAACCACACTTGCAATATATACAAGAAGCATTAAAACATTCATGTAACTGCTGAAGACTTTGTCTGTGACAAGCATGAAGCAATATAAGGCAAATTATTTAATTCTACATATTATTTTATTCCCCTTCTTTTTATTTCTACACTGTAGCAAGACTTTTAAGCAACTCAGATGCCTTCTAAATTCAACCCTACATTAATTTAAAATTAAATAAAAGTTCCATAACTAAATTTTACATCTATATACTGTCTGGTTTACTTCCCAACTCTAGAATACTCTTGTGTGTGTATGTCTGTACCCACACAAGTATGACAGACTTTTCCCCCCGCATCTCTCCCCCTTCTTCTTGAGAGCTGGCTGTATAAACTTTTCCTTCCTCTCACTGGACTTATTTTCCTCTAGTTATTGTTGTTTCAGCTATTGAACACTAAAAATTGGGCAATAATAAAGAAAGGATGTTTTAGTACTAATTCAAACCAGAAAAATCTTCTCTAAGTAAAAAGAATGCTTCCAATGCAAACATATGAATCTGACATTTATTTGGGAAAAGGACAGTCTGAATTGTGTTGTGAAGTCTTGCCCTGGTTTTGTACAGAACTTAAAACTCTAGTGAGTTCCATACTTCTGAATTGCAATACTGGTGGCTGAAAGGCAAGTGGAGTTCAAGAACTCTGCTGAAGAACAGCATCATCTCAGCTGCAACACTGAGACGTAACTCCAAGTCCTTTCTTGAAATAGTTCCTCTCAAAAAAAAAAAAACCAACAAAACGAATGGCACTCAATTTTTGCTTCATTAGGAGTCCAGGCCTGCCTAGCAGACTAATTCTAGGAGAAGAAAGAGTCATATTAGCATCCACTTTGATGGCCAGCACCTACTAACTGGACCTTGTAAGCTTCTGGATGGAGCTGATCAGCCAGCTTCTCCCAGAGGAATCCACACACCATTTGTTTCAATCCTTTCCTATCGTGAGACCTAACACATGAGGTAGGTTGTCATATCCTATTTTATAAGAACGTGTGCTTGCCATAGGAGGAACAGACTACAAGGCTTTGGGAAATATGTTCACAGGAAATAGGAAATGGTGCAACAGATGCAACTCACCCCAGGTGAGTTAAGCACCCCTAGACCAAAGCATTTGACACACATGGAGAGTGCCAGTCTCAGTCTCTTGGCTGCACAGATTTATTTGTACCATCTGCATTTATTTCTGTGAAGACCAAATCCAGCACTTCTATATCCCTGGGTCTGTTCATCCAGGTTTGCTAAATTCTTGCTTTTAATACACGGCATGTTTAAAAGAATTTACATAAAGCATTAGGTAACTTACTGGTTTCTGGTGGTTTGCTGGATAGTGCTGAGAAAGTGAGGTACATGACATAGCAGCTGATAACTCCTGACTGCAGCAAGCCAGAATGGGGCTGGCCTTTACAAGAAAGAGGAAGATTAGTTATTTTTGTAGACACTTTAGCAAACTGAAAAATAAATTTAAATCCTTTAAAAACAGTACACCAGTACCTTTTATTTTTTACTGAAGGCAGTTAATAAATGTTTGAGGCAGTTTAGATACAGTTTCACAGCCCAATAAAGAGAAAAAAGTCTATCCTTTAGTTCTCTGGGCTGTTTTAGAGAAGTATTAGAGATCCCCATGTAAGTAAGAATCACCTCTGTGCTTTTGCAAAACGCAGCAGCTTTTCAAAAGCTATTGACAAGCTGCCACAATAATTTTATTTGCCTGTAAAATCTCTGTTGGAGTCACTCTACTATTTTCAGGCCCAATGTATGCTGGATGCTAACAGCACACAAAGTATAAAATATTGCTGGCAACTCCATCAGGCCCAAACTTAACAAATGATAAATTCCAAGTCAAGAGCAAATGGTAAAACAGTAATGAGTTTGAGAGCTACCAGTGCAACATAAAGGTAGATTTCACAACACAGAGCCAGCCATGAGCAGGTGAGCCTTCTCCACACCATGTGCCTGATGGCACACCCAAAATGCCTCGCAATTCTGCAGTTTTAGCAGTCAAGCTGACAATGAGCAACAGCACTGACAATGCAAAGAGTCAAGAGCAGCACCAATTCTGAACTACCACTGGGCTTTCTGCCCAGACACGGCCTCCAGGCACACAGCTGAGGCAGCACCAGAAATGCAGGAGGGGACAGGGTGAGTGCACTCACGGTTCTGGACACAGGGTGAGATGGCCACCAGGGACACCAGGAGGCAGAGGCCACCGTTCACCCCGATCAGGACCTTGTTGTAGGTGCAGCCCTCGGAGCGCGTGTAGAACAGAGCCATCAGCACCAGCGCTGCCACCGCGATGGAGTACAGCATCAGAGTGACCAAGGCAAGCAAACCATTCCACATCTGCTTGTGGTTGGCACCTGCAGTCCTGGGGACAGAGAGAAGCATCACATCTTTGTCTTCCCTTGCCCAGAATATAAAATCCTAACAGCTCGAGAGTGCATATCCTCAAACACAAAAGACAGTGTTTATTTCCCAAAGTGTGCGTGTCACTACCCCAGCACAGACTCTTGCAAGGTTCCTACCCATGAAACAGTGGGAAACACTCCTTATCATCAGTGTTTATCTTCTGTACTATCACAATTGGCTCCTTCTGTAATTATAGCCCAGTGCTGACTCCTACATCTCCCAGGAGCTCTCTGGGATCAACCCATCAACATATCTCAGCTCAATACTTCAGAGGTTTCCTCACCAGCAAATCCAGGTATTCCAGGCTGGGCTAGTGAGTGCTGCTCTCCACACAATGAAACCAGAGGTTTATTTCTTGGAATTGCCACTCTTGTGCTCCTTGTACTACCTTGATAGTTTTACTACTGTTTCACTCAAAAAGCCTTCTCTCCATTTGGGTCTAACCACAAGTCTCCCTCAGCTAAAGAGTGGTGCATCTCGTTTCCCTTTCTTCACCTCCAAACATCTCTTGCAAAGCCCACCAGGGTTTAAAAGGAGCAACTAAAACAGCTGTTTTGAAACAAAGGACTATTTTGTAGATAGAAAGTCTTTTCACTGGGGTTGTTCCATGGAAACGGGACTTATTTTAAAATAATATCTAATATAAAGAGAGCTAAAGTTAAATGATGGTGCTGGAAGGCCTTCATCCACAAAAAAAAAAAAAAAACAGCTACAGTAATTAGCACTAAAAAGATCTGAGGTATAAGGAGTTATCCCCTCTTCCTCCCTGAAACAGGAGTTTAACAAAGCCAAAGTTTTGATAAAACTCTTTCTTAACAGGTGGTATTTTAATTAGAACAAGAGAGAACTGCAGAAGTTTGTAGGGGAGGAAGTGAGGCAGAACAGGTGGAGGTGGAGACAGAAGAATCCATGTGGGAGGACAAGTTAAATATTTTAACTTGATGAGAGGTGAAGGGCTAGGACAGTAACAGAAAACACTCTTGAACCAAATATGCAGTCAATGCCCAAATAGTGTATATCCAGGTTGGATAAAGGAATTTCGCATATTTAGATGACAAGAAAGAAGTTGAACACAAATTAGCAGTTCTTAATTTGAGAAAAAAAAATTATGCACATTAAGCTGACATAGAAAAAGCAGGATTTATCAGCTCACAAAATTGCACACAGTTTCATTATTACATTTTGCAAATCCAGTTTTATTCTCTTGCACCACTCTACTTTGCAGATGTATTTTCACATAAAATATAAGACAGCTTAAAGTAAGAAATTTTTGCATCCCAAGACACTACTACTTAATGGAAGCCAAGCAGTTCAGGTTAAGAATAAATCAGCAGAGTAGACGTGGATGTGAGGAAGTTGATATGGAGTAGGATGAGAGTAGAAGCAGATATGAGGAAACATTTCTGTTGGGAAAGGAGAAAGTAAATGAAGCAAACAGCTCTGAATATTGACATTCAAGTGTCTTCTTGCAAAAATTATACCCAAGATACTTCTATATTCTTATTTACAATAGAAGTATTGGTCAGGAGTCCACCAGAATTTTAAGCAAATAACTACTTGCCCAACACATACCAATTTTTATTCCACTTGTGTGCAAACTCAACCAGCAGGATGAGCTGAATGGCAATGAAAAGGAACCCTCCTGTTGCTCCCACGTAGCGCCAGGCTGCAAGGCAGAGAGGCAGAAAATAGGTCAAACAGCTATCCCTGGAGATAAAATGGATTTATTGTCTATGCAGTGAAGCTGTTAATGTGGTTTGAGTATCTCAAGCTCACAAATGTAGCAGGAGATGAGAGATTTCAGATGAAAGGCCAGCTCAGTTAACTCAAGATTAGCTCCCTGATGGATTCAGCTTGCAACCTGCTACACTTCAAAAATAATCACATTAGGACAGCTACTGAGTTTCCCTAACCTAGAAAATACTTGTGGAGACTATGAGTTACTATATTCAGACAGAAAACACTGAAACCTTTATTTTCTACTGGCAGGAGGGAGGTGGTGTGAAGGCATTCCACAGGAATCTAAACCCTGAAATTGCAAGGTACTGGAACCCAATCATTACTAAAAAGGGCAATTTCTCCTCCATATTCCAGTACCACAGAAAAACAAAGGTGGGGTTTATCTATTCACAAATGCTGTTCCCAAGCCACTCCCAAGGAACACTTAGTATTCACTAACTGGTTTTAAGACAGGTTATTTGGGTACTTAACTGTTGACCTACATATACTTTATTTGGGTAGTTGCTTGGATGCTTTGGACAACAGATTTCTTACATGCAGTATCAGAAGTGTCTGAGGAAATACAGATATCTATTTTAATTTTTAGCTGTATATACAGCTTGTGCTGCTCTGCAGTACACAGCCTACAAATTACTTCAAGTGTGCAGCTGATTTCAGTGAAGAAAACATCAAGGAAGTGCATCAGCAAAACTCAGCCATATCCTTCCATTGTGCTTTCCTTTTGGAAAAAAGCACGTGTATGTTAAGTGGAAGAACAGAACAGTCAGGGCTCATTTCCATTAGCAGTTGATGTAGGGATTATTTTATTTTTTTTTCTTACTCTATCATAAGCTCATTATTTAAAAGCAAGCAAAGATAGCACTGTCTGGTTTGCTGAACATATTGTATACACTTGACAAGCATTCTGTTCTTCAAACATACAAAACAAAAAAAGGATATAAAAAAGTACATAAAAAATAGGCAGGACGCAAAGTGGCACGTGTATTTGGGAGAGGGAGACTAGGAAAAGTCAGACCAATAACGGGGTGAATAATTAAATAGACAGGCTCTCATGATCTCCCTCTGCCACTGTATACTTCAGAATGTTTATGGATGAATGACAGCTAAGGTCAGCATAGCCAGTGTGGACTGAACCCTACAACCCACAGGAAAACATACTGCTTGCATATAACCTTCCTCCTCCATGATTAACAAAGTTCTTGGGAAACATGGCAAGAGATTTTATTTTTCAAGGAAAAAAGAAAAAAAAAGTTGGGAGAATGACCCCCACCCTGTAAAAAAACCCCGAAACCAACCAACCAAAGACAGTGAGCCAAAAGACAGTGTCAGTTTCTTGAGAGGAGGGGAGAAAACCTCACAAACATACTATACCCAAACCATCTGTAAATCTCAAATTCAGGGGCAGACTTGAGGTCAGTTTAGCAGGAATTGCAAAATACAGCTTTAGAGTGAAAAGTCACAAGCTAACTTGAGGAAGAAAGCTTGTTATGCTGCATCTCTGCACTACATTAGACTACTGTTGAGAATCAGCACAAAAAATTCTGTTTCTCTTTTCTGCAAACACATCAGCCCCTGAAGACTTTTCACCACAAAAAGAGTCATTTACAAAGATACCAGGCAGTCTCACCTGCTCACAAGTACAGGGCATTGAACTGCTGTGTTTAATCCAAACAGAATGAGTCCTAAGGAGAAACACATGCAGCCATCCCACAGCTTCACAGAGGAGATGGAAGAGGGGCCTCAAACTGAGCCAGGACCAAACAAACAAACAGCAAGAGCAAGAGGCTGAATTATATCTGTCTGTGGTTTACTTGTAGTGGTTTTTATGTAAGTTTCCCAGAGTTCTGTCCCATATGTCACTGTTGAACACAAACTGAAGAGCTTGACTCCAGGTAGAAGAAACATCAGAAGGCTTTATTTACAGTTTTGCACAGCCCTTTTATAACATGCTGTGCTAAGGAACCAGATAATTGGTCAGTAAAGACAACACTTCTCTTCATTGGTTAAATAATACAAACAACACCTGTGAGAGGGTTGTATGAGAACCTAGCTGTGTTATGAAGAGATAAAAGACTTATTTACATTCACTGTCCTTGAGAGAGGAATGAATTCTCTCAAGGAAAGAAGAATTCAGCTGCTACAGGCTGAAAAGTGCAGACTCAGAAAATCAGACCCACACTCATAGTCTGTCTATCCACTCTATTTTCTTCCCCATGTTACTCCTTCCTCCTGTCCATTTAAACATTCTGGCTAGAGCAGATGGGTGTTGAGAACAAGGTAACCAAACAAGTCTTAGTGGAGGCAGGCAGTATACACAACTGCTCCTTTGCTTTACTGATCCCATCCCTTTTCACCTGTCCAGACCCAAAAGCTTAAGGGCTTACAAGTAAGATATACTTACAGCAAACACAGGAGAACAAACTCATCTTGGTGTCACCAGGACTTCTGCTCCTAGCCCACAAGACTCCTGTGATAAACTCCCCTCCCAGCTGGCACTTCAGTCCTGGGCTAGTACCAGTGTGCCTGTGCTGTGCCAGCATTCCTCCCAAAACTGGAAATGCTTCTGACATGGCATCCTCAGCAGAGCACACATACCAGGGGCCCAAGAACTTTAATTTTACCTTACTGCATGTGTGCTCCCAACCTGAAAATTAACAACATCCCAAATTCTTTTGGGGCAGTGCAGATTTCCAGGCAGCAAACACCAGTGCCCAGCAGTACTGTGCCTCCTGGAGCACTGGCACCTCTCCACTGTGCAGCCTGAATGCTGCACTATGCCACAGATACCTGCACAAGACAAACTAATTTCAGCTCTGTGTTCTTGAGTGAACAACTCCTTCAGCACCATTATGGTTCCATATTTCTTAAAGAATTGGCAAGAATTCTTAAAGAATTGCTGCTGCAGTGGTATCATTACCTACCAGTTCAGCCTGCTCCTGGTCAGAAAAAACCATGCTGTTTCCTGCACGTTCACATGAAGACCACGTAATTTGCACACACACTGTTCCCCCCAAACAGCTCCAAGGACTATGTTTGCATCTGGCCTGTAAAGACTTTACTTGAAGAAACAAAGCAATGTTCATGTTGATCAGACCTCTCGGATTTCTAACCACTCACAAGGTAGTGGAGAATGAAGAAGCATGACAAAATAAGAGGACATACCATTGAGGAAAGTGTCCTGATCAGGAATGAAGAAGGCTCCTGAGCACATTGCTGCCAGAACTATAAGTTTAATAAGCCAGAATCTGTATGAGAGGGAAAAAAAAAAAAAACAAACCAAAATAAATAAATGGTTGTAGGAATTGGAGATTTTCAACTTTAGTACCCAAGAAATCTCTATTTAAAGCATAACAAGAAAAAAATGCCATCCTTTGATGACTGATGATCACTTTACTTGGTTTTCACTTGACCACGTTATTTCTGACAATAAGAGCAAAAGTAGTTTTTTTGGTTTTTTTGTGGTTTTTTTTTTCTGCCTAGTACTATAACCAAGTGGAAAGTTCATGGCACAAACTTGTAAAGAGATGTGAAAATTAGGCAATCAAACAAAGACTCACCCATTATGAATGTATGCTCGGCAGCTTTTGCTGTTGTTAATTTTGATGGTGAACAAGAAGAATAAAAAGAAGAAACAGGCCATTCCAAAACAGACTTTGTACACTGCAGAGTATCCCACCAACTTCTCACACATCTCACCCGCCTGAATACCCTTGCACATCTGCTTGTAGAAGGGAATCTGAAAAGCAGAACACATTATATCTAAGGTTTGGAAAGGACACAAAGCACACATAATGAAGCATGCCTACATCTTGTGTACCTCTGACTTTTCACTGGCTTCATTTAATACTTTTGACACCTTTTCAGCCTGGATTTCAGGATTCAAGGGATATAACAAAATCTAAAATGTAAGGGACTGAAGTCTTCCAGAGCCTTCACTCAACTCTTTACAGATCCCTTGGGGTTCAAACCCACCTTCCTTCAGCTCTCCTGGTTCATGTCAATCCTGCCCATTACTGCTTATTCCCTTACCCTGGGGACCTTCTCCCTTCTTCCCATGATGTACAGGAAAAGACTCTGCTTCAGTAATTCAGCTTACATGAGACATACCAGGGGCTTGTGCTGCCCTGGCTGGAAATGCAGACTGAAGCACACCCAAGTGTCACAGAAGCAGCAACCACCCTCCTCTCTATCACAGCTTCTGAGGGGAGTTGTGCCAGTTGACCTGATTTTGTTTTAAATTAACAGAAAGGTGGAATATTCCTGCCTCTCTTGACTCATTAAATATTTGCCTTTGAGGCCTTTCCCCACAAAGGGGAAAACAAACAGCTGCACATTTTGGCTTGTTTCACCACATGAACATGATGCTGGGTGCTCAAAAAAACCCAGGTCTGTGTGGCCAGGACCCACTGCTGTGAGGCACCTCTGTGTAGACATCCGCCCCTCAACCACAGAGCCATTCACCAGCACAGAAACACAGGAATTTAATTAGAAAACCACTGTCCATTTCAAAGAAAGAAAGGGCCTCTCTGTATGCTTGCAGCCTTCAGCTGGGGCTGGTAAGACCAGTTGAACAACACTATTAAACCCTCTGGAGCTGACTGCTGTTATCCATACAGGTGACTGGGGGATAGAGAAGCCAACATGTAGCAGGACACAACATGCACAAATCAACAGCTATGGCAAAGGAAACCCCTTCATTCAGCAAACAGGTCAGTACACAAAGCCATGGCAGTGAAAGAGTAACAGGGTCTGGGTGCTAGCCATCAGGCAGCATTCCCAGCTGGGTAGAAAGCCCTGTGAGATGCAGGAAACAAGTGATAAATAAGCAAACTGCCAGCTTCCAGCTTGCAGACTCTGAAAGCCTACCTGCCTCAGCAGGGTGTGCCACTTCAATCCGTGTTCCAGGAACCCAAACCAGTCAGGAGCTCAACAACCCTCCTAGCAGTTTCTCAAAAAGAGGAGCTCACAGCAACACTGAGTTGCTGAGCTAAGGGTAGCAAACCTAACTAACAATATGGAACTGATCTTCAGTGGGCTAGAACCAGCTGAGGAGATGAAAACTGGTGCCAGCACAGCTGTGGTGGTATGAGAATGGACTCAAGCTGGGCCACTCAAAGTTGCTCTTTCAGCAGTAACTCAGAGATTAGCAGCCACTGTGTAAAGAAGCTTCACCTTGAACAAGTAGCTGTGGTTAACATGCATCCAAGAGTTTTTGGAAAGCTCCTGAGAAACTGCCTGGAGCATCAGCAACCCTTTTCCCAGGTCTTGGAAAGCAATGAAATGTCAGACTGGGCAAACATGCCAGCATTCAAAATGAGCAAATGGACTGCCTGGAATAATTACGAGAACTATCACTGCCACAGTGATGCTAGGGCAAGCCATGGCACCACAACAATGGCAGAGAAAGCAACTGGGCTATCAATTAATGCTTTCCTGTTCTTTGCTTATAATAACCATCAACCAGGAGAGTTAGAAAATGGCATAATACTGAACTAAAATATTTCTGGGAAAATTACTTATTTTTTTGACACAGATGATAGTACTCACCAAGGAGACAGATTTTTACAAGATCTGTTTGCTTTACTTAAAAGACATTCAGAACAAAACAAAAATATCACAGACTTGATTAACTGACTAACTAATCAGAAACAGATGTCTGAGTAACCATAAATAGACACCTTCTTTAATTGCTTATGTTTCTACAGAGATCTTAATGGGATTTTTGAACCTATACATTCTTTCCTCCTGTAAGTATCAACTTCATTACAGGTCCAGCTGAGAGAAAATAGATGGATTCATGAGAACAACAGTTCAGTTTGTCCTACATAAAAAAAAGAGTTTAGCCACCATGCAGCAGTCACTACAGTATGCAGTAAAAACTGCTGGCCACAGAAACAGTCCCATGGAACTGAATGCTCTTTTAGGAGACCCAAGGTCATGAAGGAACAAAGCAAGAATAAAATCAAACTCTTGGAGACCCTAACATATAAAACACGCAAGCACAATGCCAGGGACAATAAGACTGGTGTAATAAAAAGGGCATGTTTTGGTGAAAGGATGGTCTACTGCTGGGAACAATTTATCAAGGCTTATGTGACTTCACTGATAGACAAAAAAGACTAAATGTTTCTTTTCAGTCTGTATCTCTGAAACATGTACAGCTGTTGAGAAGGCTGCCCTTCCTACGTGCTTTACCATGCTAACCATTTGCTGGATATTTTTGACAGCTGTTAACTCACATATCAGTTATTTGCCAAGATACAGTGAAACAGCTACTTTTGTACCTTTAAAAGCAGCAGAAGCTAAATTCTTTGGCCTCCGAGGACAAAGCATTCTTGTTGCAGAAGCCCAGTATCCACTCCAAGAACAGGAACGCCTCAGCTGCTGTGTGAGCACTGATGTTATCACAGCAAAGCTGGCTATCTTCCAGCACACACTGAAGCCCTCAGAGATGATCAACATTTGAGCAGCATCTACAGAAACAGGATGCCCTGGACTTGCTCTCCTCCCACTGCAAGCATACAGAACCTTCTCTGCAAGAAGCCAAGGCTGTGGCCTGGCCACCCATCAGGTGTGAGGAGCGTGGCACAGCGCATCCCAGGGGAGCAGGGAGGAAGGAGGGCGTAGGAACACCCTGCAGGACCCTGCTTCCACCTGGATGTCCTCATCCAAGGAGGGAGAATATGGCAGACAAACTTTGTTATGGAAGCAGAGGAAGCATGAATGAAAATCTTTGCAGGTGGGAAAAAAAGGGAGGAAAAAAAAAACAACAGGTAAAATCACCTGTCCTGGGCAGCTGAGCAATTAAATAAAAAAACAAGACACAATCAGACCAGAACACATCATCATGAGTCTATGGCTAAATTCTTATCAGAAACACGCAATGAGCATCTGCACTCAGAATCCTTATTTTTGGTAGCATATTTGGGGTTATATCTTAACTGCAATAATGCAGTTAAGGGCCAAGATATAAACCTGGCTGGGGAAATAAGCCTGAAAGTATGTTTTGCCAGAACATGTGACCATTTTGTACTGAAATGCTTTCACATAACTGAGCTGAGTTTTACTGGTGTTTCCTGAAAATATCTTTCTTCTTTTTCATTAATTAAGTAGCATATGGATATTTTCAGACTGAAAGCACTAGTTTTGAAAGAGCTTTAACATAAAAAAATTAACTTAAAAAAAGAATCAAAACATTGTTTTGAGACACCAAAATAACTCTTTCCTTTTACTTCTCTCAATTATACTTCCAAAGCATGTGAAATCCAAGTTTTTTCTTCAACAGAACACATGCAAGTAAAGCTGTATCTGTTTTTTAATAAAACAGTGTAACAGGAAAAACTAAATAATATATGGATCACTCATTACATGGAGTGTAATGCCTATTTGTCTTTTCTATATTTCTGTTCCTCTCACTGGGCTCACGTGTCTTGTTTGATGCACATCCAAACTTTTGCCATGATACACAATGTTGCTCTTGCAAAATCTATTTTACATTTTACTATCCAAACTTTTCCTGCAAATAACCATCAACTTCCTCCCTGCTCCTCCACTGCCCCTTGCTTCTTTCCCCAGAGATCTACTACTGTAGACTTGGGAACTAACAGCAAAACAACCAAAGACAAAAAAACACCTCTCACTGACAAAAGAGAGATTCCTTCCATCTAAGATCAGCATGAGTATTTGAATTCTACACTGGTAAAGGAGACAAATGGCTCCTTGCCAAGATTACAGCTCTAAAGAGGTGTTTACAGCTCTAAAGCTCTAAACACTACAATTTAAAATTTGAAATTCTTTACCTAAATACATAAATTAGAAAAAAAAAATCTGATTAAAATTAATCAGAATCGGTCTTCTCGCAAAAAAAAAAAAAAAAAAGAAAAAAAAAAGAGGGTGAGGTCCTAAAAATACCATGTAAAGCATTTGCTTACAGTCTAGTCTGGCTTCAGGAGCTGGGAGTGTTCCATGACCCAGCCAAAAGCAAAGGAATCACTAAGTGCACAGCACTTTCAAAACACAGCTCATCACTGAGAAGCTGAGACTGGGTATTCTGAATTAGCATTTTCAAGGTGCACTCTATTAAAGTTGTGCTGAATTAGCTTCAGCAGTCTTTGAACTTTTAACAGCCCTGAACATAATTATTAAATTAAAAGGCAGATAAAGAAAGCCTAGTTTCAGATGGTCCATTTCCCATTCAAAGACATCAAATGCTCCAAAATAAAGAGAGTGATTATCTTTCCACTTCAGACTAACAGCTACTCTCTGTGCCATTTCTTCCCACACTGAGCTTTCAAGACTATGAACTGGAAAAGAAATTTGGCAGTACTGAAAAGCATGTTGTTGAAGGTTTCTTGAATCACTTTTCTGTTGGATAAAGAGTATTTTTTTGTTAGGGATACAAGCTGCATTAAAACCACACTACTGATGGAAAAGAATTTTATGAAATTTGGATATGAGGCCATAATTTGTCTCCCACACACTTAAGTTCCTTGGGTTATTCACTTTATTGCCAAGCTAAGCATCTAGTAAGTCAAAGTAATTCCTGGCAGGCAATTTCAGCACGCACATGTTGAACAGTTTTTAAGTCACAGCTCACAGGCAAGCATCATCTCTGTACTGGGTGCTCCTACAGGGTGGTCATCAACCTCTGGTGGCCTGGGGTGAAGTGTGGCACTAGGATAACTCATACAAAGTGCTATTAAACAAAAGAAAATTAGGACAGAACATCCAGAGAAGGTACAATGGGAAGAAAGAAAGGTGACAGGCAGCAGAGCACAGAAACCCTCAAATCAGCCTGCTATAAACCCACTGGTTCATCTGTGCTGCAGGAACGGGGTGCTGCCACCAGTTTCTCCACCTGGGATGCTCTGGAGGGATGTGTTTCAGAGACAACCAAAAGTCAAGGGCAGAATGTAACCAGGGCATCAGCCTGCTCAGCAACTGGTTCAACAAGGAAAGAGCCCTCACTGGGCAACCTCGCTCTCTTGGGAGAGAAGCACAAAACAAGAAGATGCTTGCATTGATGGAAGCCTTCTGAAGCTCCAGGACAAGTATTCCGGCTGCTGGTCTGGGGTCTGCCGTTCGGACCCAGGGGGCAGAAGCCACTCCAAAAGGATATCTCACCAGAGACAGCCTTCTAGGGGCCAGAGCACCCCCTCAGCGGGCCGGAGGCTTCTCTCAGCAGAGACAGGGCAGCTCTTAGTGATTTCTCAGCTCTTATGTGATTTCAGCTCTGCGTGCCCTGTCCTGCGAGGCAGCCTCTATTGCTCGCCCGGGAAGAAGAGAGGAGGGTCCCGTGTGGCAATTCCGCAGGATTCAACTTTATTGTAGAGCACCAGCGAAGGGGAGCCAGTGACGGGTGTCCTCACAAGCGGGGCGATCTAGGGGGTTTTTATGGGCAAACCAAGGTGGGAGTGGAGGAGCACGAGCCAATGGGTTACAGCAAATTACATTCAAACTTCTGGGGGCTTACAGGACCTTTCTTGGTCGCTGTAGCTGAAAAATTACTTTCTTATCTTGGGGGTCTGGCAGGGGGTTGTGCACTCCCTTTCTTATCTCCTCAGCAGGCCTCTCTCCAAGGCAGGGCCGCTGGGGCCCTCTCCATTCCCACAGACACACACACAGACAACCCTGAAGCAGGCCCAATGATGCAATTGGTGCAGAACCTTCATTTTTAAGAATTAAGCAATGCAGCCCTAGTTCCCTCTAGTTAAAAGCAGAGTTTTATTATTGTAGTTTGTAGGGGGTGAGAGAGAGGATCTGTGCTACTTGTGTGGCTTATGAAGCCAAACCAAGTATGTGGCACAACAGGACCAGTGTGTGAGGACAAGCAGGCTGGTGAGCATTTAGCTTAGGGAAGTTATATTAGGACTCTGAAAGAAACTTGAGTTTTAAAATCTAGCTTCAGCCACAGCTCCTTTCATGCTTTTGAAGCTCTCTAATTAAAAAGACAATTAGAGATGAACAATATTTGCTGTGGTTAGAGGCCATTGAACAAAATGACACTCTGAATAAAACCCCTTGCAGAGGCTCAGCAGCATTGTGTTTTGCAGCAGTCTGTCACACCAGGAAGGCAGAATTAAAATTGCAACACTTGAAGACTTATTTTCTCATCTGCTGCTTTTGCTGCTAAACAAGCTGCCAGAGACAAAATCAAGGTCAGACAGATTTGTTCTACTAAAACAAGTTCCCCTATACTTTTCCCTCTTGTGACGCTGCCTGCAGAGCAAACCTGGGGTGGGTTCACTGCAGCGGATTTCTGCACCGGAGAGGAAGGATGCTAGGCCTGGGCTCTTCCTGTTGTGAAACATACTCAGTGGGTGACAGGAAGACACTGAGCATGGAAAATCTTCCCATCTGGGTTTAGAAGTGGATGGGTGGAGGAAATTGTCTGCCTCTTCTGAGGGAGCACCCGTGTTCACAAGGAGCTGTGGAGGGAGCCCCATCTATCCCAGGGGCAGCAGGGACCACGTCTCTGTCACTTACATGAGTTTTCATTTCGTTAGCTACTGTAGTAGACATCATGACACAGCAGATGATGGTCACCAGGATGAAGTAAAGCGCATACATGAAGCGGGTGCTGGTTGACTGCTTTATCTTGGGGCAGCATTTGCAGCACAAGGAGCAAGCAGCAGTGCCGCAGCAGCAGGCCAACTGAAAAGTGAGACAAAAAAAACCACAAGTCAAAAACCCACCAAAATCCTCCATATTAAGGTTTCTATTGCAAAAGTTAGCAGGGAAGCTGGGAGACTTCCTGCAAAACTCCAGAATTTCTCAAGTCCTCTCCTCCCAGCTGAGCAACATTTAAGTGGAAGCAGACTGCCTTCTTTATCAAAACTCACTAGCTTTAAGCACATCAGTGTTTGGCTTTCCCATATATGCTAAGGATGAGAGACAGATTTCCCTGTGTATTTTAGTTTTCTACCAACAACTGAGAGTACACCAAGATAAAATCCATAAAACATAGCAAACCCCATGTAATTATTTTATTCAACAAGGAAAAAGGTACTGCATAAATCTTGAAAGGGGTCTAGATTAAGGTTCATTATTGTCTTGCTGTCAAGAGTAACACTGACTTTCAAAGAACTTGGATTCACCTTCCCTGCCTTCTACTTTTAGAAAAGTCATATATAAGATAAAAAGGTAAGCCTTACTTATATTCATAAGGGAGCAGTGTTCACAGCCAGGCCCTTACTTGCAAGAGGTAGCAGCTCCATATGGTTCCTGTCTGTGCTTAACCCACCAACCATAACCACAGGAGGGATTTTTGGACATCAGCAGACAGCCAGGAGCAGGGAGCCGCCCTCCCAAGTCTCACTGCTGCCAACCCAGAGTAACCTCACTGCCTCCACTCACATTTTCCAGGGGCTCCCTAAGGCTAGGTGTGGTGCACTGCCAGAGCCTGGCACTCCGGCACACCAAGGCTGCCTCTTCCTGGTGTTCCCTCAGCTTTTGGAGGGGCCACGGGAACATTCAGAGAACCTTCTGCTTTCAGCAAGCAGCTGTGCAAGGTGGATGCTTGCCAAAAGACTGAAAATGCCACATTTGAGTCAGCCAGGAAACCTTCATTGGTTGTATGTCCTCAGGTGCCCAAGCATCATGGACTGTTTTCCTCCCAGGACACTTCCTCTTCCAGCACCAAGGACTGGTCTGATAAAGGGGAGAGAGCTTCACTTGTGTTTGCAGATGTATATCTAACTCCAGAGAACCTCAATAATCTTGAAGAGATCTCTTGAAAAGACTCCCAGTTTGTCACTTCCTTGCCATGACTGTCTCTGCAGCATTCAGGGTCATATTTCCTGCTGTCAGCCCCCAGGAAGGGGGTGGCAGACAGGCCCTTCCCTTTCTCACCAGCAGCTCCCCAGTTGCAGAAGATATAAAATAGGGACAGTCCCACCCAGCCCCTACGCTGCTCTTCTCTCATTTCACCACTGGATCTCATCCCAGAGGAGATGGGGCCTCAAAGCACGCAGCTGCTAAAGCTGCTGCTACTGCAGAACAGAAATCCTCCCCAAAACACAGAGCTCCAGATAAGGGGAATAAACAGAATGGGCTCATGCTGGCATCTAAGCTGGAAATTAAAAATACTATGTGCAAAAGCACATCATACAAGTATACTTTCAAGATAGAAGGCACTAGTGGCCGAATGGTAATTCTATTTTTATAGGTAGTAAAATTACATTATCTTTTAGAGCATCAACACAAGTCCAGGAAATAAGAAAGCTACAGCAAGTTACTGATTCAACAAACAAATGGGGTAACATTTCAAAAACAAATGCATACCAGAAATGTATAATTCACCCATTTCACAATTGTAACAACAACAAAAAAAAATTAAGACTAAAGGTCAGCCCAACCCGAAGTACCCACAATGAACTTGAACTGTTGGCCTTAGCATAACATTAACTACTACAGTATAGAAGTAAAAATGTATGCAGCTTTAGCATTTGTAAGGAGAAAAACATTTTCCTACACCAGGTGCTAGAGAGTTCTGCCAGAAAAATCTCATCTATATCCAGCAAGGTCTGCTATTCAACTCCTGGGTCCCTGGAGCTGCTACTAAAAGTAACAAATGATTAAACAGAATATGTAAGTAATTTATGTACTTTTCCATATTACTTAGACTTTAATGTTAGTGTCTAATACTGAGCATGTACCCTATAAATAGGAAATATTTGTGAAAAATACCAGTATTTCCAGCTTTTTCCAGATGCACCTCTTCAAACACTCTGAACAGCCATGGAAACTGTAGAAAGTTGGTTAGACTATTCAGCCACAGCCCCAAATTTGGTGGTTTGGGGTTTTTTTGTGAGGACTTTTTTTTTTTTTTTTCCTTTTTTTAACTGTACCTCTAACGTTTCAGAGTAAACCACAATGAAATAGGTGTTATCCAAAAATAAACGAGAACAGTCTCTGTCCCAAAAACTAAGATGCTGGCCACAAACTACTGATCCAAAGGGTTTCAAAGATATTATCTTTGGGTGGCAATACTTCAAAGCCCACATATACAAAGAGTTCTCTGTTAGGTTTTGGTCAATGTGCAACTAAGCTACACAGATGTTCTGATGCCACATCTTTTACTGCAAGCATGGCCCAGGTCATTTCTCCTTTGCAGTCTGACTGCAGCACTGGTCTGCACAGGAGCTCAAAACCCACTGCAAGCCAGCAACAAATTTTTGTCATATTGTAAAAAACAGACTGAGAAAAAAAGGAAGTAATGTCAAAAATCCTTTACAGATTTAGCTTGTCCTTAAAAGCTCCTCCAAAGAATGGGGTTCTGCAGGAGGAAGATGCTGTGCAGTTTTTAGGACAGAGAAAACCCAAACAACAATGAAGGCCAGCAGGAAGGCCTTGTATGTACAGGTCTGTATGCACAGAACTTCTTCAGAGTCTCATGACCACCCCAAGGCCAGGCTCTCCAAGAGCCAGCACAATGGCACCTGAAAGCCAGGCTGCTCTACCAGGGGTTTGCCATCCCGCAGCAGGTTCTGGCACCAAGTCCTTCCCAATCCAAAGGCTCCCACAAGTCAGGCAGCAAGCACAGCCAGCCCGGCTCTCTCTCCAGCTTTACATCTCCTCACCGGGTGAACTCCACAATCTGACAATAATTACAAACAATTACAAACAATGGGCAAATATTTATGCTTTCCACAAGCACAATCAGCCAGCTCCCTCACACTAACCCACACAACACCACAGCGTAGACCAGCAGCCTTGCCTTGCTCAGTGATACTCCTTCAGAGCTCACAGGGTACAGTGCCAACTTGCCTGAGACTCCAGAATCTGAAAGCCTAATATACCTGAAAGCAGACTGCACCAGGATTTGAACTGCCTGGATCACAGATGACTTGACTGGTTTCACAACAACAGCTGTGGAAAGCTGTGTGGGAAATATTTCTGCTGAAATACATTCAAAGAGCAGTTTCACAGACATTTCTTCTGACAACCAGGCTGGCTTAATACTCCTAGGCTTGACCCAGCCTGTCTCCCAGTGTCACCAGGGCTGTGGGCATGATCCCCATACATGCCATTCACACAAGGGCTGGACTCAGTGATCCTTGTGCGTCCCTTCCAACTGAGACCAGTCTGTGACTCCTCTGTCAGCCACCCACTCACTCCTAGCCCTGCTCCAGCACCTCAGGAGCCCTGACAGCTCTGGAAGTGACCAAATAAAGGAAACCAGTGGCAAGGTGTGAAAATTACATATCAACCCTTCTCAGCTGCTGACTTATTATACAACAGCAGCCACAGTTCTATCACTGCACGTGAGGGCACAGTGCACAGGCAGGAGGGGAAAGCAGAGGTGAATGTTTTGCAGCTGTCCTACACGCCTTCTCCCTTCTCTGAACAGATGTTTCCAGTGGCATTTTCCTACCACCTCATTTAATCTGAGTGCCTGCCAATGCAAGGAACAGTAATTTTGACATTCACCCAGTAAAAAGAGCAGAAGTGAGCAGACACCTAACAGCCCTCATTCAGGCAAACCACTTTTCCACGTACAGGCAAGCCTGGACATATTGAGCAGTCCCATCTTACAACAGCCTTGGGAGTACCTTATGGTTAACAGGAGTTAGGCAGGCTAACAAAACAGGGTAAAATTAAAGCAGGCTTATCAACTTGCTCACAAACTATCAATTCCCTACAACAAATACTCACCAACACACACTTAACATCTGCCACACACTGAAGTCTTGATTTTTGCAAGCTGTGATGCAATCTGATAAATCAGCGGAATGGGGTATGACAGTAATGTTAAGCACATGTAACTGTTTACATACAAGACCGAGAAGTAAGAGAACCCATCTTGCCTTTTGCTTTTATAGAGACTGTGAGATTTTAAGAACATATTTTCCACATACATTTCCAAAAAGATCTCAAAGGCTTTAGAAAATACTTTGTGTAATCATTAAAGTAAGGAGTTTCAGGATCACTGCCCAAAATAGCCTATGGTATTTTTAAATTATACAAACCATAGGCAAGTATCAAGCTTATCACAACAAAGAATTTCCTTTTGGGAGACTTCAGCAGAAATGGTAAAAATCAAAGGGGATAAGGCAACAATGGGGAAAAAAACCTGCATTCTTAAATGAAATGAAGACTTAGCAGCTTTTCATTTCTTCCTAGCTGACAGCCTGGTGAGAGCATTGAGGGGAGAATTCGTCCCTTCCAGCCTGTCCACTGAGCACAGGAATGTGCCTTGCTGAGGCTTCTTTTCATAGGGGCCTAGAGCAGCTTAGTTTTTCATGCACTGCTTGATTACTTGACTACCAGCATTATCTGGGCCATAAGATTTGCAGATAATGCAGTCACTGAGCTGTTAACAGCAGCTCTATCAAAAACATCCAAACATCTATTCTCACAGGCAGCATCCAAGCAGGCTGGACAGGCAAAGCAGGAAAAAGATCCTGAAGTGGCTACACACCTGCCCTTGCTTGGACTTTTGGTTTCAGGAAAGAGTATCTAGAAACAAGTATTTTGTTAGTGCACTGGTTCATGAAAACAAGAGATGTCTGATGCCAGGTGTCCTGAGTGTTAGGAGCTGGTCTTAGACTATTATTTAAAGTGCACTGCTGTTATGCATATGCATTTTCCAAAAGTTTCTTCAATGGGTCACATGATTATACAGCTGTTTGTGTCTCTGAATTAACTAAACTCGCCAAAAAGGAGGCTTTATTTTGTCCTCCGTCTGACTTAACTGGCTTTCCACTGCTTGTCATTTAATATTCAGATTCACCATGTGATTTAAGCCAAGAGGCTTTGTGAAGCAACATACCAGTTAATCAACTGATGACCTATTTTGAGCAGCACATCTCACACTGCAAACTGTGCAAAACTGAAACAGACTTCAGAGAAAAGTCACACCACCCCAGACGCTGCCTGAGTCACACGTTCTGGTGAGGGTTTCCCACCCTCAGCCATCACAGGGCAGAACTGGTGCCACACAGCACCAAGCAGCTCGAAACCCAGGCAAGAAAACTCCACTGAGGGTTAAACCCAGGCTGAGCCAGTGCCAGGCACTGGCAGAGCTGAAGTTAGGCTGGACTGAGAGCGCTCAGCTTCTGTCTCTCTGCACAAACGTTACTGAGTGGTGACTCAGCTCAGCATGAGAAAATAACATCGCTGAGAAATGTCTATATTCAAGTCTGCTCAACTGCTCTTCTCCCGATGAGTCTGGAAAAATCAAGTCAATTGTTTAGTCTGACCTGAGCCTCACAGTGTATCATATCACCCATCTCCTCTACTGAGCTCTTTTCCATTAGCATAGACCATCTGGATTTGACAGCAACACGAGGAAGACTGTCCACCCCTGTGGTTACTTAAATCTGACACTGAAAAGAGAAACAATAACCCCACCTTCCAATTTGTCTGCTACAGTTCCCCAGGCACTGGTTCCTGGTGAGGCTTTCTTCACTAGCTTAGACAGCTTTTTAATTTCCTGGTCTTTTCTCCCTGCTCATCAAAGAAGGAAACCATAACATTTATCCTCAGTCTCATTTGAAGGCTTTAAGACTTCTCCTCCAAGCACCTAAGTTGTTCAGAGTCTTTTTTTCTGAAAAAAAGTCAAATTTTCCCAGTCTCCCCTACAAAATCATGGTAGTCCAAATGCCAACAGTCCAGCAAGTCATTTGACTCCTCTCTCCAGCACACAGCCACAAAGAGGGTGGGACTCAGCCTTGCAGCACACTCCACACACAAGGTGGGCAACCAGCTACACAGCTGTACTTAAAAAGCTGTATTTTATTTACAGTGGTGTCATGCTATCTGGGTTACATCTGCTTCAACAGTAGTCTCCATTTCACCAGTCCTTTTGTCTGCCTGTGTGCTCCTGGGAGCAATTTTAAAGGTTCTCTCAAGTCACCGATCCTGAAGCTTCTTAGCACTGGTCTCTTGACATTCTTCACTGACATCAACCTCTGCTGGGTGACAGCTTCAGCTGTCCTTTCCTACAATTTCATATTCCACAGTTTCCTCATCAGAAGTAATTTAAGCTCATGCTGCAGCCGCTTCTCAAACTTTCACATCAGAGGAGATAATAACTGAGCAAACAGAAAGATTAAAGAGAAGTCAGCGGTGGCAAAGTCCTACAACTGGGGCCATCAGTTCATACAGAGAGCAGAGTTTCTCCAGGTTAGCTCTGATCGTCGAGACCAGGACTCTAGAGGTAGGATGGCACAGTGTGGTCTATCACCAGGTACAGAGAACAAAATGCAGGGCAGTAACTGCCTAAGTCCATGTGCCTCAGTTCACTGGAGTGAGGAAGCAGTTAAAATGAAATTTTCATACGCATTGACTTAACAGCACATAGCTGGAACAGCTGCTTTGCTTTTGAATGAACAGCTTCGAGGCGTTCCACAAAAATGCTGTGTCTTTAAAAGATGGTTTCAGCACTGAGTCCAAGAGGACTTTAGGGTGTGGAGTTAAAAAAAAAAAGTACAAACTGACAAAAGCCAATAAACTGGTATAAAGCTGGTACATCTCTTCGTATTAAAAAAAAAATCTACTTGTTCAAAGCATTGCTAAAGATGCTTAAAGTTTACATCAACGTCCCAACATTCACACTTTTCCAGACCAGCAGGTTCAAAGTGGAGCCTGCTCACATCCTGACACTGCTTCATGATGAGCATTTTTAAATATAGTGTCTATATCTTCCTAATATAGGAAGTATTCCTGAATCACTGTTTTGCCAGTGACTGTAATAAGCCAAGAGAAAAACCCACGAGACAGGTCTTTTTAGAAAACATGAAGAACAGTTCCTGTTAAAACTCAGTACCAGAGATTACAGGTTGACATATTTTGGATCAGTGCTATTTGACAGAATGAAGAGCAGAATTTTACATTTTCAGACTATCAGCATTTATATGTTTAAATACTTGAATACACACACTCTTTAATTGCTGGAAGATGCAATTACTAAAGTGCAAACACTAGTTTCTGCATAGCTGCCACTAATTACAATGATGATGATATGGCTGGTGTGTAGGTATCCCTCCAAAACAGGCATGGAGCCACCTTTCCCCATGTGCCAGAGTCCTACAGTCCCCCCACAGCTCCGGCTGGTGCAGCCCCTGGCTCAGTGCCTCAGGCTGTAACATGCTGATGCTGAAGCTTATCTCCTGGATGACTTGAACAAGGCACCAGGTCAAATCTCATCCACAGAATGGTCAGCTGCAGCCTAAATATCTTGCAGGCCAGGCATTTAAAATGCTAAGACCTCTTAGGGGCTGCACAGTGGAGAAAGAAATGGAAGCACCATTGACTGGGGTCCTTGAGAAGGACACAGGAAGCAACCTAAGGTCCAAGCATCCTCACATGGCTAACTTGAGAGCACCATGCAACCTCAGCATGTGTTTGGGATGTGAGCAGTCACCAGCTCCAACCAGCTCCTACCACAGTCTCAGCTCAGGCTTTTATCCCTGAATTAACTGTGTCTTGTACCCACAACTGCTTCCATTGCAGTGAAAGTTCCAGTAATGGGAAAAACATATCCTGCAACAACCACATTTGCAAAAACTAAAATAAAAACAGCAATAGTGCTTAGATCCTTTGGCAGAAAAATACTCTCTTGCCCTTAAAAGTGAAGGCCCTGCTCTTGTACTGCCTTCACTCCACAGCTCTGGAGATATGAGTATTTAAGGCATTTCTTTAAATTCACAATACAACCAACTCATGGGATGCAAGAGAAAAGGTCCAAAAAATAGGAAGCAATTGGAAATCAGGCAGGAATGAGAAAGACTGTCTCCTCCCTCTCACACAGTGACAGGGAAAGGACTCCAATCTAGAGATGCAATGTCAAATGATGCAACACTTTCAGGATATCCCCATCTTTTGGTCACATTTCCTTCTTTTTCCGATCACTTTTGAATCCAGCAGTAAATTTTATCCCACTATGTGTGGTTAGACAGGGACAGGCGATCGGAAGATATCGGGTTTGTAACGGAAAGGCCACAGAAAAAAACTC
Source organism: Aegithalos caudatus (assembly GCA_013389925.1). Taxonomy (NCBI): domain Eukaryota; kingdom Metazoa; phylum Chordata; class Aves; order Passeriformes; family Aegithalidae; genus Aegithalos; species Aegithalos caudatus. Next base: position 23,261 of record WEIU01023008.1, on the reverse strand, counting down.
CACCAACCTCCCCAAGATAAGATATCACCCCAGGAATGTAAACCCCCCCCTCTAACTGCATACCAGTACTTTTCCATTCTCCCTACTAACCTAAGAAGTGTAACAAGATCCTTCTGATAAGACCCCAGAGTATATAAACTGCATGCTTAAGATGATAAAGGCTTTTTGATCGTCCTCCATATTCGTGCAAGCGTGTCATTAGCCCGAGCGCCACACAAAGAATGTGGTGGCCGTGCTGTTCTCTTAAAACCAGGCCATCATAGCTGCAGTGGCAAAAGCTGCAACAACTATGGCAGCAGATGGAACCTCAAAAACAAGTTTTTAAAGTTTCCTTGAAAACAGACAGAAGTTTAAGTGGAGAAAAAAATGATCTCTCAACCCTAAGCAAGGAAAAGGTTGCAACACAACTTCGTATTTATTAGACAGGGAATCAGCATGAGATACCAACCTCAATGGACAAAGCTGCAGGAAATCAGGCTTTGCTAATTCAATTATTCAGGAAACCATTTATTTAAAGCAAAAACTCCCTGTTTCTCCAAACAGGGAAAATAGTCCTTCACTAGGCTTTTTTTCCTAACATACTGGAGTACGCCACAATATTCTACATCTGACCTCAGGCAGCCAGTTTCACCTTCTATCACAATAAATAATAGCAGTGGCAGAGGTGTGGAAATACCTGCAGCTGAATGTTCAGGTCAAACGCACTAAACAAAACCCTCTCACCTAGGAATACCATTTACAGAACAAGAAAAGGTATTTTTGGGAGCACTGTGTGGAGTGAAGCCAGGAACACCACCAGCACCATCCCACAGCACTGTGATACACGACACTGCACACACATCCTGCAATGCTCCTGTGACCTCAGGGGACAGAGATCTGGATGAGGGGGACAGAACCACCCTTTTCACCATGTAATCAAAAGAGGAGACCATGGGACAGGACTGCAAGCTCCCTTCTCATCTTGCAGGTGCCAACAGGCCGTGCCAGAGAGATAGGCAGCCCTGGAATGCACAGGGATCTCCCTCCTTTCCCCAAAAGCCATGAATCACCAAAGTCATAAGATGGGCCAAGGTCAACCTTAAAAATACAGCAGCACTGTTTTTACACACTTTTTTCTTTAAAAAAAACCCATCAGAATTAGAATTCTGGGTAGAAAGTGAAAACCTGATACTCAAAACTTGCAGCACATCTTTTATTTACTACAAGGTATGATTTCTAACGGCAGAACACTATTAAGGACATCTCTCTCAAGATTTAACAGACCTGCAAAAAGAGCTTCATAAGCTTTAATAGCTACCAGTTCTAACTGAAAAATTCATCTTCTTGAACAACCCAACTACAACATACTGTCCACTCAAAATGAATGTTAACGATCTAAATTACATTTATTTAACTCTGGAAAAAACATATTCATTGTAATAAAGATTTTCCGCAACAGCTGCTTTCTTTAACCATGATCTCAACTCTATTCTCTTGAGAATCACTACTGAAGAAAAGCCAAATATAAAATCCTGTTTCCTGTCAATTTAAGCAGCGTTTTTATGTAATCAAAAGCATTGTGGAGGCCCAAGCCAAACTGTATTCTCACTGCATTCTCAAAATAGACACGAGCAAAAGAAGAAACATATAGCAAGCTTATTACAGCTCAGAAACCTAAATATCACAATTGTCTTCAAAGCAAGGTTGTATACTGCCCAATAAAAAGCAACTGCAGAAATCAAAGTTTATAAATAGCCAAGTTCCTTCAAAGAAAAGTTTCCAGGGTGTATTTGGCAAGGATGCAAGTCACACAGTAATGTCCATTAAGATAATTTTAAATAATTTTGCAAATGCAAAATCAGCATAACTGAAGTACACTGAAGCCTGGCAGCTTGCTGCTATATCCTGTAACAACAGGAATCTGGGCTGCAAAACCCAAATGCATTCATTCTGACAGGCACCATCAACTGGACATTTAGCATGGTTTGACTCTAAAGAAATACCAATCAATCAACCTCTACTTCACACGAGGAAATTTCTTTTTATTGAAAAATAATTGTCATGTTAAGTCACAATATAATTTTGGTATCAGCTATAGACAAATGGCAATTGCACACAAACAATTGCACTTAAACAGCTCAGAAAGACAATACCAAAGTTCTCAGTCAGTTCTAGGAAAGAAGATCCACAGACAGAGGCACGTGTAAGATACAAACAAGGCAAAAACACTTGCCCAAACAAATCCTTATGCTACAGGATATCAAGCACATTAAACTACTATATTTTAGGAAAAAATCAGGGACCTAATGTGAGAGTTGTTTTGTGTAACTCTTATAAAAAGTTTCATCTTTCCTCAACCACTTCATCTCTTTCTGGATATAGAGTTAACTTCATCTTCAGGGAAAACATTGAAGGAGAGGCCAAATTCCTTCTTGATTTTCCTGCTTGATTAACAGTACCCACCAAAGGCCTGAGAAAGCTTGGATGAGAGAGAATGAAGACCTTCTGTTGAAATTCCCTGGAGCCTGAGCCCAGAATATCAGACCCCTCTGAGTTCCTTGGGACTCAGCCCCACGGCCACTTAATGGTGAGAGAGACAGCCTTGATCTAGCTGTGTGAAAAGTAAATTTAATAACACAAAAATAACAAACAATAAGGAGTCTGCTGTATACTGGACCGAACCGGATCAAGGCAGTGGCAAGAGGCAAAATGCCAAAGGCGGGGTTTAGGGTCAGACAGAGGTACTCAGACACCCCGGTAAGGGTGAGGAGTTAAGGCGGGGTCTGAGGGAAGGGTCCAATGGGGGAGGACAATTAGGAATATTAAAATTCCTGCACCAAAAGTCAACCTATGAAAACACAGAACTGGGAACTTTCTAGCAACAATCTGCATAGAGATTATGTCAATAAGCCTTTTGCTTATGGCACTGAGAACAGGGTTTCCCAAGGCATTTTTCCAGGGTTTGTTGGTTTTTTTTTCTTCCTCAGGGAAACTGCACTCTACATTCTTTCCCTTTTGTTTTTCTTGTGTATTAGTCATGCTATACAAATATACCCTCATCAACACTGGATTAATCAAGTAAAAAAGGCAAAGACCATTTTTCATTTTAAAAATGTGACACTGCATGCTACTGAAACATGGTTGATGCAGTTTATTATCTTAGCCTATAGGAAGGTTATCCACATTATGTTTGTTGATGTAACTCCATCAATATGTCATATTTAACATAGGTAAGTCTTACATCAAAAGTGCCTGAGCCAGAAGAATAATTCTCCCCGTGGATTTCTGGCACTATGACTACTTCCACCTTAGGGCTTTTGTTTCACCTTCAACAACACTAGGGAGTTCGGTTTATTTACAGACTGCAAAGTGATACATCAGTCTCAATGAAACACGTTATATCAGGCATTACTACACGGAGTAGAGCCAGAGGCTTTAAGAAGGTCTCAAAGGTTGGTCACACTAAAGCCACACCATTCATCACTGACCATCACAACAGTTTCATCCTCTTGCTGATTTAAGTTACTTTTCCAAGAGCTACACCAAAAAAAAAAAAGCACAATGAGAATGCAAAAAGCTATGAACCACTGTAGTGACAACACCTACTAACTGCACTTTGTTGAGCTGCTCCACAAGTTGCTCCTCATGCTGCCAGAATGGTCATGAAGCAGCAGTCAGGGAGGCCCCTGCATCAAGGAGAATATTGGCAAATGTGGTCACTGCTGTCCCCCAGGTCCACAGGACTGCCTGGAGAGGCCCGGGGCAGCTCCCAGAGGGCAAGCAAGTGGATGCATGCCCAGTAAACCTCCTGTCCCATTGAAGACCACAGACAAAAGACCAATTCTAGCCCAGGATTTCAAACTACAGGAAAGTCCTAAGATTTTTCCCAGGAGGTTCACACAAGATCAGGAGAATAAGCCAATTCTAAGGATGGGCAGAATGAACAAAGGGGAGGCAGTAGCAATAGAATTAGGACCATAAGGTGTTTAAATATGTAAAACAACAGGAAGAAACTCCCTGGCTAGTCTGTTGCAGACAGAAGTAGTAATGGGTTTCTACTGCAGAGATTTGTGAAAGTAAAGCACAAAATACAGTGCCTGGAGAAGATGTGTAACATCAAAGCAGAGAGACAACTATTAGGAACAGGAGTCCTTCCCTTCAGTGCAACCAAAGGGGAGATCTGGAAAGGGCTCACTGCTGCCTATCTCCTGCAAGTCATGATCCTTCATCTATAGAATCGATTTAAATAGGAAAACAGGTGCACAATGGTAAGAAGTACCAAATCCCCACCCCATGGATACCGAGCAATGTAGGTCCTGCACCGCCCTCCATCATCACCTGCTCTCATCTCTCACTTCCTCTGCCACCACCCGAATGTGCCAAAAACCTTCCACAAGCCGAATTTAAAAGAGTTTGTGAAAGGGTCTGAGGACTGACAGGCAGCCAGTGGCTACTAGATTAGTTAAGCCCATTCCAATTCTTGTACCATGTGGTCCCAACTCCGCACACCTGCAGCCAGTGGCTACTACCCAACAGCCTCTCGTAGCTGTAAAGGCATGTAAATGCTCCTTTGGGAATTGCTCCTTGCCGTGCAGGGCTTTGGGAAGGCCTTTCTCCATGTCGGCACCTCCACCCGCATGTCGCTGCCCTGCTGCGGGTGCCGGTGCAGCTCCCGCCCGTCCGCACGCACCTCGGGAGACAGCCTGTGCCCAGCCTCCCTCCCGAAACACGAGGGGAAT
>WEIU01023006.1:0-17712 GCA_013389925.1 Aegithalos caudatus | reverse complement strand
AAAAAAAAAAAAAAGGGAAAAAAATCTGCTTCATTTAGAGTCTGGGATGCAGAGTGTGCACATAACCAGACAGAGGCTGCCAAGTCGTAAAAAGCCACTGAGATCTGTGAGCAACACCCTGTGTGTTTGCAGCCTGTTCTGTTCCCTCCCTGCTTCCCATTCAAGGCAGAGCTGCAGGAATGCTCCAGCCCCAGAGGCTCCCTAAGGGCTGTGCTACAGGGACCAAGCCAGACAGCAGCACAAAGCTCCCTGGGCAAGGAATTTGCCAGGTCTCCTTCTCCTGGCAGCTCCCCAGACTCCCAAGAAAAGGAGACCTCACAAATTCAGGGCTCAAGAGATATGAATTAAGGTTCCCCAAGACAGTATGTCTTTTACTTCCGCTGTCCTTTGGGGTCACTGTGCTGTGGGCAGACCCTCCACCCATCACTCAGTTGCTCAAAGGCTGAATTACAGCCTCCCACCTTCACACTGTGCCACGAGTCTGCGGCTTTCCCCCTCAGTCTCCTCCATTCCCTGCCCAACATCTGCCTGGAACCAGGATTTTCCATGCATCCTGGTTGTATTTACCATCCCCAGATGAGGGCACAGCTTGCATTCCCCAAACTGCACAAGCTAAGCTTAACCAACCCCCATGCACATGTGGGTTTTGGCCATGCAAAGCAGGGTTGGGTCCCCTGTGCTTCAAATTCAGCCTGAAGCTTTTCTGGGATGTGCTCCTTGTGTGGTTCTGCCTGTCCTAACCATCAGCTAAGGAAGCAGCTGCTCCTTCTGGAGAAGCCACAGGAGCTTCCCTGTTTGCTTATTTTGATGAGGAGCTTTTCTTTTGAGCTGTCTCTAAGCTCAACATTATCCAAAGGATGCTGCCAGGCATCCAGAGCAAAGACAGCAGTGATTCAAGCTTGGAGCACTGCCAGTCTCTGTACCTCCATCCCTGACCCCAAGGTGTGAACACAGGGATGGAGGGCAGGCCAGCAGGCTGGGACTCTGGAAAAACGGGGTTTAGTGTCTGCCCTGGGCTGAAGTCCCTCAGGCAAGAAGAAGGTGGGCTGGTACATTCATTTTTCGTCATGAAATTAATCCTCCCCCAGAGCCACTGCCCGACAGGCACTTGGTGCTTTCTGTTCTCTGCCTCAGTTTCCTCTTGGAAAAAAAAAAGAAATTTAAAAAAAAAAAAAAAAAAAAAAAAAAGGTATAAAAGCATTTTACCCTTCCTATTCCTATTCTACTAGTGGAATTGTTTCACTGGCAAACGGCAGCAGAGGTAGAAGTTTAGTGAGGGTCAGACCTGCCAGAACTGGTGAGCACAAACAAAAAGCCTTTCTTCACTACCCTCAGAGCAACCCAGATCAAGAGCAGATAAACACCTGGCTACACACCAGGAATGCCACACCTGCAAAGACAGGGCTGCTCCAGGGGAGCAGAAGGCTGATGCAGCAGAAGAGAGGCACATGCAGCACCTTTTGCTGTGCCCACTGCCCTGCAGACCACCCAGCCACAGCCTGCAGCTACTCAGACATTTTCCATCTTTCCCATGTCCCATTTAATGCCTACCACCACGCTGGAGCTAGGGGAGAATCCCCCCTCACTGCTAACCGGAGCCAGATTGCCCCAGTGAAAGCCCCCTGGGTGATCCAAGGCATGTGAGATGGGCCCTTCTGAAAATGAAATCACACGGAAATTGAATTATTGATAATAAAATTACACATCAAGAAATTAATTTGCTTTTTTCTCCCCCATAGGGTATCCATCTATTCCCAGAAAACATCTGTGGTACTGGGGTTAGTGGTTCTGCACACCTTCTTGGGCTTCTTTTGGGGAGAACACTGAGGGTTTGTCCCAGGATAGAATGGTTTGGATTGGAAAGGAACTTAAAGATCATCTTGTTTCAGCCTCCTTGCTACAGGCAGGGCCACTTTCCACTTGACCAGCTTGCTCCAAGTCCCATCCAACCTGGCCTTGAACACTTCCAGGGATGTGGCAGCCACAGCTTCTCTGGGCACCCTGTGCCAGGGCCTCCCCACCCTCACAACCAAGAATTCTTAACCTTGAACCCACTCACTTTCAGTTTAAAGCCATTCTCCCTCATCCTGCCACTGCATGCCCTTATCAAAAGTCCCTCTCCTCCTGATGAAAAAGGAGGAACCTCTGGCATGTGGTTTTTGCAGGTTGATGGGGTATCAGAGCACAGAAGTCTGTGAAAGGAGCAGATCAATCCCCTTGGTGCTCACCAACTTTCAAGGAAGAGACCTGGCAGAGGCAGGGAATGGGGTTCTCTGTCCCTCAGTGGGACATGTGGTCAGCAAAGCCCCAGGGCCAGAGCCCATTGTCCTCTCCAGCATCACAGGCTTCCCAGAAAACCATCACAAAGAGGGATGAAATGACAAATCCAATCACCCAGGGGCTGAGAAATGCAAAAGACAGGACCCTTCCATCCTGGGGAAACATCCTATTAAACCCCAATGGGATGGCAGCACCCAGCACTGCTGCCTGAGCATTCCCACTGTGTCACAGACAGAAATACTGTGTTTGTGTTTGAGCAGCTGCTGGATGGAGCAAGTGAGGGCAGCCAAAGGGGCACATCCCACCACCACCAGGAGCAGGAAGGGCTCCAGCTTCACCTCGCTGCCACCAAGCAGAGCTGCAGGCCCTTAATTAGACAATTAACGAGGCCACCCCTCTGCTTCCTGCCCTGCCATGATTTATTTATCTGGCATCCCCAGTGGGCTTGCAAAAGATAACGAGGCACCGAGCGCCTGCCGAGCCCATATGGCAATTTATTTCCCCTGCAAAGCTGCCTGAGTCGCTGGCCAGGAGGTTCCCTGGGCACAAAGGGAGGAGCACAGAGCTGAGAGGAGAGGAGAGCCTCAGCCATGGGCTGCTCTCAAAAAAAAAAAGCAGGAGCAGCGTTATCATAAATGGTTTTACCATGGAAACCACCCCAAAGAAACTGTAACCAGCTTGACATGAGCAGAGCACTGGCTTAGATCTTGCCAAAGCAACATGCCACATCTAATTAATACAGGAGCTCCCATCTCCTTTGGGTGATGAAACATTATCCCCCAAATCAAGTTCTGGAGGCAGGGAACTGCTCCAGACCAGTGATAGTTGAGGATGATGTACTGCAACAGCTTGTCCCAGGCAATCCTGCTGATGGCTGAGCAGACACGCGGAGCTTGTCAATTAATTGTGGGACTGAAGCACATGGCTGCAGCCTTGTCACATAGTGAGTGTGGGGTGAGAGAGGCTAATCCAGGACTTGGAGCTGAGCTTCTCTCACAGCACCAAGGCAAACGATGAGAATAAGTTAATTAAAGGAAAATAACAAGCAAAACCAGTGGGTTCTAGCTCTGTCAAACACTTCTGTTTTCTCAAGTTCATTAATGTCCCAGCTTGCTCTGATTCAGGAAGACTTGGATACTTTACAGAACTAAATACAAATCATGGAATCACTGAGGTTGGAAAAGACTAACCATTAGCTCAGCACAGCCAAGTCCCACAAAAAATGTCCCCAAATGTCACCATATCTACAGACAATCCCCTCACAGCTGGGTCAAGCCGCAGCAAAAGCAAAAAGGCAACAGCCCCAAATTTATCTAAATACCCAGATACAGCCAAGGGAAGCTGCCTTGAGGACTTCCAAAAGAGAGAGTTTCCAACTTTCCTCTCCATGCCACTTTCCCCTACCACCCCACAATTTGGGGACACACCATTCCCACAGGATGCCACCAGCTCAGAGCCATGCAGCCCAATTCAGCAGTGGCAGGAGATGGAGCACAGCTGGCTGCTCCACAGGGAGCCAACAGGACACCCCCAGTCCCTCCCACCAGCCCCGCTCTGTTGGAACCCTGGAGGCTGAAAATTTCAGCCTTTCTGTGCTGAGGGGCATTGACCCTCAGGCTGGCACTGCATTTGACTTGAAGCCATGGAACAGGCTTCTGAAATTGAGCCATGCCACTGGGGTTGTGGGTGCATAGTTTGAATAGAATTGTGTGATCTCACAGGATGAAAAACTTAGATTTGGGATTTTAGTATATAGTAATGTGTGGGGCAAGATGGAGGACTTTGGGCATTGTCTGACTCCTTCTTCTTTGCCTTCTTCTTCCTTTTTCTTCTTGGGTTTGGGTGGTTTTCTGTAATTGGTTGATAGAGTCCGCATTGCAGACTTCAGGTGGTTAATTATTGGGTTTAGGGTAAAAATAATTTAGGTGGCATTTCATAATTGGACAGACTGTCCTTGAAAAGGCCTTGTAGAGATAGATAGGTGCTCCATTTTACCTTCGTTTTCTAACTTGCTGGTTAGAGCTCACAGCTCATGAGTCTATAAATAAGAAATAACAAACATCCAAGTCCAAACTCAAGCTGCTACTCCCATGTGTTAATCCTGACCTCAGGGGAGGAAAAGAAGCCAGAACTGCCACACCACAGAGGACAGGGAAGGCTCCCGCTCCCCCCAGCTGCCCACCTGGGCCAGGGGCTCTCCAGTACTTACTCCCACTCCTTCCTTCGTGCCTGGGGTGTGCTCTGCATCTTGTGTGCCTGGTGTGCCTTGATGATGTCCCTCTGCTCAATGAGCCCTCCCCGCCGGCGCTTGATCACCTCGGGGCTGATAGGCACTAGTCGGCCCAGCCCCGGCTCCAGGGCACCAGCGTCCACCTCGCCATCCCGGCAGCGGGAATCATAGAGGGCGTCGAAGGAGGCGGCACGGGACACCAGGGCCTGGGCCAGGCTCTGTGGTTCCAGCAGGTTGCAGGACTGGGTGTTCTGCATGAGACCTAGGCGGTGCTGGTGCCACGTCTCCTCCTCAGGCAGGGCCAGGATGCAGCAGGATGAGGCGGCATCCAGCTCAGCCCCCCTCGCCGACGTGCCCATGGAGCAGGGCCCCAATCCCAGCATGGCTGCTGCTGCTGTAGCTCATCACTCTGCAGGGGAACAAGACAGAGGGAGGCTCAGGGGGATTGTTCTGTTGCCTCCACAATTGCCCCCCTTCCTCCCACATCAAGCAAGAGTCCCATTTCTCCTCGGTTTGTTGCACTGGACCTTCTCGCACCAGGACACTCATCACTGGATCTCCATCACTAGACACACAGCACCTCCTGCCTCCTGCATCCTTTCCAATTTGGGCATCCCTGAACCTCTTGAACTTGCAGTTCTGTAGTGGGTGCCTTCTGTTTACAGAGCAGCACCATGGACATGAAGGAAATGGCATGAAGGAAAGGGATGTTCCCTCCATCCCTTCCCCTCCTGAGGAATGTCAGGCTTATTTTGACTAGGATGGAGGCCACACTTCACGCTGTCCCCTCAGTTACTGTTAATTTTTTCCCCCCATATTTGATTTATTTTTGCTTCTGCTGTGGTGTTCCCCAACCTGACCCCGTAGCCAGCCCTCCCTGGAGCAGCACAGCTTGATGAGATGGGAAGAGAAATTTGGAACACCTGGATCAAACCACCCCAGGCTCCTTCCATTTGGTTGGTTTTTCTCTGTGGGGCATCTCTGACTGGAGCGTCCAGATCCCCCTCCAGCCCCATACTCCAGGGGCAGCCAGGCAGCCCCAGGGACAGGCAGCATTTCAGGAGGCTGGATGGGGAAATACCAGCCTGGCTTTGAGTCGGGAGTTGCACATGGGAGCCAAAGGCACAGGAACAGTGCCAGGAGCTCCACACCGAGCAGCGCTCCGTGGCCAAGCAAAGGAGGGGATGCCCTACAGGCAGGAGATGCTCATGTCCCAGACTGTACCCAAAGCTTTGCCATGGTGAAATGCTTCATTTATGTGTTGGAAAAACTCTGTTCAGCATGCTACTGATGCAGGAAAGGCTTTGCTTTGGCAGTCCCAGAAATTCCTCTTCCAGTGTTTGCCCACAATGAAGGTGAAAAAGGGGAACGGAGAAAGCAGAAGGCAGCCAAGGCCATTATTCCCTTCTTCACTCCATCCCTAATGCAGGAGAAAGCAACCCAGCAAGGAAAAGGAGGATTTAGATCCCCCAGCCACACAGCAAACTGAGCACATCATCATCTTAACCCCCTCCCAGGGCATCCTTTGGAGACACTTCCAGAGCAAACAGGGAGGTTGGGATAAAGGCTGGGGTACACCACAGCAGAAGCAAAAATAAATTAATTATGGGGGAAAAAAATTAACAGTAACTGAGGGGACAGCATGGAGCATGGCCTCCATCCTAGTCAAAATAAGCCTGACATTCCTCAGGAGGGGAAGGGATGGAGGGCCGTGGGGAACATCCCCTTTCCTTCATGTCCGTGGTGCTGCCCTGTAAACAGAAGGCACCCAGAGCCACCCTCAGATTTCAACCAGTCCAGCCCAAGGGATACTCAGCCCTTGGCAAGCTCTCCAGAAAGAAAAAGGTAACTGCCAGCAGGAGCCTCAGCAAATTAATTAGCACGTTGATAAGACAAGTTTGGTTGCTCCCACTGAGAGCTATAAACAGATCCTTCACTCCACTACTTTGCTTACCCATGCGACTTTTTTTAGGAGCATTAATTACTTCTTCAAATCAGTTCTGGGCACCTTCATAATTTCTAATTTTTGCCAACTTCTGTTTTTCCTTTTCGTATTGCTCTGCTCATTTTCAACCCTCCTGTCCTAAAGTTTAACTCTAGGTTTCTGGTGGGGGGGCCTTTTTTTGTTTTGGTTTTCTTTTTCCTGTGGTTTGTGAGCTTTTTGGTTTTTTGTTTTTTGGTTTTTTTGTTTGTTTGTTTGGTTGGTTGGTTATATTTATCTAGCTTCTATTTGTTTTGGGTTTTTATGTTTTTGGGGTTTTTAAAACAGCCATTAGCCTTGTTCCTTTCCTAAACATTTCCTTGGCAAGGACAGGAGGATTTCATGCACACCAAGCATGAACACTGCAGGTTTTGGCCATGCCTGGGGACAATTAGCCAAGAGCAAATGAGGATAAATCCCAAGGGCAGGTCCAGCAGGTCCACACAAGCACTGGCTCTGCTGATGCCTCCCAGGGCATCCCAGATGCCTGGCCGGCTTGGGGACAAGTGGAAAAGCTTGGGCAGAGCCCTCAAACAAAACACTGAGAAAGTTTTGAGGAAATAAATAGAAATAACTAGCTCTGCCTCTGCCCAAACAAACAGGGCTCACGCTGCCAGCAGAACAAGCCACGTTCCCCCTGGAGAAGTGACAAGGAGAGAAGGGAGGATGCCAGAACATTTTCTTAAGGAAAGCTGATGAGGTTTCATGCTAAAAGGGTGCTCGAGGGATGCCACATGCCAGGTACAGAGCATCTGCCACCAGGGCAGCTGCCCCTCTTCTGGCCTCTGGACTCTTCCTCACACACTGAAAACAAACACTTCATTTTTACCCAAAATCTGAATTAATGGAGAAAATGCCACATTGGTTCGTGCAATTTGGCTTCTTCTGTTTTAGTGCCAGCCCTGCCCCTTGGTGGGAACCCATACTTTGGGCTGTGCTGGGAAGGAGCACAGCCAGAGCCAGGACCATGGAGCCAGCCAGCAGCCCTGCCTTGAGCCTGGATTTTCTTAATAACACAGGACTCGTGTGTGTGTGTGTGTGTGTGTGTGTGTGTGTGTGTGACAAAATGGCCTGGGTTGGAAAAAAAAAATGTAAATTCATCTCATTCCAACTACCCTGACAAAGGCAGGGGCACCTTCCACTATCCCAGGCTGTTCCAAGCCCCATCCAACCTGGCCTTGGACACTTCCAGGGGTGGGGCAGCCACAGCTTCTCTGGGCACCCTGTGCCAGGGCCTCAGCACCTTCACAGGGCAGAATTTTTTCCTAAACCTAAACCTACTCTGTCAGTGTGAAGCCACTCCTCTTTGTCCTGTCACTCCAGGCCCTCAGGAATAGCTCCTCTCCATTCTTCTTGTGGGCTCCCTTCAGGTTTCAGTGCCTCTGAGCCCTTCCAGCTGCAAACCAGCCCTTTCCTGGGAATGAACCCAGGTTGCCACACAGCTCCCTGCTAAGAGGGAAGATGACTTCACACCTCCACTAATGACAATTAGGGGTTGAAAATAGCAAAGGAAAACAGCATATCCATCTATATTGGCCGCCTTATGGTCCCACAAGTGGTTTCCCACAGGTGATCCAAGCTGATGCTCACTGTCCCTATCTCTGGTGGTGTCACTGGATGCAGCAGGGACATGGGACAGCCCCTGCCATCCCTGACACAGGAACAGGGATGTATTTTGTTATATATGAAATCAGCCAAATAAAATTTAACAAAGAATTTATTAGAATCCGATACAACCGAATCGAAATCTGCCACCACCAAGACAGGTCTGAGCCTGGGAATCAGCCTGGGTGAACCTGGGATCAGCCACGCCTGCACTGATCCTCCACAAGTTCACAATTTGCTAGTCCAGGCTGTAGGTTTTTATACAGTGTTTCAGCCCAGAGGCTGAGGAACTCCCAGATTACTACTGTAAAGTTTGTATTCTGTTTAAATGCATAGTCCATCCAGAGTTTCGAATAGGTTTCCCATGTCTCTGACAATAGGTGAGCTGCTTCGGTGAGAATATTCATGACTGGACAGGATTGAATCACTCAGGTCCTGGTGGTATCTTCCTCCTGTTGCCAGCCCCATGATGACATCTCGGGACAGCTGTGGATGTCCTGATCGACTTTGCTGTGAAAATGTAGATGTGTTCCCGGAGACAGGATTGAATGTAAATAGGGTTGCCAGGAATTCCCTATTCACATCCCCCTTCCCGGTATCGGAGAGTGGATCAGAATCAGGCTTTTCAACGGCAAGGAGGTTTTGGGTAGATAGTTGCTTTCCTGGCCTTTGTCTCGTCCAGGCTGTTATCAAGATGAGCATTCTCTCCTTTTGCAGTGACTCCCTTATGAGGTAATCCTCTGGTGCTGTGTCTCTCACTGAGAGAGCCAAATTCAAGTTTACCCAAAACCGTATAATACATATATTATAGTGTGGGAAAATGATACAATGAAAATACAAATTATACACTTCATATATATAATATTTGATACAGGAGACCCAAGGAACCACTACACTGTGACACAAAGCAGGTTTCCAATACATTACAATGAAGCCTCTGGAAGCTCTCACATCCCAAACTTCATTCTAAAAGCAATAAAAGTCAAAAAATTCACTGTTTGCTCCTGTTGTGGAGAAATCATCTGGATAAAACCATGGCCACAGGGCACTGAGAACAGCCAAACTGAATTAGAGAGGGGATATTCAGCTACAAAATTATTGGCACTTGTGCTTTCACCTGCACAGTGGCTGGGAGCAGCGTGGTGTTCCCTGCTCAGCCCAGGGCACAGCTGAGGACAGGGGCCAGCCAGACGTGTTGGCACAGCTGGAGGTCACATCATCCAGTGGGGATCTCAGGGAGACTGCATCAATCCATCCTTCCTTCCTCTCCCACATGGAATTTGCACAGCCAAACAGGTAGAACAGTAAGCAGCCCTGGCCCCTTGGCCTGTCCATAAGTGTGGGCTGAAATGGGACACAAAGGCAGCATGCCCACCCCACAAACCACTGAGAAAAGGCTTTTCAAGCACCAGAGCACAAGAAGAAGCACACACGGATCGTCTCCACAGTATCCTCAAGAGACCCAACCCTGTTGTCTCAGCCACCAGCCACAGCCGAGGAGCACAGCCCCAACAGGCATCAGACCCTGAGATCTCACACCGTGCCTCATTTTTCCCCCCTCTGGCAGCTAATAAAGAGCTGCAGGGAGGAGCAGGTTCCCAGCAGCAGCGCTGCCCTCCCGAGAGGAAATTCCTTTTAGGGTTTTTCTGCGGGTGTGTTTGTGTTCCAGTGGCAGCAATCAAGCCTTTAGCCAAGTAACGATTGTATTATCATAATAACTACACTTAAGGCGCTGAGTGAGCTCTTTGCTTCCATTATCTGAACAACTTTTACCAAAACCCCCGGAGTTAAAGCAAAAGGTTTAATGCTGTGCCGGCCCACAGGGCTGATCTTTCCCAGAGAGCTCCAACACTGCCACAAGCCCCGGGAGAGCATGGAGCAGAGATCCCTTTGGAGAGGGCAGGATGCACAAACCCTGGGTCTGGGGTATAAACACAGGCAACAAAGCTGGGATTCCATGAGGAGGGGAAGGGGGAAGGGGGAAGGGGGAAGGGGCCTTCCAAACGTGGTTCAGAACCCCAGCAGCCTTCCCTGGGGATTTGGAGGATGATTTTGACAGCAAGAAGCTGTTAAATAAATAAATAAATAATGTGTAGGATGCTATCCATATATACACATAATGTAAATCTACATGAGAGCCTCTAGGATGCTGCTCCCGAGCACCATGGGGACACCCCAAGTCAGGCAAGGATTCTCCACTTCCCCAGCCCACAGGAGAGGTCTCCTGCCCAGCCTGGCTGGCCTCCCTGGGAGCTCCCATGCTGGGCTATCCTGGGCTATCCTTCCCCAGGCACAGGGATGCTTCAAATCCAGCCCCTGCCGCCTGATTCTCCCCACCTCAGGGGGCCACACAGTTTCCAGGACAATCAGGAACCTCTCCCCACTGAGCCATGCTGTCCCTGAGCTGCTAATTGCCAGCCCTTGCTCCAAGGGGGAAGGGGAGCTCAGGCAGCATGGAAAAGCAGTGCTCCGAACCTCCTCCGAACCTCCGAGCGCTCAGAAGGATTTCAGCGTGGGGCCCTTCCAAACAGAGACAGATGGGCTGTGAGAGAGGCTGATTCATCCTCGTGGCCTTTTCCTCTTCTGCCACGTGCACTTCCCCTGGCAGTGGCAGGGATGCTGGGGTGGGTAAGCCCTGCCTGGGTCAGCCCTGGGCCCCACTGGGTGCTCCAGCCAATCTGGGGCTGTGCAGCATCACCATGCTGTGGGAGCTAGCTGGAGAGTGGGTTATTTTTAGTGGAGTCATTGGATACTGGGCAAAAGTTTGTGGGATTAAACCCTGCTCCCAAAGCCCCCAGCATTAGCAGATTTGCAGTGGCTCTGCTGGGAAGAACTGCTCCCAGCATCCCTGGGACACAGTGAGAGCTAGGGCTGCATTCTAGGCTTGGGAGCTTTGTACACCAGTAAGAGAGGGACTCAAGAAAGGAGGGAAGGAAAGATGATGTTTACAGGCAAAGGCTCCCTTCACAGATTTAGTCCTGCACACAGCAAAAGGTGTGGATGATAAAAGGGCCAGGTGGAATGTAACAAAATGGGAGAGTCAGGAAAGGCA
Source organism: Aegithalos caudatus (assembly GCA_013389925.1). Taxonomy (NCBI): domain Eukaryota; kingdom Metazoa; phylum Chordata; class Aves; order Passeriformes; family Aegithalidae; genus Aegithalos; species Aegithalos caudatus. The sequence goes on along the minus strand of WEIU01023006.1, from coordinate 6,564 downwards.
GCATCACATGTGCCAGTGTGTTGAGGGCATAGGAGCATGGTGGAATCAAAGGAAGACCACTTGGCTCAGAAAAAACACCATTTTTCATCACCCACTCACATATTACAGACTATTTTTTTGGGCATTGTGGTACCAAAACAACACAACAAAGACCCCTGGAACATCTGCAGAGATCAGATGGAGGAAAGAGCAGAGCCTGGAACACCCAGGAGCTGTTTGAGGCATGGAGAAGCTCCAGCAGCAGACATCAGACAACCTTTCGTCTGGGAAACAGCTTTTGTTCTGTCACACCAGGGTTGTCACAGCTGGAGGGATGCTCCAGCAGCAGAGCCCACTCCTCAAGGGTCAGCATCACTTCTGCTTTGCAGGAAAAGCTGAGCTGAGCCCAGATGGAGCCAGACTGCTGCCCAGGCCCCATCCCAGGCAGGAGGCATCCCCAAGGCCCCCAGGGAATATGAGGGCTCACCCAAGCCTTCCAATAGAGCACCACTGCCAGGGGGATCAGCTTTAGGAATACCAAAACATGAAATTTTCTCATCTCTCCTTTAAGAGCTGCCTTTAAACAACACCACTGTCTATTTATAAAAATGTACATCAAAGAACTCAGCACTTTTCTAGCACAAAGAGCCAGGAGAGATGGAGAGTGCAGGGGAGCAGGACCCTGTCCTCAGAACCACGGCAGGCAGCAAACCCCAGCCCCAAGGATTCTTTCAGAGCATGGGCAGGCACGTCCCTGCTGGGGTGGCAGTGACAGACGGGGCTGCTTGGCCTGGCACAGGGGCAGAACCAGGTACAGTGATTTGGAACACCCGTCCAAACAATCCAAACTCCTTCCAACACCGCCTTTGCGACAGTCTCATCTCAACCCCTCTCCCTGCAGGGTGGGCAGGTCTCTGCAGCTCAAGGCAAGACACCCCTCACCACACATCTGCCACACCTACAACCTGCTACCCTCAATTCCAGCTCCATACCAGCATCCCAAATCCCCAGGAGAGCAGAGCAAAGGTGGACAGACAGACCTGAAGGGGTGTGTGTCATCCGCCGTGGGCAGGAATGAGGAAAGAGAGGTGATACCTGGCACAGCTCAGTGTTCCCCTTCCATGTAGGAGCTCCTCCACCACGCAGGGGAGAGGGATTGCTCCTGTGAGAGCAGCCCTGCAATCAGCATGGACAAAGCTTGGCAATAGGAATAATCCAGGAGGGGAAAGCCAGAAGGATCCGTGCACTGGCAGTGTCCAGAGCCCAGCAGCACTGAGCACAGCCAGAGAGCTCGCCCTTAGGAGTTTGCTTTCCAAAGAAGGGCACAGCCAGGACTCCTGAAGATAATTTCCAGGCCACCCTCCAGGAATTAGCTCTGCTCCTGCATAAGAGTATAGGCTGTCACCCCTGTGGAGCTACACTGCCCTTCTCCCTCCATGAGGAGATGCTCCTGGAAAGGCAGAACAGCCCTGCTGAGCTCCCTGTCATGCCCCAACACAGGGCACAGAGCCCAGATATGGGAACAGCTCATGGGCCTGAAACTGTCCCCTTGCTCAGCTGCAGGCACAGGGAGAGCAGCATCTCCATGGCTCAGCCCACCATTCTCTGGGTATTTGGTGATCCAAAAGCCAGTGCATGCAGGTGGTCATGGACAGAGCCCCACCACCCCAAAGACAGCATAATTGTACATTTTTTTTAGTGCATAGCAGCAGCACTAATTCTGCATATCACAGCTCAGCTGCTCCCACACTCAAGGAATGGGAGTATGGAAAGCAGTGCTGCCAAGCCTGGTAATTCAGCCTGAGCTGGCACATTTTAAAGGGGACAAGAGAAAGCACATGACACATCAGTCCCCATCTCCCCAAGCCCTAAAGCTGCTAGCTGCTGAAGAATTCCCAAGGTATGGAGAGGAGCAGGAGCTGCCCGCACGAGCCAGGGTGTGTTAGAAGTTGCTGTGCAACAGAGAAAGAAAATGCTTTTAAAAATAAATAGAGCAGCCTCTGGGAAGCACTGCTGGCAAAAGGCAGCCTGGCTGCAGAGCAGCTGGAAAAATGAGGCAGCCTGCTCAGGAAGGAGCTGAGAGCAGGGCATTGCTGCTGCTGAGGGACATCAGGTCAGCTTGAAACCACAGATGTAAAGAGGATTTGATGTAGACAGAGAGGGAAAAATAGGGAGCCATGCGTGAAGCATTCAGTTCTCCTGTGCACTGACCTGGGAAAAGTTTGTTTGCCCGTGACAAGGCTGAACATATGTCCCCAAGGATCCCAGGATGGTTTGGTTTGGAAGGGACCTTAAAGCCCATCCATCTAGTTCAAACTACCCAGCCATGTGAAGAAGATTTTTTTTTCCAAATATCCCATCTAATCCCACTCTCTGTCAATGTGAAGCCATTCCCACTTCTGTCACTCTGTGCTCTTCTTTAAAGTCTCTCTCCAGCTCTCTTGTAGCCTCTTTTAGCACAGGAAGAGGCTCCAAGGTCTCCCCAGAGCCTTCTCTTCTCCATGCTGAGCAGGCCTGGCTCTCTCAGTTCTCACAGGACTGTAAGACCCTAGGCTTCCCACAGCATTGTCCCTGGTCTGAGTGGCACCTGCTGCATCCCAGGCACCACCAGCACTTATCCCAGTCCTGGCTTCATGCTCCAACTTACAGCCTCTCAAAAAACACCTGCCTTAGCCAGGAGCTGAGGAATGAGATCTATCGACAGAATTCCCACGGGCATGGGGCAGGAAGGACACCCAGCTTGTATTGCAATACCACCCGGGGACAGCATCCCATGGCCACAGAATCAATGTTTAACCTAGGAAAGGCAGGGAAAACGGAGTTTTCATTTCCAACAGTGCCTTGGCTGAGGTGACTCACAAACCACAATGTGTGTCAGTATTTAATAGACCTGCATAGGTAATTATTCCATCCTGGAAACAGCAGATTCCGAGCAAAAGGAGTCACAGCACCCCTGAGAGGGGAAAACAAAGGGATGCTACAGAGGTGAGCAACAGGAGGCTTTATTATTCTTTGACTTCTGCTCTCATTATGCACAAAGACTTTCTGAAAAGGTCTCATTGTTTGTGCAATAATGAAGACAATCTCTTGCACAAATTGCACGGTGAAGAAGCAAAGGGGATAAAGGATAAGTCTGGCTTGTCATGCTGGGGGGGAAGAAATTCCTCCCGGTGAGGTTGGTGAGACAGAGGTTGCCCAGAGAAGTTGTGAATGCCCCATCCCTGGAAGTGTTCAAAGCCACTCTGAGCAACCTGGTCTCATGGAAGGCATCCTCCCATGTCAGGAGGGGCTGGACTGAGAGGATCTTTAAGGTCCCTCCCAACCCAAACCATTCCAGAATTCCATGGAGAGCATGTGCAATGCATCCTCTACTGCAGGGTCCTCAGCAGCAGCTACAGCCACAAGCATAAGGACAGAGCAGAGCCCTAAATCCCTGGTAAACAGAGGAAAACTTCCCTGATTCCACCTTAAAGGAGGAAAACCAGGTTTTCCTTTTCCTCCTTCACCAGGCCTTCTATAACAAGTCCCCGTTCACCTCAGGCACCACAGAGAACCGAGCGGATTTGCCTTATCCCGGGTTGAGAAGGGTTGTGACAAAAGGACAATAAAAAGCAATTCCTTGCCCTGGCAGCACCACACCTACACAAATCAGGCCCTGAGGATCCTTTCAGCAAGCAACCATCTTCTCTACTGGTGAGGAAAGCAAATCCCAGGACACTCTGCTCGTTAGAGCCAATAGCCTGGACCAGCCCCTCTCCTCCCATTCCACATCCTTCCCTGTTCCTGCCATCCTCAGCCACTCCAAGCTGCTACACACCCCCAGAGCTCATCCTGAGCCCAGTTTCTCCCACACTTTGGGAGATGGGAACAAAACAAATAAATGTTGTTGTGAAGCTAAAAAGAACATTTCAGCAATCCTGCTTCTTCCACCAGGACTAATAACCTGGTTCAGCAAGCACCCAGTTCTCACCTCCTACTCAATGCACACACTCCCAGGAAGTCCCGGGAGCCCTTCTTCTGCTTAGGGGACACCAACAAATCCCCCAGGAAAGCCTGGCTGCTTCCTCTTGGCTGCCAAAGGCTGGACCCTGCAGAGGGCCATGGTCCAAGCCAGCCTGGCCCTGAGCATGGATGCTTTGCTAAGGTGGCGAGTGAAGGGTCTGTGCTTCTGGAAACCATCTGGGCAAGAGGATAGCTATGGAGCACAGTATCTGGAGGCACTGCTCTCTCATATACACCCAGCTGGACCCCAGCCTCCATCAGTGGCCTCTGCTCCCTGCAGCAACACAGCTTTGCCCCCAGTTCCCGCTCCAAACCGCAGCCACAACGGTGCCGATTGCCCACCATCTGCCTTGCTTCCTTACAGCCAGCAATTCCAGCACCTCCCACTGGACCAAAGCCACTGCCTTATATTTGGGCTCCCTCTCCTCCTCTAAATGTTTCTTCTTTCAACAAGAGTTCATCCAGCTCTGCTTTCCCTCCTTTTATCTGCTCACTACAATTGCTGGCGCCAAGCCGCGACTGCCTCCCCTCCCTCTCCTCTGTGGCATTATTTCATCTCTGCTGTTCCACCCTTCTGAAGCACATTTCTCAGAATAATTTGTGCCACAGCAACCTTCCTTCCAGAGAGCTGCTTTGTGGGACACTTGAACGGGTGCAAATGAGCTCAAATTAAGGAGGAGACTAATTAGTGGAGCAGAGGAGGGCAGGCACAGCCAGGAATAACAGCCTGGCCCCAATCTCCAAGCTGGGCACTGCTGACAGCTGGAGCCTGGAGAGATCCAGCAGGAAAAGAGCAATGCACATCCTATTTCTTACACCAGTCTTTATATAAGACCTACATCAGTCCAGCCTGACATCCTCCACAGCCCTGGCTGAGCAGCCAGTCCAGGCACAGAGCTAGAAAGAGCTTTGCTCTCACCCAAGCTGACTGTTCCACTCACCAGCTCCATCTCCATGCTGAAATGATGCCTCACAGCTCCATCAGTTCCTAAATCCACCATGGAACTGGCCCCTTTGCAGCAGCATGTGCCCTGGGAGCTTGGATTTCACTATATTTGCAAACATCAGTGCTCACTCTGCGGCTGCTCACGGGTGGCCCCCCATCCATCCATCCCTTCCACTCCAACTCTGGGAATGAGAGACTCCTCTAGACGAGTCTCCTCCACAGGCCACAGACACACACACACACACACAGAGCTCTTTTTACACCAGGGACCTGCCATCTGGAATTTTTAGATGTCTCCAGGATGGCTGGTGCCTGGTGGTGCGAGACTGACGGCGTGTGTCACCCAGGCTGCACGCACCAGGGGGGTTCTCCCCCATGTGGCACACCTAACTGGCACTGCCCAGTTGTTCTGGGCACCACTGGTGTCCAGCAGGGCCCTGTGCTCACCACCACCCCCACGCTGGACACCAGTGGAGCCCTTTGGCTCCCAGCCCCCAGGCAGCTCAGAAGCAGGCAGGGCTATTTCTGGCAGCGTCACTCCCCCTCTCTCTGTTCTTGCCCACTCACTCCTTCCTAAATAGCTTCACACCACTGATTTTCCCCATGCCAGCCAGTCTGCCAGCAGGATTTGGATCACCAGCAGCATGTTTGAGCTGGGGAGAACCAAGCAATCATCCTTCCTGACCCCCAGCCCCCACCTGCACAGCTCAAAGTGGCAGCAACCAAAATCCATCCCTCCCAGAAGGGAGCAGGTTGACACATCCACCCTTCCCAGACTGGCACTGATACATGACTGCCACCCAACATTTCAGGTTTAAACCAGGTCACTTTCTTGCTTCAAATCTTGTTTGTGTGTTAGCTGCCAACTGAACCACTTGTGAGGGCTCCAGTCTTCCTCCAGGATCTGTGGATTAAAACTCCATCATATTACACACCAGCACAGAACAACCATATGGGAATACTACACTCGTGTGTTTCTGGGTTTTACACCCTTCCCTCTGCCTGAAACAGGCTGGACAGTCCCTGATAACAGGGCCAGCAATTTGTCACAGTACCAAGCTGAAAGCAGGGAGTGCTCAAAGCCTGTGAGCACCCAGATGGGATCCCCCATCTCGGAGAGTACCTGGCACAGGGTCAGAACTGCAGCCAGGCCCAGGCATCACCAGAAAAACCAAGGCTTCTCCAAAAGCAGTGGCTGCCAGGACCAAGTTTCTGGCCTCCCCAGCTACAAGAGCTGTTCACAGGCTCTGCCCCACAGCCACACAGCTGTCACCCTCCAATGCTCAGGTCGTCACCCCCGCTGCAAGTGACACTGCGCTGAGGGCCCATTGAATGGTCAGACTCAATAAGTGGTTTGGGCTGGGAGCGACCCTAAAGATGATCTTGTTCCAGTCCTTGTGCCATGGGCAGGGACACCAGGTTGCTTCAAGCCCCTTCAGCCAGGCTTTCAACACTTCCAGGGACGGGGCAGCCATGGGTCCAGGAAAACAGGTAAAGGCAATGTCCTGGTCATTTGTCCTGTGAGTGATCAACTCCAACATGCCAGCAGGGAGGAAGCTGGCCTTGTGTCTTTGCTCCATGAACTTTGCTCTTCCCTCCTCCCCTGCTTGTCAATGCCCCCATCCCTGGAAGTGTTC
>WEIU01023003.1:1397-31413 GCA_013389925.1 Aegithalos caudatus | reverse complement strand
AAACCAACAAAAAGCAAGACAAAACAAAACAAGGTATAATATCAATTTAACTGAACTGAGTACTCATATGACAACAGCATTCTGAGGAATAATCCAGTAATTGTGGTAGAATTAAAAAAAAAAATTGAGTCTAGCTTCCTGTTATATGGAGTCAGATAACTTTTGTGAAAGCATTTCTGTTGAAAGGACTCATCATAATTGTCCTCTTTTCCTTATTTCTCTAACAAGAAATTCGAAAATAAAAAAGTAGAAGGAGGAAAGAAGAAAAAAAAGATGAAGGGGGGAAATGAGAAGGAAGAAGGAAGAAAGAAATAAGGAAAAGAAAATGAAGTGCACAAAAGATATTATGTGATACAGCTCCAAAATTTTTAAGGACATCTTTGGCTGCATTTAGACCTATACAAAGATAACACTTCTGGCTGTAAAAGTCTACAAACTCCAGATCAGAATCTGAAAAGACGAAATGGGGAAAGCTCTTATAAAGGAGGTTTAGTATCTCCCAGTATCATACAGCCAGTCTTATATTTATGCAAATACATGTAAATTAAGCTTTTCCCTTTAATATACATCTGTCAAAATGTAATAGTTAGATATAATTGCAGTCTACACCAATTGCATAGTCCATCAGTAAGTAAATGTGTTAGAAGTCACACAATAATATAGCATTTAACAGGAAGAAAAAAATAACTCTTTGGTTTTAAAGACACACCAAGATCCTAAAGAATGATTCCATTTTGTCCATTGTGTAAGATATTTTGCTGGAGTTTCCAGACAATGGCAGTTACAGTGACATGAAAGATATTAGGTAGCTGCTTTATTCAAGGAGGATATAAAAATTTAGCCCATTCAATTTTGCACCAACTCAGCTGTTAGAAAGTGCTATTATTTTATTCCTTAACCTCTAATGTGAGCAACTCTAAAGCGGACTGAAATGGTTTTGCTTATCAACACATTCTGCCTATACATGTTGTCAAATATAAAGCTATGCCAAAAATTTCTTGCCAGTTTTGGTATTCTCTATTTTACCATGACTTGCAAGATGTCTTGTCAGATCATATAAGCCTGCTGAAGAACAGAAAATAGAAATAAAGAATAAAATAAAAAATATTGCCTCATTTATCTGTTCAGTATAAATGACTAGTAGATGGTTGCTGAGGTTGTCACCTAAATTTGAAACAAAATTTAGACTCTTATTTAAAGTACGCATTATTATTAGCCTCATTCCGCCTTGTTTTTCTGATGGAAATAGAGTGTAAAAGTTAAATATGAGCCAGAAATACTTCCCTGTGGACTGCTGAAGCCTAGAATATAAGATAATGCGTATATCTCACACACCAATGTCCAGATGGCTGTGGAGCCGATCAAGGACTGTTGGTAATGACAGTATGAGAAGTAACAGGATGTGGCTGGAAATTGGGACCATATGGAGGGAGGCAGGGCAGCCCTTTTCTGGGACAGATATCCTTGTTCTGGCTCCTGGAGGCAAGCACAGCACTGTACAGTGCAAGTGCACAAATGAGGTTGAGATGCAGGTATGGACTGTATGGGAGGATCAAGACCACCAAAGATCCTTAAAGCTCTCAGCCATTTCTAGAAATGTCTACAAGAATGGACCAAACATGATAATTCAGTTGCAGAGAAAGGGAGAAACTTATCTTCAGGATGAGGAAAACTTCTCTACGAAAAGGTAGCTCCCTGGGGCCTGGGCATGCATGTGCCTCAGGGCCCTGGACGTGCCATCAGCTGGATCAATTCTGGAGCCAGGACTGGTGATATCCCTCTTCCTCCCATTCTTCCATTCTTTCCCTTTCACACTTTTTTATTAATCTCTCTAGTTCTCTTTTTCCTTTCATCTTACATCTTTATCCAAACCCCACTTCAATGTGCTTATGCTGATGCCTAAAGATACTTAACTTTTTATGTATTCTTTAGGCATTTGCAGCTTTGCAGACTTTTAAATGCCTAGGTATAACTTCTAGTACTTTTCCAGCTTTCTTGCCCATAGTGAACAAATGCTTATTGATGCATTCTTAATTTTTTTTTTTTTTTTAGTCTTGTTTGTTTGTTCACCAAGGACATTTTATTTTGCCCCATGTAATCATAGACATAATAAAGGTAGGGTAAGAGACTGGGGGGAGAGCTCCAATGGGGAAAAACCCAGGGGGGAGATTACTAAACCAACTGCTCCTTTAATTGGACAATATTGGCTAGATATTCTAATCCCTTGATTTTATAAAATTGTACTGATCTTATTCCTAACATGGTTTTTGCCGTATTGTGAACCTGAAGGCTTTCTAGTAAAGGTTTTGTTTGATATTATCAGTCTGATGTTGTCTGGAAAAGTTTGTATTCTATTTCTAGGCATCAGTGCTAGGAGATCAAGTACTGACTTATACTAATTTCCATGCCAAGTGTAATTTATTAATAAAACTTTGCAAACTTATGCACACCTTCTGACTTTTGAAGTACTTTTCAACCAAGAGCACCTATAAATTTTGTGCACTTCCTTCCTATTAAGGGTGCGATGCTGCATGGACACATACATACTGAAAATGAGCTTGAAAACAGCAAGAAACAAATGGAAGGGAAATAAATGTTAGCACCTACTCTAGTGGTCAATATAACGGGGTTTTTTTGTTGTTACAAGACATAAGAGCATACTTGGTTTAATTAATGTAAAGAGCAGTCTGCACAAGTAGGGCTGGTCTGCCAGAAAAAAGATACCTTGATTTTATAAAGCTACATAAATGTGGTTTGGTGAACCGAACACATTGACTGGATAAAATATATTATTATTGAAATTTTTTTTTTCTTTTTTTGCACAGAGCAACTGCCTTGATCAGGAACTTTTGATAGAAATGTAATAACCATGGATTTTTCTTTCTGTTTTATTAATCCCAACTGCTTTTAGTATGTAAAATTTTTTATATTTTCAGCAGTTGGATAAAATTACTTTATATTCAGTAAAAGAAATTTGAAATTCATTAGATTTTTCAGCCACTATTTTGGTTGATATCTTCTCTGTCTCTGCTTCTCCAGGGAAACTCTTTTGATTTTTATGTGCTCAGCTTATATACTAGTCCATTCCCAGCAGAGCTTTTTATTTTCAAATGGAACATAATGTAGAAATCCCCAAGCTAAGGTCCCAGAGCTGTGCCATGATGAGACTGCCCCTCAGTAAATGGAAAGACCATGTTAGGCGAACCATAAAGAGCTGTTTCTAGTGTAATACTGATTTTGGAGCCTGGAAGTCAAGCATTGTTATGGCAAGAACAGGTAAGCCCTTCTTTGGATCAAGTCTGTATCTTTCTGGTTGAATATTAGACACATATAATAGGCTAAGGTGTTTGACACCATGCCTCATTGGGCTCTATATAGAAAATCTGGAAACCAAAAGCAGGAGATCTTGAGAGCTTTACAAAATAGGATGACCAATTCAATGAGCAATGATTTTCGGTGTTCTTTTATCACAATAAGACATGGGTAAAAAAGATTTTGTTTAATTCATGGAAGAAACATTGCTGGACTTATCAATAAATAAAAGATATGACAACTTTATTATCTAGGTGTCCTTAGGAAGTCTCATAGAGAAATTAACTCTTCTCTCTTGCAAGTAATTTGACACAGTCCTAGTTTGCACACATCATAAAAGAAAAGCAAAGATACTTCTAGTTATGGCACCTGATATGCTATATTCATTATATAAGACTTCCTTAGTAAATTATTCAAGGGATATTAACTTTAAACATCTTCTCTACTGAAAGTCTAAATAAATTTAATATTATCAAGGTGATTAATTCACATTCAACAATAACCATAAATGAATTCAAAGTCACATAAAATCAACAGAAAGCCAGAAGAATGTTAGCAAAACTGAATTGCCATCCTGGAATCAACAACAAAATGTGCTGTCTCATGTTGTCTATTTATAGCTTATGAGAGGTTTGAATTTAAAAAGCTTTTCAAGTCAGTAGTTCTAGAATCAATCTTTTAAAAACAAAATTAAAGTTATAAACTTATATTGCTTCAGTTTCTAAATAATTTCAACTATGTTTTAATAGACAACATGACAATACCACTTCAAAAGATGATTAATTATAAAGTGTTCTGAGTACTATTGACTACAGTTTTTCATTTTGATGCTTTGGATTTTTTAGAGGTTGCTTTTGGTCATAACACATGAGATAAGTTTCACTTACTGTGCTGACACTGTTCGATGTTGGTTTCAATATTATCTGACCCTTTATGTTCCTCTCAGTGTTTAGGGCCTAGACCCGTTAAGAATCTCTATAAGCAGGTTTACAACATATCAGGGACAGATTCAAACAACAAGAGAGTGTTGGGTAAAGACTTCTTTATTAACAGCCATGGCAGTGACAGTCCCTACTCCTTATGAAGCACATGAAACTGGATTATGTGCCAGTGGGTCATCTATACTGGGCAGGTAATTCTTTGTCAACAAGGCTTCCTTGCTTCCCTCTCAAAAGCAAGGAAGGCCTTTAGTCGGAAATGCTACTCTTGGCACTCTGCTTCACACTTAAATCCCTGGATATTTAAGTTTCTGGCTGTGATTCTTGATGGACTTTCGAAGAGAAAGCCAACTGCATCATTAGATTTAGAATGTTTGGTTATTACAGGAGATGAACAGATGCATGAGAATTAAAAAAAAAAAAAAAAAAAAAAAAAAAAAAAAAAAAAAAAAAGGTATAAATGCCATCATATTTTTGATATTGCGTTGCAAAACTTGAAACAGGAGGCAATATATACCCATGCAATAACAGTCAGCAATAGTATCAGAGGGAAGTGGGCTACATTAGAAATAGTGGATTTTTTAATATTTATATGCAAGTTGTGTAGAGAGAATTTACCGCAAGAAGACTGTAGTAGTCAACTGGAGACAGTAATCCAAGGTATCCCTTTAACTAAACTTACTTTAATCTTAAACATCTAGGCTAAGAAAGACATATAGATTCCAAGGCAGAAATGAATTGTTCTATCAAAAAATAAGTTTTCTCTGACTGCCAAAACTATCAGAGTGATATGGTAAGAAAGCATTTAGTGCTGGAATAAATTTTGCTTTTGCTATTGATAGCAATACAAGCGCAGTATCAAGGAACAAGTTTTCTTCCTCATTTTATGGAATACATGCAATGCTTTTACATTTCTAAGAAAAGAGACAGAAAGAAGCTAAATGTCTTTTTAAAGTCTGCCATTAGCTCGTCACAATCATAGATTTTATCAGGATTTCACTTTATTAATTCACTCTACTTTTCCAGCTATCTTAGTGTGTAGAACTGCTGCAGCTTCTCAGCACTTCTGGCAGGAATACAACAGGGGGTTTCTACCTATGCCATCTTTCCTACCTTCTATCAGATACCACTGAGGAGATATCAGGTATGTATATATTCAACTGTTATCAATGGCTAAAGAGAACCTTTCTAAGAAACTGCTGCCCTTGATAAGTGTTCTATTCCTTTTTGTAAGTGCAGGAGTTTTTAAACCTGTTTTAAGTTCTATCTAAGGTCATATTATCAGTAATTCACACAAAGGAATAATCTGGTCAGCTTTTCAGCTGTAATAGCAGTTGCTCATCTAATTTATTATATGTGATGTAGGATATTCTCCAAAATCTATTTTTAACATAGTAAAATATGTAAAATAAAAGTTAAGACATTAAAAAAAAAAAGTCCTGGATTATCGATGATGTGTGCCTTGTTATTTTCTATCTGAAAAACACACAAATGGTCTCGGGATTGTCTCCGTATTGAAAATGACTCCCAAGATGTTAGAAGACATCTTTTCCCCAATCCCTGATTCCAAAGAAGAAGTCCAGGAATCATCGGCTCTGTTTTTCAAGGTTATCTAATACATTCTTTGTTATCTAATACATTCTTTCTTTGCCCTGCTGAGGTTCTTGCAGCAGCTCAGAGCACCACCGACTGACTGACGACTGCCTGGCCTTGGGACAGCATTAACTCTTTATACTATGTACTACGTGTACTATATTTACAAAAGATTACCAATACCTATCACCTATGTTAGACAGCAAGTCTGTACTCTAAACCAGTCCAAAAATGCCACCATCACAGCAGAAGATGGAGGGGAAGAAGAAGAAAAAGAACTCAGGGCACGTCCCCAAATCCTCCATCTTGTCCCTTTCACTTCCATTCTAAAAACTCAAATCTACAGAAATTTAACCCAATGATAACTACACTACTGTTTTTCCCACCTTGGTGTCTTGCAATTCCTCTTTCAATATTTGAAACCTTTCCCATGGACTGAAGTCAAAGCCAGTGTCTTCCTGGGCTCTGTGTGAGTGTTTCCCACCCCCCTGTACAGATCCCAGACCCCCCTGTACAGATATTAAACCCCTCTGTACAGGTATCAAGCTTTCTTGCTCACGTTCCAGACATCTCTACCAAGGTCCCTGACCTTGGACTCTGACAAAATGGTAGAATGGGTTATAAACATACTTACTTCAGATTTTGTATACTTTTATCCAGTCAAGCCAGATAAATACAGTTCAGGGTGTCTTTGTGTGTAGATAAGTTATGGCAGAAAAAATTACTTTGCATAAAGATAGGGAAAAAAACATGAATGTATACTCTTCCATTGTTTAAAATACAATTATTTATTTTGTTTTTCAATGTTTTATGTAGACTGTTCAAACAGGTTTTAGAAAAGGATTTGTTTACTACAGGAATATAAAAGCAAATTAGGAAACACAACAAGACCAACCAAACACATTTTTTTGGCAGAAAATATTTACTTCACCATGCAGTGGATCTATTTCAAATATATTGAATTTTTCATTTACATTTTTTTTTTTCTTCCAAATATTATTGGTATATCTGTGCTGGGGCTTAATGCCAGCCAGAAATAGCCTCTGTGCAGCTGTGCATTCTCCTTCCCCTCACTTGGATTGGGAAGAGAATAGCAAAAGAACTGTCAGAAAACTCTTTGTGGGTTGAGATAAAAACAGTTTAATAGGGAAAGCAAAGGCCACACACAAAATCAAATCATACAAGAAATTAATTCACCTTTTACCAATGGGAGACAGGTTTTCAGCCATTCCCAGGAGAGAGGCATTCTATCACACATAACCTTGACTTAGGAAACAAACACCATCATTCTGAATATCACCTTCTTCCTTCTTCTTGTCCCCCTAGTTGAACAGGAGTCCATTTTATAGAATTTCCCTTTGGTCAATTGGTGTCAACTGCCCTGGTCGAGTGCCCTCCTAACTTCTTGAGTGCCACCAGCCTCTCCACAAGTGAGGTGAAGAGGAGAAAAGACCTTGACTTTGTGTAAGTATTTGTGTAAGCTCAGTAGTAAGGAAAATGTCTCTGTTTTATAACCATTGTTTCCAGAACAAATCCAAAACCCCGTACCATAGCAGTTACTAAGAAAATTAACGCTACCCTGGCCCAAACAAGCACAACCTTACATTACCTACTATTTTGATCATGTAGATCTACTGCACCCAAGATATCATCTGCTGAATAAATTACTATAATAGAAAGAAGTTTCATAAATTATTATTTGTTAGAATTAACTAATAGTCTTTCCCTTTTATTGCATAATTCAAGCACATAAAGAATATTTTATCTGCATCTTTTTCATAAATTTTATAATAAAGTAATCTTACCTAAACAAATGTGTGAATGAAATCATATATTTCAAGAAGAAAGACAAAAACCAGAAGTGTCTTTGTTTTGATTGACTTTCTTCCTGTGAATCCCTATACCCATCTACCACAAAGACTGTATTCTCAGACAGCTTCCCCTCCATCTTCCCCAAAGCTGTTATGGAGCCTGATGCAGAAATTCAGCAGCTTCTTTCCTAGTGCAGCCTAGTGTATTATTATTCTAAGTGTCCTGCTTTTGGCTTAACATATTTATTCTGTGGTAAATCAAATAGCTTTTAGAACTGAAATATCTAGGAAACAGCTAAGTGTTGTTTACTAGGATTGATTGAAATTTTTCATGAGCCTTTTCTGGTTTCCTTGAGTTTGGCCTGGTGGTTTGTTTCACCACACAAAATCTGGCTTTCTAAAAATTGATCACTGTCTTTCCATGGAAAAGTTGTCATTATCTTGAAATCTTAAACTTGGAGATATTCTCTAGTACCCATTTGTTTATTTTATGGGAACTACACAGACCATATTGCCATCTTTAGTCTGCACAAAATCCATATTTTTCATGACATAGCTTTTGAAATTATTTTGTGCCTCCTTTCATAGAGAGAGGTGCTATAACACAGAAAATATGCTAATGGAAAACCAAGTCAATAGGGAGAAGAAACACAAACTCTAGCTCCTTGTGGAATATTTCAATGACACATAAAAATCAAAGTACTTGCAGAACTGTTTGAAATATTTACATTTAAAAATCTATTTCTTTTTGTTTGAATATTACGCAATTATTTTTTTAATTCAAACTTTAAATTTATATGATTTAATGAGCCTCTGAATTCCTAGACATGTTGGGAAAAGGCTACATTCTGACTGATATTTGTTAGTAAAGGGTTTGCAAACATTTTCTTTTTCATGTTGCTTATATTATTAGTAGTGTTAGTATCTGACCATAGTATATGGTCAGACAACCTTTCTTTTAGCAAAGGCTTATTGGAAAAACAATTACTTTTTAGAATCATTAAATTTGTATTATATCAGTGCTATGGTTACTAGAGGTTTGAGGGTATAGAACTGAATTACTTGTTTGAAACTTGAAAATATCTATTGTAGAATAAGACGAAAAGTTACAACTTGAAATGCATTTTCAAGTTTAATCATAGAATACTCTTGCAATAAATACCAGTTGAGCCAAAGGCTAATCTTATTCACTTATATGAATTCAAGAATTTTTAAATAGTGGGATTCCATCATATACTTCTTATTGCTCTTCATTATTTTATTGAACACAGATTGAATGTACTGAATCTTTGTACGGTCAGAATTTTTTAAGGATACAAAAATACAACAGGGACCATTAAATAACAATTCTCTAAATAAGTGCCATTTGTGGCTAGATATTTTGTTCATCATTTAGTTTAGTGATGCTCTAGTTTAAATTAGGACCTCAGGATCTACCTCCCCTCCTAAAAGGAATTTGAAGGGAGCACTTTCCAATGTAAGTACTTCCCTACTGACATGTGAGAAGAAAGATGTTACTTCAAAACCATGAATACTCCTCTATCAAAGTAGATTAAGGACTTAAAAATATTTTCATCTGAATTCTGTATTTGAAAGCAGATTGGTATGGTTAGGCTGAGCTACCCTACTCCACAGATAATAAGCAAATAAAAATTCTGTGGAAGAACGCAGGTGTTGTCCTACTTCTAGCAAGTATTAGCTATTTCTAATCCAGTGTGCATATTTAAAAATAGGACTCAGTAACAGCTAATGCATTTGCAGAACCAAAAATAACAATGCTTTCAAATATATAGGAATAAGAGTCATTTTTAGTGTACTGTTGTATTGCCTTCATCCTCTTAGAGACAGTTAAAATTAATCTTATTACCGTGATGATTTCAAAAGCAATCTAGATTAATGTTTACAATTAGTAGACACCACCATCTGAGAATTTCTGGTTTAGGAACTCCAACCCTTATTTAGATAACCTATACATTTGCATTTCTTATTAAGTACCTTTCAAAAAATCAGTATAGCAATTAAAGCATATGATAGGGTAACCTTTAGTAATTTGCAGTTGATCTTCATTTGCAAGAAAAATACTAATAAGCTTTCCTTTTTATTACAGCTCTAGCTGGACAAACACTGTGTTAGGAATGTGAAAGCCCCAGGCAACCTTCAAGGATAATTTTTATTACATCAATTTGAAAAGAAAATAAATGAATGGTTTGTACATCATAATATATACAAATTCTAGCAAAATACCTTCTTTACTATCTTGGTAACTCGTGCACAGCAAATTGTCTGCTCCAATAGATATCATCCATATACGTTTGTTTAAATTTCAATCTTTTTAAAAGGTTCATTTTCTTTATTTGCTTTATAATGCTGCCTGAATTACCAGGATAAAGGCATGTTGAATTCCTGAAAAAAAAAAAAAAAAAAAGAAAAAGTCAAAAGAGAACATAATAAACTTTCTTTTTCATATTCCAAAGCAGGAAACTATAAAATTAAGTCATTGCAATTTACAAACCTGAAAAGAGCTCAGGCATATCTACTTTTTATTTTTATAGGACCTATAAATTTATAGGTATTATTAACTGGCTCATGCAGGAAGAGACCAAATGGGTTTGGATTGTTTAGATTTGTTGAAGGAAAGTTGAAAGAGGAACTATTTCTAACTCTAAATATGTCCTGAAGTGAGTACATGGGTGTCTTGGTTTAGAAAGATGGGTATCTGCCAGCAAAAGCTGGAATTTCCCTTGGAATAGAGAATGTAAACCCCCTCCCCCAAATTATTATAATTTTTCAATTAGGGGCTTTCGGGCAAAGATTTGGGAATAGGAATAACAGTTCTTTACTAGGAATATTAAAAATAAAAATGTAGGAGTACAGAAAGCATGCAAACAAAACAAACAAAATCCCTAGAAAGCCCTGACAGAGTCAGGTACATGACCTGACACCCTGTTGGTCAGGGTGTTAGAAGCAGTCCAGATGAATCCTTCTGGAGTAACAGATGCAGTTCTGTGGACTAGAGATGGTCCTGTAGGAAGTCCAGTGGTGGCGAGATGGGTCCAGTCTTCCTCCAGGAATCTAGTGGAAAACCAGGATGTCCTGGTGTTCCTGAGTCCCACTTTTATCTAGGTAGGAATGCCAGCCCCCCCCTCCCCCTTCCCCCCCCCGCACTGGGTGGAGCATCTCACAATGGGATGATGTAATGTGTTGTGTCACTGGTGAGCCTTAATGGCCCATTATCAGCAGATATCCCCCGAGGGAGGATGGGTGGTGAAAGAGATAAGAAACACTGCCTCTCCAGGTTTTAACAGCTGGGCCATTATCAGAAAGCATCTGCCCCAAAACTCACTTTGGCCACATCTTTGTTTTGGTCAAGTACTCATAAGCACTCAGTACTCAGTCTCCTAGCAACTGTATGGGAAAAATTCTCTAAGTAAAAGGAACAAACCTAACCCCCAACAATGGGAAGGAAAAGAATTAGGATCTATCTTACTAGTCTTTTCATTTTTAACTCTAATGGTCTTACCCCTGGGCAATACAGTTCTGTGACTTGTATATTAATACATTGTTACGTCCTCACCCTTCTTTATCTCTCCCAATGAAGTAGATCACTTTCATTTACGTTTCAAATATCTTTTTCAGACATTGAATAAATAGAATCTAGAGAAGCTGTAAAGATGCCTTTCTGGCATCTGATGATACCATCATCCAGAATGCTGACAATTAGTACAGGTAAGCAGCAACATAAATCAGAAAGGAGAGAATAATGTTGTCAAAATTATACCTGACCACTCAAGAAATTATACTTTCTATTAAGTAACTAATTCAGCTGCATTTTATTCCATTTAAACAACCCCACAAAGTACATCATCCACATCAAAACTAGAAACAAAGAACCCATCATTACTGATCAATATTATTTACTAGGGCAATTTCAAATATCTGCAGCTCTTTTGCAATCTATCACTGACTTTGCTTTGTCAGCCTGAAAAATGAGACATACACTTTTTATTCTCATCCTGATTAGGACAAAATGAGAAAAACACAACAATAAAAGAAAGTAAAAGTGTATTTTTTTCAATTTTGTTGTTGTTGTTGTTGTTGAGAGTAAAAGGAGATTTCTGAGAGAACAGTCAAAAAAGCAGCTGATATAACTGTATTTTCTCATGTGGGGAAGTACCTTATACAGATTTTAATATCTCTGAAACAATTATGCCTCTCATTCAGAATACATCCCTTAACTTCAACTCCCACCTCCTTTGGCTGAGCTCGTGGCTAGAAGGTGAGGATCAGCTACTTCTGTTGGTATGTTGCATGCCCACAGGAAAAATGCACCATGCCATCTATGGAAAATTAGATTAATTGCTGAGTATTTTACTTCAGAGTTCAGCTTGATGATCCTTGTGGGTCCCCTCCAACTCTGAGTTTTTTGTGATTCGGTGATAGTGAAAGCTGTCACGTGTCTCTATCTCAAATGAATTTAGAGATATGTGTCAAATGACAGGAGTATTTTTACATTGGTTCATGCAGAAAATAAGCAATAATAAGATTATCTCATGGATCCCATTTAATAAGATATCATTGACTTATTAACTGATTTTCATGAATGAAAATATTAAGAAAAAAAACTCTTAAAATACTGAAACTATTTTTTTCAATGGTTTAACACTGATGTGGGTGAGACGAGAATTAGGTCAACTGCAGTACATCTGTGACTAAACTGCACTCTGAAAATTAGCTTTTAAAAAATATGCAACTGGATTTGCAGTTAAGAAAAGTAAGGAATACAATATAAGTCTAATGATTTGCTGAGAACAACATTTAAAAAATAAGGGAAAATGTGAACATAAACTCATCTCTGTCATCTTAGAGCAAAGATGTCTTAACAACTCTTGTAGAGCTTACCTACTGTTGCATAAGTACAAAAGTACTGGTATCAACTGGCTCTATTTTATCAGAGAAACAGGACACTTTCTAAGCATATTAGCTGAAATCATATCCTTAACATTTATGCTTTCCACTGAGTCAGTGAGTCAGAGTGAATTTTATTAACAGTGGAAGAGCCTACAGCAGGTATGGAAAATCCTCCTTGATCTTACACAGATCAAAAAGAAAATGTTTATGCATTTATATATTTATTTATGTATTCACTATTCATGACTACATCTCTAAGTGAACATTTTCCTGGCTGTAAGAACAGGAAAGACAAGCCCTCATTACTCTGATTTATTTGTGGAAAATGTAATGTGACAAGGCTTGTTTATTTTACCATATCTGTTTTCCTTAGTGTACAGTCAAATATATCCTTCCAGTTAGACTTGTCTTTGAAGTCATGTGATAGACCTGAATGTCACTTCAATGACAATGACTTTTTGCAAGGCAATTTTTTAAGTTCACTGGAAAAGTACATTGTATCATTACAGATTATCAGAAAAATTGTATGTGATGTGCATATTTGGCATTTAGTAACATAGCACACAGTCATATTCAAGCATCATCTGCTGATGTGCTTCAAACACTACATTTATCTTTTAAGGGAACAGATATATACACAAGCTTTCTATCTAAAATAAATTCGGGTGTGATTTGGATCATCCCTCAATGAGAGATGAAGTTGTATGTTGAGTAGTTTGTTCATCAAAGGTTTAAATTGCTGTCTCATGTTTTGAAAGTCACAATCTCACCTCTCTGGGTAAAGTAGTGAACCCCAAAAGAAAGTAAGATTCAGATCAGTCAATACATATAGGATTTGAATAAAGAAAATAAAATTTGGCAGCTGGTTAGATAAGATTTTAATTTCTTTCAGCAATCATCCTCTCAAAGGTAAGAAACAAATATCTACAGATATTTAAAATATTGGCCATTAATGAGTAACGGCAAAATACATTTGCAAAAATTGTCAAAATAGGGGATGAGTAGACAAATAGGTGGAAATAATGAAAAAAAAAGATACTTTAAGACTTTTGAGCATAAAATTGTGTTCATAGAAATTTTAGCAAATGCCTAAACTATGCTGGAATTGTGAACTTTTACCATTCAAAGTTTCCACAAAGTTTCATATTTCAAACTCATTAGTTAGGAGGAACATTATGTAACAGTTCAGAAATAAGGCAATTCCCTGTAGTGAAATTATTTAACTAGTTTGGTTGAGCTAAGGAAACCTAAAGAAAATAAAAAACTACTTAACACTAGAAGGCTAACTGCTTCCTTTGTCTCTTTTTATTGATTGATTGATTGGCAACCATACTTTGGTTGTACTTTAGGTAATCACCCTAAGAGAAGTTTCTATTTTTATCTTTCTGGTTGGATTACAAGTTAGTTGGCTCTTCACATTTTCCATATGCAGAAGGCATGGAGGTCAGACTTTTTCAGAGTCTCAGGAAAAAAAATTAAACTTCAGATGTGCCATATATTTTCTGGTAAACATAACTTTCTATTAATACCAGGAGACCCAGTACCAGTTGGAGAAAATGCTCCCAATGTCTTAGGAGACTATACAATCTAGCTATAATTAATTGTTTGATTTAATCAGTCCAATATAACTTTAAAGAGTACAATTCATCTTAATTTGCCTAATTTAATTATCTAGGCAGATAAATTAGGAGCTAGATCCTCTTTCTTTAGTTATCTCATCAGAATCTGTGCTAATTAAGTTGTTTAAGGTATTTCTCCCATAGATGCGTAGATCTTTACCCTCTGAAATTTCATCAAAACTGTGTTTAAATGCTGTATCAGAACCAAGTCACAAGCCCAGTTCCCCAACCAAGTAAATCGGGCAGCCAATCCTATTCCCACTCAATAAAACCCAACCTGAGACTCACAGATAGAGTAGCACTTAAACTTTCTATATAAAACCTTTCAGTCTTGTGACTTGCCTTTGTCCTTGAGAGAGTTGATATTTGAGAGTGTTGAGAGAGTTTGTTTTTCAATAGCTCTTAAAAGTACAACAGGTGTTAAGGTGAGGCTTGCTGATCAGCGTGAGGACAGGCACATTTCTCCTGCAACTACGGAAATGTAGGAGAAAGCTTGAACATAGGCTAGAGATCAGGGAGGAGCCACAAACATAGGGGAAGGAGGGAAGACTGGAAACTGGTGTCTTGAGTGCCCACTTTAGTTACTGGGACATGCATATGTTGTCCTAGAAACCACCTTCCTCTGACATTGCTTCAGCTTCCAGATGTTACAGCTGAAGCCAGAAGCAAGAAACACTGTCCCAAATACAAAACTTTACAATATGATTACTTTTGCATGCCTTTGTTGGTGTGGAAACCATGAAAAGATGTAAACATATCTCTGGAAGATTCACCAACTACAAGACTACACATGGGCAGTCAGTTCACACAAACCAGAACCTATGCAAGTTCAGGAAGATAATCTGCAATTGAACAGCTGTGGTCATCATTTTCCCCAAAGAGCAGTAAGTTGAGAGCTGGACCAAACATGACTTCATCGGACAAGAGAATTTCTATAAGGTTGTGAATAGCTAATGAGACTGTACATTGTCAGGTGACAGGTCTATCCCATGAACTTGATGGCCATCCATGACACTTATGTGGGATCCATCAATATCCTTAACAATTTTCCAGGGCCTGTTCCAGGCACCAAAATCATGTACCAAACATACACCAGCTTATCCTCTGCTCATACCTCAGCCTGAAAAAATCCAACAGCTAACTCCTCTGCTCTTACAACTGCTGTTGAAAGTGGCTTGGATGCAACAGACAATCTGTCCCACCTGTTCTCCTCCATATATACACTCCCCTGTATGCATCCTCTGCACTCCTGGATATTAACTCTAAACCATTTCCTCCTTTCTCTTCACAAAACACTGCAATAATTTCCTTTCCCTTTCATTCCTCATTTCTGATAAGTCCTTCCAAATACTTGAAAATTAGCCCTTCAGTCAGACTTCTCTAAGACATCAGGTCTCTGGAAATCTCAAAGGTTGGTAGCAGAACCCTGCAGTCTAGGAACCCTCTGGGATATCTTCTGGAAAGCCTGTTATATTTTTGCAGTCTCCAAAATAAATATGTCTCTTAAAATCTACTATTCTCAGAGGTCCAGGAGGAAGTAACAGACATTAGTGAAGGGTCCCTCTGAGACTGGAAGTGTCCTACAATTGTTGCATGGATGGTCATTAAGGGTAACTAATTTCCAACAATCCTTTCCTAAGAGTATAAGGTGCAGATATGTAAGAAAAAGCAGTCCACTGACCCACTAGGATCACCAGAGATAGAAGATGCTGAGTAGCTGCTCATACACCAAAGGAAGAGGTAGCCTATGCATAGACTTTGGAAACAGAAGACTCATGGGCAATATTAGGAAGGAAAAAAAGGACTTATTACAGCAGTAAAGCCAGCAGGAACAAGAAATGGAGTAAAATATATTTTTCAAGTTTCTTTGAGAAAGAATACATCTCTGAAAAGGATGTACTGAGAAGAATGTGTCAAGAATTATGGTTCTGATCTAGTGGAACAGCACCATTTCAAAGGAAACAGCCAAAAATCAACCGGGTACATCCACAGTAGTCTTGTACTGGGGTTACAGCTTCTTTTTTGCTTTGATTACTTGGACAGCATTTTACATCAGTAAAGCATTGAAGAGATGTTTCTAGTACTTTTAATGAGAGAAACACTCCAAAAGAGTAAGAGACCTTTAAACTTAAAAAATACCAGACTGATTGAAATATAAATAGAATATTTACTTTTTAAAAAGAGAAATTTAAATTGTCACTAGGAATAGATATAAGAATAATATATAATCAATTCACTGTGTCAGTGAAGGCATGTATTTACTTCCAGAAGCAATTTCACTTTCTGACAAACCCACAAAATCCCTCTGGTCCCAAGATAAAAGGAATGTATGTCCTTAAAGTCATCCCTGGAATGTTCTTCTCCCATTGCATGCTTGGTGGTTCCTATGGGAGAAACAATATCTGTCTCTGTTTACAGAAGTGCACTTGACTTTTTTTCTTTTTTTTTTTTTAAGAATCAGCACACAATGGAGGAAACAGAAAGTAAAATAGATTCTGCTCACTACTGTGACCGTGACATCTCTGTAGTGAGGGGAAACATGATGACTCCTGGAAAGACTTGCTATTAGCCATGTAGAGGAGATGGTCTTTTCTGAGGGGCCAGTGCTACCCTATGAGATGTTTTCCTGTCTTTCTGGGCTTGTGCCAGTTGTGGAGCTATCTCATTTGGTTTTGCTCTTGTAAGTCAAATTGGAGTATTTCAAGAGTTATTTTTTGTACCTCTGAATTTGGCAGAGTCAAAATCTCAGTGGCTATGGGATTGCTGAGGAACAGCATAATCTTCTATCATGAGGAACCTCACGTAAGCTCATCAGGTGTTTGTGGACATTGCTCTGTTCTCTGGTTCTCTGCAGCACCACTGAAATGCTGAGTGCATTTGTAAAGCACTCATTACAATCTGCTCATGAAACCTCCTGTTTCCATTTCCCACTTTTCCCCAATGCCCACTGCTGCTGAGAGGTGTAGGGTCCTTAGAAGAAGCAAATTAATTTATAGCAGACATGTTGGTGGAAAAAATTTCAGTACAGGCCCCCTCTGAGCCCTGCCTGAGGGTTGATGCCCAAGGGACACAAGAGATGGCAGGGAGACTAAGATACTGAGTCTGCACAGTCAGATGTATCTCACCTTAATCAAATGTACCTCACCTTAATNGAGCTTGTGGACTTTTTTTTTTTTTTTTTTTTCAGTTTGGTCTGAACACTACAGTGTTTAATCTGCAGGAATGAAATGCTGTTTGGGAAACCTGTGGCTGGGAGCCTAAATGCATTTAAGGGGATAGGAAAACTGGACTGCAGTCATGGATCTGTATTGCTTTTGATAGGCTCTAAGAATATTTTATCTTT
Organism: Aegithalos caudatus; assembly: GCA_013389925.1. Lineage (NCBI taxonomy): Eukaryota > Metazoa > Chordata > Aves > Passeriformes > Aegithalidae > Aegithalos > Aegithalos caudatus. The sequence goes on along the minus strand of WEIU01023003.1, from coordinate 13,889 downwards.
CTTTCTATGGATTTGATGACAGGGTACTCAAGACCTGTTTTTCTCACTCTGAGAGAAAAATAGTGAAAACTGAAAGCCAAAAGTGATAACAAAATATAAATTTCTTTATAAAGGTTAATCTTAACATTGTTTTGACTGACCTAGAACATAACACTGGAAACAGAAATAGAGGAGAATGAACCTTCAGGTTTATATAGAAGCTGGTGTGAAAATGAACCTTCAGGTTTATATAAAAGCTGGTGTGAACTTCTGAATCCAAAAATTAAGATGAAATCTTGAACATCATAACAAGGAAGAGTCAAATTTGTCATGGTATTTTTCTCTGTTGTACTTGGGACTTTGAAATTTTATTTAAAGATAATAATGTAGACATGAAAGCATTACCATGTCACTAAATAAAAATAAACACTCTGTGACTGCCTTAAGCTTCATTAAGATAATTATCAATATTATCAGTCTGAGCTTTACAAAATATGTTAAAATAACTGAGAAAAAAACATAAATTAACTGGTGAAGTAAAGAAGAGCTAATTCAGAAAACGATCTGTGGAGACAGATCAGTAAATCGGTAAAGTGTTGTGCTAACGTGTAAAAAATTTGCTGTATGACAGAACAGCTCATTTCCTTACAGATCTCTGCAGAGATCTCCATCTGTGCTGCACAATATCCCCTTCCATCTGAAAACTCAGCTTTTAATATTCATATTTCCAAGATGTTTTTGTAGGTCTGGTAAAAATGGAATAATTAAAAATGTTTTCTTCTCTCCCCTTAAATGTGTTACTTTGTTTTTTATTCTTGTCTTCAAATCTTTTCAGCTGCTCATCTAAAAAGTTGATTGAGTGAAATATTCTGAAGCCACTGAAAATACATGGTGAGGGTGTCACTAGGGCCAGGTACCAACAGGCCAGCCTAGATAGGAGCAGGACAGTAAGGGGGCACCGGGTCAGTCCCAGCCCCAGGCACTGCACATGTCACTGGGATGGGAACCAGTCAAGGTAGGTTGGAATGGGGCCCCACACGTGGTCCTGGCTCAGTGGGGCCCAGGGCTAGGAAGGTTAGAGCTGTGGGGAGCTGTTGTGGTGTCACTAAGGCAAGAGCTTGTGTCCTGAGAGGGGTGAAATGGGATCCTGGGCCATGGGCAGGATTTGGGAGCCCTAAGGGACAAGGACAGTAAGTCCTACAGTGTTCTTATGGCCTATAAGTACACATTCATTGTACAGAAACATTGTAAATAAACATTGCAATGCTAGAAATAAATCTTTTCATAACATTTCAAATGCATCTGAATGTAAGCACTAGTTTCCCAGACGATTAGGTCTTCTGTAGGAACATTATTCTTAATAAGAAGCTTCACAGTGGTTTTCAAAAAGCTTCAACTTCCTGTGGAGTATTGTGTTATCCTTCCTAATACCTGTACTAAAATCTCAGAACTATGAAAAGTGATTTGCAATTCATTAGTTTTATCACCTCTTCAAAAAAAAGTTGTTTTAAAGATCAAAGAGATCTGAAATCCCAAACATCTGATAAAATTAAAACTAATACCATGTTAGAAGATAAGCACTGGCTCCAGCGTAGGACAACCTATGCACATCATAAGCAGCTGACAGAATCTAAAGGAGGTTTCGATGATAATGAAGTGGCAAGGGAAAACTCACTTAATCCTCTCACTTTAAGGTGTCAAGGACTAAAAGCTTTTCTATACTTTTTCCTATTCCTACTTCTTTGGACTAGTGTTTTGATGTTGAAATGGGGAATATAAAGAAAGGGAAATAAGGACATCATCCTTTTATCTTTCATGGCATGAGGCAAAGCAGAAAAAATGTTTGAATGTCAGTATTTCTTTCTGATAGACCAGTATGAAGTATAATTTTATATCATATTTTTAGTCCAAGTAAGCAATTTACATGATGATACATGATACAGATCTCCAAAAGCAAGGGTGTGGAAGGATGCATTCTCACCCAGGAAACTCAAGATATATTGGATGTTAACTGCATACAGGTGGAGGGCTTGACAAAATGATTTTCTGTAAATCAGTGAAATGGTAAGATGTCATAAGAAACTTGAAGAACACAAACAGCATTTATTGCATGCAAGGTTTATAAGACTTCATTGACTAAACATCAACATCAGGATCAAGGCTTCAGAAAACTCCATCATCAGCAGTATTGCAGGTCTCTAAAATCCTTTAGCAACCAAAAATGGTCTCTAATTAGTGAACAAATAGCAACTATGAATATGCAACAGGAAATATACCAACAAAACTAAGGGTTGCCTCTTAATGATTTTTTGATCCCAAGTGTAAACTTTCCCAATACTTTTTTCTAAACAGGTAATGCCTGCAGGAGGGCAAAGAGAGGTAGATGCACTGACATACAGGGCTAGGGTGAGATACACATGGTTCTCATACTGAAGGGGTGACACATGCCCCAAGACATGTGCAGATATTCATAGCAACATAACCTTTGTTCCAGTAGGCAGAGTTTGCTCTTGATGTTCTGATCATTTGAGGTTCTGATAGGAAAGCAAATGAATGTCAGAGAAGGCACTAGAAGATGTCCTGAAATCATATCATTAATGCTGTCTAGCATACAGGGAAAGCATTATTGGCATGGCTATCGGTGATATTCTGAAATCTGTAATGACCAGAAAATACATACTGGACACATTCCTATTGGCAAGAAAGTCTATGAAAAAGGGAACGTATGCCTTTGAGTTTCTTAGCTGATTGGCACTTTCACACATTTAGAAAACACCTTCAAGAGATACAGAAACTATATTTTGTGGAGGAATGAATTTTTATTTTTTTATTTTTACCAAAAAAATTCCCATGGCTACATGACTGGCATCTCTGAAGAAGCATCATATACATTTTATGGCTCACAATAAAGTCAAAAATCAGGAACAGTAAAGATACTCTATGAGGAAGTCCAGTATTGGGAACTTCATGTGGTATAGGTTGAGAAACCTATTATTGGAAGTTGCAGTTACCACACAGCATGCACAGACCACAGTAAAAGGCTACATGTGAAGGAAGATTAAGCACTGAAGTACTCAGGAATTTTTTAGTTATCGCAAGCTGTTCCGGTATTTACTGTTTGCCTAAACATATGTGTAAGGACACATTGTGCCTACTCACAGCATGTTCTGCTATTTTCTCTTTATCTTAGGCATCAATCAACTTTGATGATTCTTCCTTTGTCATAATACAAACACACTTTCCAAGTTTATATGACATCTGTGTTCCAGTAAAAAAACTACATGAGTTTTTATTTGGACATATATTTCTGTATCCATACACATACACACATAGGGGCCATGTTGATGATCAGAAAGGGCAGGAGCACCTCTCCTATGAAAGCAGGCTGGGACGTTATTCAACCTGGAGAAGAGAAGGCTCAAGGAAGACATTGTAGGAGCCTTCCATTATCTGAAGGGCAGCCTACAAGAGAACTGGAGAAGAACTTTTTACCAGGGCATGTAGTGATAGAACAAGAGGGAATTGTTTTTAAATTAACATAGGTAGGCTTAGTTTAGATACTAGAAATAAATGCTTTATTGTGAGGGTGATTGGGCACTGAAACATGTTGCCCAGAGAAGCTGTGAATGCCCTATCGCTGGAAATGTTCAAGGCCGAGTTGGATGGGACTTTGAGCAACATGGTCTAGTGAAAGGTGTCCTGGCCCATTCTGGGGGGTAGGAATTAGATAGTCTGTATGGTCCCTTCCAACCCAAACTGTTCTATGATTTCATGATCTTCATGATCTTCACAGAGTGAAGTAAACAGAACTGTTGAGAAGTACTTCAGACAGCTCAAACAGGTCTTACTATTACCACATCAAAAACAAAACAAAACAAAACAAAACAAAGAAAAACAAACAAAAACTGCTGCCATAAAATAATTATACATTTAAAGTCAAGGTCAAAAAATCACAACAGTCAAAATTCTTCTACATCAAATTGAAAGAATGCCAGAATATTTGTGTTATAACTGTCTTCAGCACTGGAAATTAAGGACATTTCCTGCAAGCTATTTGAGGTGCTCATATAGCCGTGCCACATTATTTCCTTACTCACTTAGCTTTTTAGGCTTCATAAACCCTTATCTTGAATGTCCAAATTGGGACCTCTCATGCTTGTAAAGTTAAAGATATTTTCTTCTGTTTCTATTCTTTCATACATTTACATAATTACATCCAGTGAGGATGCATTTACTTCACAAAATGGACAGAGTAGCTCAGAATATATGGTCTAGTGCTCTCCTCTTAGAAAAATGAAATGGTTATCAAAACCAAAAATTTTTGTTTCCTTGAGTAAAAAAGTTCCCTTTCCCATAATGGAGTAATCAACTACTGATAAGTATGAGCTTAATTTCCTATAGAAAAAGGAACATTTTCCTGTTCCTTCATTGTCATTTCAAAGTCAAAGTAAACTTTATACCAATCAGACTTATTTTTGAACTGTAATGACATACTTCTGAATTAGAGTCACTACTGGTTTTCCAGGGACCTCTTGGTATCATCAAACTTTTCCCCAAATCTGCCAAAGTTAGATTTACCAGTTCTACCTGGGCTGAAATGCAAACACATTACTCCTACCCTACAACATATTTTTGGATGAATTTCTGATGTGGAATGAATCTCTCTTGGAAAATGAGTAGGTCGCTTCAGTACACCATGTGTGCCTTCTCACTGGATTGGGATGAAAATGAAAAGCAAACCAGCCTGGTGGTCCAATGCTGTTAGTAGAACCAAACCTTCTGCTTGAACTTAAGTCATGCTGTAGTTTTTTGATTCTGCGTCTCCCACCTTTCATTGTTCTGAGTTACTGTCTAGCCTGAATGCTTTACAATACTTTTAAACCATTCAAGTTAATCTAACTAGATGCATACTTTTCACAACCTCTTCAGAATGCTTCTGTGATAACTTTCTAAATATATTTTTATTAAACTGCATATCTGTTGTACTTTTCAGAGAGATGCCTTTTATTTTTAGCTCTGCTCTCACCCTTTAGAGCCAAGAATGTGGGCACAAACAACAGCTGAATAATCTTAATCTTTAATATTATATTGTTGCATCAAATAATTTTCTGTGGCAGATACATGGTAGTACATTATTGAGATGGGGCTTTGTCCTCAAACAGAAGAGCTTTTTAATAGCTGCCCAGAATATTTAGACATGAAAGGAGGAAGAATCATCATCTTTGGAAGGAATCTGAGGGAAACGAGAGATTTTGTTTTTTTTTTAAGTGGACATACCTTGGANTTTTTTCCCCAACTTAAAAGATTCACATATTTACCACATTCTTTCTTACCATTACTCTGGTCTTGGCCAATTTGTTGTCTTTTAGCATTCACTGCAGAAAATTCCTCACAGAATAAATAAATATTCACGAAATGGAGGTGATAAGAATGGAGTTGTTTGTACAAAACTAACAATTCTCAATGGTTTGTGGTTTTTGTGTTTGTAATTGTTGTATAGATCTAATTTTCTCTTCTTATTACACATTCTGCTCCCCATTTGGGTCTTGGCAAATTGAGAGAATTAAGGAAATATTTCTCAAAAGTATAAAATCTTTCATTTCCGAAATAATGTTGTAAGTACTGCCACCGTATTATGTGGTTCCCAGCAGATGATTTTACAGGATAAGTTTCTTTTTTGTAGAAACAACTCAAAATATCAATTGATAGTTTACTTCTATTCTTATCTCGTACAAGGTGACTTCCATTAAGAAAATAGAAAAGTAAATTTTTATGACTGTGGCATTGTAATTCTGGTACAGTTTTTCACTTAACTTTGAGAAAATATAATTATATTTGCTGATATAATAATCAGTACCAGATGTGTCAAATGTCTTTGATTAGAGAATGAAAGCTATAATCCCTGTTGTTTTCTGTGAGTTTATATTAGACTGCAATAACAACAATTTAAGCTGTAGCATCACCCATTGAACCAGCTTTTCTGAAGCTATATTATGCCTTGACTCTAATGAGACTGTGAATACAAATACAGGTACCTAATTCTGTAAAGCAAACCTTGAGGGCTATAACATTGTTAAGCTAATAAAAAACAAGAATATTCAGCATGGATCAAATACATGTTATTTTCTGAAGCTTTCTTAACACAGCAGAATTCATTAGGCAAAATCTAGCCAAGAGATTTGTCTGTCTTGAGCTGCATTGTTAATGACAGACATTGAATACACATATTAATTTTCTACAGTTCACATAGTGCAGGCCTATTTTCTTTATCCCAGCAGTTTTCTCTTCTCTCAAAATTCATGTGTTTCACCATTTTACAAGTTTCTCTAAAAGGAAAAAAATGTTCTTCCAGATGGTATTTCATTCTTCCTTCTTTTCATAAGACACAAGGAAAGAATATATATTGAAGTTATTTTAAAGATTTCCCTTATTTATCAGAAACATAATTTGCACTTATTTGGGTATTTGGGTATTAAGTATAGAATGAAACTTAAAAACCTAATGAAGTTGAAAGAATCTCACTGATTGTTGGAGCTGAGCATTTTTGTCACACATTTATTATCTTCCCTTCTTTTGTCAGCTTTTTGTTTACATGATAAATGTATTAATCAGACTTTGCATGGCTTTCATAAGCATTGCTGCATTTCATGTTCTATTAATAGATGACATATTTCCCATGGAAAATATTGATCATGAAAAAATCTTAGAGCTGAAAATGTTGTTTCATCCAAGGTTATATTAATTTTGGATTGCATATTGGTTTTGCATGGCCTGGGTTTTTGTAGTGGAGTCTACAGGGGTGGCCAGAAGTCTACAGAAGTTGCCAGAACTTCTGCCTCCTTGTCTGACAGAGCCAATCTGTGGCATGACCAAAGATGGATGGTCAAGGCAGTTAAAAATGGTGGCAACGCCTTTGTGACAAGAGATTTAAGAATAAATAACAAAGTTCTAGAAGAATTGTAATTGTGGCCAGAGAAGAGGGGGTGATAACATCTGAGAGGAACAACTTTGAAGACAGCAAGGTCTGGAGGAGTGGGAAGAGGTGCTCAAGGCATCTGAGCTGGGATTCCACTCTAGTGTATGATGAAGACCATGGTGAGGCAGCTGTGCCCCTGCCGCCCTTGGAGATCAATGGGGATGGAGAAATCTACCCACAGCCCATAGAGGATATCCATGCTGGAGCCTGTGATGAGGCTGTGGCCCTGTGGGACATTCACAGACAGAGAGACATCCACTATAACAGGCTGTCCTTGAAGGACTGCACCCCATTCGTGAGGGACTGTTGTCCATGGGATAGACTCATGTAGGAGAAGTTCATGGAGAGCTGTCACCCATGGAAGACCCTGTGGTAGAGCAGGGGAATGACTCCCTAAACAGTGGGGGAAACAACCTGTGGTGAACTGACTGTGATCCCCATTCCCTGTCTCCCTGCACTGCTGGGCAAGGAAGTAGAGCTGGGAAAAAGGGAGGTTTTTTTCAGAGCTTTAAATGCAATGTCTAAATTACAGCTGCAAAGACTTCTCTGTTTCTTTCTGGCTGATCCCAGCAAAAAAAGAAGCCTTGACTCATGTATTTTACTCTCTACTGACAGTGAAGTTTATGGATGAAACTTATGATATTGCCCTGAACCCTAGGGCAATCCTAGATGCTTAACATACCACTAATTAAGCTACTGTCAGTGAATAATTCTGAAAGTAGCCACAGGAAAGCTATCTGAGATCAATTGCCTCTACATTCAATAACTTAATAGAAATTGATGATGCATGCCTTAGGTGTCTCCCAGATAGCTATGTAGTCAAGACACCCTTGTAAAAGACCATGTCTAATGCATACCTTTCTGACTTGAACATTTTGTCATGGTAAAGTTCCCATTGTTCTTGAGTACCTTTTTTACTGTTTTGCTGAGACAGAAAGCATTCTTTAAAATGAATTTTCAGGCTGCAGCATCTGCAAATCAGGCCTTATGATGTATTGAAACACACGAAGACCACCAAAAAAAACAATACATGAGAGAATTTAAAATGGTAATTTTTTTATTGGTCAGAAAAAGATTGATAAAATACATAATTTGTTAAGGTGAAGTTTTCAATCATACTTTCAAAGAGAAATATTCTTAAAATATTTATTTCAATAAATTCGAACATTTTCTTTACTCTTTATGCAACACAGCACGTAATAAATATGTCAAAAATTACAGATTTTTCTAGTAATTGATACATGTTATTACTGTAACAAAATTATGATCTTATTAAATGTTTCAATCACATCTTTTGAATACAACTGTAATATGCCAACATTCCTGAAAATCTCTGTAAAATTAACACACTGTCTAAAGAAGACCAAATGATAGTGACATTTAAGTCAACAGAGCAGAACAGTGAACTCACCCATCTGGGAAAATTTGCAGAGGAATTAAATTATACTATGCTGCAAGAATATTAGATTTCTGGAGATATTTTCTTCTCACATTTCTGAAATTTTGGTAAACCAACTTTAAGAAGTTCCCCTTTCAGTTCTATGTATCATAGTTTTTCTTTTCTCTTGTTGCATGGCTAATGGTTCAGTTATTTTCTCAGGCAGTCCTTTTTCATTGTGATACTAGATAAATAAGCAATTAGCAGCAGTGCTCTCCAGTGTGTTTCATCACATTCTCATTGTTGGTGTCCTGAACTGATTCAGGAGTTAAATTATTGCTTTGAATAAACAATTTCAGAGGTCTTACTATCTCAATTTTATTTATTAATTTATTCTAAATCTAAAAGGTTTTTTTAAAGGTATCCAAGCAATGTGTATGAAACCAGCTTAAAAGCAAATGATTCCAAGGTCTTTTTTCTAATTAGGAAATCTTGAAGTAATCCAACTAATTGATTTAAGTACAAACATGTAAATTTCAAAATGAAGCTAAATAAGTCTTAAGAGCTGAGAGTCCCTTGGTAATGCAAAAAAGGGTCAGCACAATTTTATGTGAACTACCCAATTATGTGATTGGGAGCAAGCTTTGAGTGATATTCACAGAGAAAGGAAAGAATATTTATTGCTCTCTGCTGCAAAACTGCAACTGTTTTTTTTCAAATGCCAAGGTTTTTTTTGAAAACAATCTGATAGTCTGGACAATCTTTTAAATTGCATTTGAAAATTATGTTTAATAATGACTTTATTTTTTTTAAATATCAAATTTTGTTTATGTTCTTAATATTTTCTTTATTACTATATACCTTTATACCAAAATATATTAATAACATTATAGTACTACATACCAATATATAGTGATATATATAGTAATGCTATTATGCTATAATATATTGTTGTGTTATAAACCACTATAAGTATTATAAAATCACATTGTAATTAATATTACCATACAATGAAAGAATAATTTTTATTAACAAAGACATAAAATTTGAGGAACGATTTTTTTATGTTTTTTTCTTCTTTTCCCCCCTCATTTCACTCCACACTACAATTTTTCGTATCAAAATAAGACCACTCTCAAATACAGTTGCAGTTATTGATGCCTCTTGTCTTGTCTTGGTCCTTTTGAGTTCACACATTTCAAGTCATTTCAAGAAATATGACAATTAAGGATCTGATTAGATTCTAATTTCATTAGAATGTGTCTCTCTTTTCACATATATTAAGAATCATTCATTTTTCAGTCTTAACTACTTATTTTCTAGTTTGACATGCTTGAGGTAGCTCTTGACACAATTAACAGGCATCTGCAAAACAGTCTAATAATAGCTTCCATAGATTTTATTGCTCTATCTCTTCTATCATCCTCTACATCCTTTCCCAAAACAGGGGAGCAAAAGGGACAACTTACACAACCATGATTTCATGGCTTCATTTTGCCTTAGGTTTTAGCACTAGAATACAGAAAAAAATGAAGTGATTTCAACTAAAATAGAAATCTGAAGTTTTGTCAAATTTCTGATTTTAGAGTTGACCTGAAGATCAAAGTGCTGAAATTAGATAAAAATTAAAACAAAACAAAACAAAACAAAACACCTGTGTTTTCTTCTGCCAGTAACACAGAAAATGGTTAACAGTTGTTCAAGAAACTATCCAAAATGAAGTAATAAGACAGCTGTTCTTTGACATCTTGAAGACAAAGGGAGAAATTACTTGGTAGAGTGGAAGAGACTGGTAGTAGAATAAGATTACAAATCATACCCTCAAGGAAATTCAAACATCGGAATAAAATTTTTGGATCTGCAGCATTTTAGAAACACCAAATGAGGAAATATTGCCATGTGAACATCTTAATCCAAAGACATTTATAACACAGTTTTAATCTGTACTAGACCATACCGTGACAACTGAAAAAACATCTGTCTCCATCATTTAGAATTTAATTTCTGATATGAACTGACTCATGGGCAAATATAGATTATCATTGTGAAATCTGAGAGGGTATCTTATTTTGATCTATGTAAAGGTACAGAAAACCTAGCCTGACTCCATCTTAAAAAATGTCTGGATAAGATGTACAGTCAGCTACACACTGAGCATCATTACACATATGCAAATTTTTGGCACATTTGAGTTTAAGTTGCTTTCATCTAACTCTAGGCATTTAATTGAGATGCCTGGCTTCCACAGGGTCTCTCTAGAGTCAACAGAGAGAAGAAAGCACATCCTCCAGGTAATTCAGGCCATCACTCTCATGATGTGGAAGTGCACTGTTTTAGAGGGATAGCTTAGGGTGATGAGGATCCTCTATGAAGTACTTCGTACTTGAGGTTAGATTGACCGAGGGTTATGCTTTAAACAGAATTTTTATAAAGCCTCAAGCAGCTTGGTCAGATTTAATTCACTGAGCAACTTATTTAATATACACTGTATATTTAAGAAATGTGGAACATTTATGTTGTCCTTTTGACTAGCATTAGAATATTCTGATGATTCATAGATTAAAAAAATAACTTATTTTCACAGATCTACTCTCTCTGCACTGGCAAGTCATAATGCTCAAGGGGTTCATGGCAATATACCAAAAATTCTTACCTTTCTGCAGCAAAGTCTCCCTGGTTTGCATAATGGATTCTGTCCATTGTAACGCCTGTGTCTAGTCATCCATCTTTTCAGTCCTAGGCATCCCCTGCCTGAGCACCAGAAGGCAGAAATAATTCAACTTCTCTTTCAAGAAAACCTCTGTTTTTTTCCCTGATGTACAACCTTTTTTTTTTTTTTTTTTTTTTTTTTTTTTTTTTTTTTTTTAACTTGACTTGCAGTGTCTCACAGATAAGGATGCTTATGATTCTCTTAAACCACAAAAATTAAGACAGAGGTAATGATGAAAACCTTTCAGAAGAATTATCCTTACCTAAGCTTTCCATTTGTTGATAGCTACTCCAAATATTTTTGACCAGTACCAAGACATATACGAGCTCGCTTTTTACAAGAAAGTAAAGAGTAGAAGTCAGAGTTAGTGTGCAAATACAACTAAGAAATAAGACATTTGTTAATTTGTTTTCTTTAACATCAGGCACACATTTTAGAGGCTGCAAAGTGGCATAAAATGAGGAGCTTGGGAAGGTAGCATACATGTCCATCTCACTCTATGCCTATACTACACAAAGGATGCTGCAGGGCCAGTTCTGACAGACAAAAAGTGGAGAAGATTGGAAGACAGACATCTCCATTTCATTGCATGATTTCTCTGTTCTACAGGCATTAGAAAATTAATCTTTTTGCTTTCATCATCATCCTTTTCTGAAAGGTAGTATCACAAAATTTCCTGATGCACAAGAAGAATTTCCTAACAACATGTATCCTCCTTAAAGTGCTTCTGTATTGACACATCTGCTACTTTTGATGTTCCCTTTTTCAGAACAATAGCAAAAACTCATATAAAACCCCCTACATTTAGATTTCAAAGATGATGCAAGTTGGATCTTGATTTCAGTCAGTAGGAGAATGCTGGCCCATGAATCTTTGCAAAGATTATAATATAAATAGAAACTAGATAATTCTTCCTAGCAGGATAATTATCATGTCCCCCATAATTACAGTTTTCCAAGCATCAGATGTCATAATAAGAGCTAAAGAAAATCATAATGTCCATCAAATACTTTTGAAACAAAAAAAAAGAAGAATATGTTTATGGATTACAATAAGCATCTCAAAGAAAAGAAATACATATAGAAGGAAAGCCAACAAAAAGATCCAAAATGTAATTTGTAGCTTTTGTTTGTGGGTTTGGGTGGGCATGTGGTGCTGGTTTGGGTTGGGGTTTTTTGTGCCAGTGTATTTATGACTTGGTCACTGGAGCATCTTCACAAGGTTGCCCATGGTAATGTCTAAGTCAGGGAGAGGTATAAATGTACTAATAAACCATAAGACTTTGTTGTAGTTTTGTTGCATTTCACTGGAGCATGGTGAGAGTTTCAAAAGTGCTCTGGATGTTCTCAGAACAAGAGGTCTAAGAGGGGTAGCACTTAGAATTCCCTCTTCAGTCCAAAAAATGACTGTCCCCAGTGTAGATGGAGTAGTTTTTGTCAAATCCTCATA
>WEIU01023001.1:701-24777 GCA_013389925.1 Aegithalos caudatus | reverse complement strand
TGAGGGGGGCCGGTGGGTGTCAGCAGCCGCGGCCGGGCCGCTCCTAAGTCACGGAATCGTACGCTGTTAAGGGCTGGAAGAGACCGTACGGATCATCTGGTTCCAACCCCCTCGGCGTGGGCAGGGATACCTCCCGCTAGACCAGGTTGTTCTAATCCCCATCTAACTTGGCCTTGAACGCTGCCAGGGTTGGGGCGTCCACAACCTCCCTGGGCAGCCTGTGCCAATGCCTCACCTCCCACCCCACCCTACCCTCGCCCCAGAGTAAAGAATTTCTTCCTTGTATCTAGCATAAATTCCCCGTTTCAGTTTGTACTCGTTACTTTTTGTCCTGTCACTGCAGTTCCTGATGAAGTGTCCTCGCTTCCCTGTTCGGAGGCGCTAGGAGGCCTCCAACAACCTTCTCTTCTTCAGGCTGAACTTCCCCAACTTTCTGGCCTGTCTTCATGAGGTTCTCCAGCTCTCTTACCAACTCCATGGCCTCCTTTGGATTTGCTCCAACAAACGTCATTGTTTATGCTTGTGCTCGGTTTTTTGTCACTTCAGCATTGCAGCCGTGGCCTGCATCACATTATTTGTACAACGTATTGTGTGCAAAATCAAATACATCTTTTGAAATTCTTTCTTTAGCAAGATGCTGCCAACCACATTGGTTAATTCTGGGAGCCAGGGCAATGGTGTGCTGAGCCCCAGAGATGCTGCGAGGCACACGGCCGGAGCAAAACGCTACAAGTACCTCCGGAGGCTCTTCCACTTCCGACAGATGGACTTCGAGTTTGCGCTGTGGCAGATGCTTTACCTGTTCACTTCACCACAGAGGGTGTACAGGAACTTTCACTACAGAAAACAGACAAAGGACCAGTGGGCGAGAGATGATCCTGCTTTCCTAGTGCTGCTCAGTATCTGGCTCTGCGGTGAGTGCGGGAGAACAGACAGCATAAGGAAGAGGGAGGGGAAGTTTAGGGATGAACGTTTATTTTCCTTCTAATAACACACACACAAAAAAAGAACCAATCTGTATGGATGATCTTTTAACCGAAGTAGAAGAAAAAGGCCTAGCCTGTTTGAAGTTAAGGTAGTAGAAATTGGAGTAGGCTTAAGTAGTACTCAGTAGTCTTTAATTGATCTCTCCATTGCAACTCATTTTCTGTAGCATTTTAAACTGTATAGTTCATTGTAACTTTACAGACAGTAAGAAAACCCTATGGCTCACGGCAGTGTTTTTGTTCAAAAATACTGAATATTTGGTTTACCTGAATATTATGGATAAAACACTGTTTTTACCATAAACGCCCTGGTGACATTCTGTATATTGCAGAATTAAGCTATAAAAAAGTGGCTAATAGAAATGAATGAACTGCAAATTCAGTATTGCCTCAGTTGCCTTCTCTTAAATAGTGTATTGTTGTTTGTAATACAAAAACTCTTAACTGAAATGGAATTACACATGTGGTTTGGGTTAACAAGGAGCTTTTATAAAACAAAGAATGTTCTATTGTAGCATTGTCTGAATTTTTTTTAAAATAGTTTGGGTGGACCATTACAATTAGACCCAAGTACAGATGAGTGTTCATATTATGAATAAATTGTACTATATCTTGTTTTTGGTGGAAAAAACCCAAGCTGTTGGACTGAAAATCTTGGGGGAGAAATAAAAAGGAAACTGGAGATTTCATAACAGGATACTTAAAAAAAAACCCATCAGTTTAAGATCTCATGCTTTCATTTCCACAGCTGACTTTAATGATCTTTTCTCTGCTTTCAGTGTCCACTGTAGGATTTGGATTTGTGTTGGACATGGGTTTTTTTGAAACAATAAAACTGCTGCTTTGGGTTGTATTCATAGACTGCGTGGGCGTTGGGCTCCTGATCGCGACTCTGATGTGGTAAGTAGTGATTTCTGAAGCCGAGTTCAGTGTTGCTGTTCAGACACAGAGTCCTCTGCTGTTTGTGAGACACTTGGTTCTTTCTTTGGGATAAACTCACACTCAAGTGTTGACTATAGGTTTTATGCTGTTGTAGTAATTGTTTCAGAAGGATACCTTAAAAAAGAATACTTTCTTTACTATTTCCTACAAAGTTAAATGGTCAGAAGGTCTGTATTATGATGAGCATTACAGCTTTTTTTCTTTCTTCTTGAGGTGGTTAATGCTTATCAGTAATGCCAAAAAAAAAAAAAAAAAAAAAAGGTGATTAAAGAAAGAAAAAGCTGTTCAATCAAAATAATGAATGGAAAAGTCAAATAGTGTAAACCTGAGGATGATTCTGTTTAAGCAATATACACTTGGCCTGTGCTTCTTGCTGAAGATTGTAGCTAGTGCCATTACAGCCACATCTGTTCTGTCTTTTGCTTGGCCCCTTTTTGCTTTGTTGGTAGGTGATGCCAGTTTTATCTTCTACTGTCCAGAGACTTGCAGAAGCAGAGAGGCAGGAGCAGTCATTTGACAATCCAGGCCTCATCAGCACCATAGATGTGTCCTGCAGCAGTGAGGGAACCAGGAAATGATGGGAAGTCATTGTTTTTGTGCTGCAGCAAAAAGAGGGCATCAAAGAAAGAATTTTTATTTTACAAGGAACTTAAGAAAGCAAAGGCATTTAAGAGTTCTTCAGGATGGAGCTGACATCTTAAAGTGATTATGATTGGAAAAGGGATAAATCCTGACAGTCGCCTCAGGAACTCCTGGTTGTAATTGCAGAATTGAGAATGAGGTATATAAAAGAAACATAGCTGATAGATTAAAGGTCCACCTGACCTATGCTCCTGTCTGGGACAGCAACCCATAAATTCCTTGGGGAAGAGCTTATAGTAATGGTCCCTGCCCCCATCCTCCAGCAACTTGTGCTTCAGGATGCAGTCTCCTAAGGCAGGAAGACTTCAGCATCTGCTAGATTTCCTCTGTCTTTTAGTCAGCTTCCTGCAGGCCCTAATACCAGTCACCTGGCTTGAGTTTGGTTCAGGTCTCTTCTTCCAGTGCAGGCTCACCTGTTTTCCCAAAAGCTTCCCCCATTCCTAGTGAGTCTAAACTCCTTCTTGCCTCACCTCTCCTCACCTTGCACTCAGCCTCTGCCTCTTTGGAACCCCACCCTTGGCATGAAGAGTAGGTCAGAGGAAGCATCCATGAAAACTCTGGTCTCTTATTTCTGAGCGTGTATTGACTTCCTCTTCCTCTTCTAAATGGGATGAATATTTGGATGTCAGCAGAGCTTAAGCTGAAGCAAAGAGCCTTGAGGCTCATTCAGTAGCCTGTAATACTGGGCAGTGCACATTGCATTTGCACATCTTTTCAGTACTAATGGGCACTCTCTTGCCCTCCTCCTGTCCTTGCAGTGCATCAGTTCTGCAGAGATGAAATAAACCATCTCTCTGTGAGATGTGCTGATCCTGTAGGAGCACTTCACTGAACTCATCTCCCCCTGTGTTCAGAGAGAAGTGGCAGCTTGTGACTGCACTGATAAATTGTAGCACTGATCTCTTCTTTATAAAGAAGTTTTGTTGTATGATCCGCAGGGTATTTCAACTGCCTGTGGCATGCAAGGGATGTGATGATAGTTTTAACAAAACCATTATAACAATAGTCTGGTCTGCATGATTCTTGCATGTTTTTATTCCCAGGTAACAGAAATTTTGTGGTGGAGAGTAGGGATCACAAATGACTTACTTACATCAAACCTATGTTTTGTCAGTCAGCTTTATGGATTCATATTAACAACAGTCTCAAATATCTTTTCATGTAGGTTCATTTCAAATAAGTACTTAGTGAAGCAGCAGAACAGAGATTATGATGTGGAGTGGGGCTATGCCTTTGATGTACATCTGAATGCTTTCTACCCTCTTCTAGTCATCCTGCATTTTATCCAGCTGTTCTTCATCAACTGTAAGTAGAATACTTTGAGCTCTCTGCTTCAAAATGGTGCACTATCAAAACAGCTGAGAGCAGTTATCTCTTGCAGATGTCATCATATCTGATTCTGTCATTGGGTATTTTGTTGGGAATACGCTATGGCTGATCGCGATTGGCTATTACATCTACGTGACATTCCTAGGATACAGTGGTGAGTAACATCAACTGCTTTTGTATCTGTTTGACTAAAAAGAAGAGCATGTTTTCAGGCTATTAATTTGATCTTAGCATATTATTTGTAAAGCAGAGGCTTAGCTGCATGTTGAATTAATTCTTTCTTTGTGGTAAATGAAGTTTGATAGAAATGTATGAGTCCATGTTTTCAGCTGGGTGGACATCTTAACCAAAGAATTTATATTTTCCACCTCACCAAATTCTCTTCTTGTGTTAGACCCGTAGCACCACAACTTAGTTTTCTTGTTCTTCTGTAAATCCACTTGAAGATGTTTGCATTTGATAAAGAAATCTGTAATGAGTTTAAGACCACGGTTTTAGGTAAAACAGTTCCCCAAGGCATTTTGAGACAACTGTAGGGCTAGTAGGGCAGAGATGTCTGAGTAGGACAGCAGAGCAGAGCTATTTTTTATTGCTGCCTTGTCCCAAGGCTACTCTACATGAAGCACCTTTTTTTCAAGAGCACTACTTTATACTTGCTTCAATATTGCTTCTGTTTCAGCATTGCCCTTTTTGAAGAACACAGCTATTCTTTTGTATCCATTTGCACTCCTCATCATGCTCTATTTGATCTCATTAGCATGTGGATGGAACTTCACCAAGATGCTTTGTTCCTTTTATAAATACAGAGTGAAATAAAACCAGGACTTCATGTATCTAATGTTTATTTTGTTTCTACCTTAGCCATTTTGACAGTAAAGAAAAAATGAAGAACATTTTGTAAATGGTTGTAAATTTCTCTTTATTGTAGATAATTGTGTAAAAAAGTTTGAAGTGTCCTTTTTTATTAAAATATTTACAACAGTAAACATGTTAGCAATTTTGTTCAAATACTTTTGCAGTACATTCCTAAAAACAAATTACTTGTACATTTCTGTAGCTTAAATTTAACTGCAACAAGTCTATGTAGCATAACTCTTACTGCAGATACTTTGCACATACTGGCATAAGCTCTACATTATGAGGGGTTTAAGTGACACCAAAAAAGCAGTTTTCTTGAAGAGTAATATTAGAATACCTTGCCTTGGGACCGTGTGAAAGTACAGATCTTAATATTGTTGCGATGGTAAAGCAACAACTGTCTCTAGGTACAGATCTGTCCTTTCCTTGTATGAAAGATTGTGAGAACAGGTTTACTTTAGTGACTACTTCAAATATACATGGACAACTGTGGCACACAGAAGAAACAGTGATGGAAGGCACAATTAACATGACCCATATCAGGTTTCCAAAGATAGCAGCAAGTTTTAAACCCAATCTCTAGCAGTCCAGTGGGTATTATTACATCCACCATTCTGAGTGGCAGGTCAATGAACATGGAAGGAAAGTACAAGTTGGTTTGGCTACAGGGGTGGGCTCATGGCATTGCCTGCAGCTGTGAAGTCCACAAGGCAGAAGTATAAACTGACCATCACAAACAATACCTTATGGAAAGTGAGGATGACAGCTTTCCAATGCAGTGTTCAGCATGAAACATGAGCACTAGGATTCAGTTTCCAAAACAACACAAGCGTAAACTGGTTACAGTAAGACAATTCCAATACTAGAATTTGATCTCTAAGGAAAAACTATAATTTATCTTAAAATACCAAATATGCTGGCAGTGCATCTTACAGTACTGTGTGTTTCAGCCACTGTTAAGGCTTGAAGAGATTCATGTTTCCCTCTCAGCAGATGCTGAGCAACATTCTCCTTTAAACAAGGAAAGCACTGAACTGCTGATCCATGAAAGGTGAAGGATTCCAGTCAGGATCTGCTCCCTCCCTGGCTAACAGCACAAGCTCCTGTCCTGCAGGCAGCTGCACCCTAACTGTGCACCTTTCCCCTAACAGGAATCCTAGCATTGCTGATCACCCACTTCAGTTCAACAGTAAAAATACTTTGTATTTAGTGCCCTGTGGTGTGCGATACTATTGAAGTACTCGGGGCCTTTGTACCTTCCCTTTAGAGATATGAATGTTTTTTCCCTTGAAAGAAGGCTTCATCATTCTCAAAATTAAGCTACTTTAACTTCCAGCAGTTCACTGTTTACAGCAGAACTTAGCAAAACCCTTTAGAAACCACTAAGGTCAGAAAGGTGACACTCAAGGACTAATTCACCAGGTCTCCATGGGCTGTGTGTTTTACATCAGCAATCAATGCTAGCCTGAAAACACCAATTGTTTGATAGCTTTCAGCCTTATGCTGGTGATTGTAAGGATGATTTAAAAACACAAGGGCTTTTTTTTTTTTCCATTTGTAGCTAGAGCTACTTGTTCTAGCTTTTTCAGAATACATCCTTCCTAGTAAGAACAAATGTAAAACCTTGGGTTCATGTATTTTAGGGGAGCAGGGTTTGAGATTTCATTCTTCTTTTCCCCCCATGAGACCAAAATAGCACTTTCCAAGTTGGAGGCAAATTACAAATTATTATGATACTTCATCTGGAGCAAGTACTTTCAACAAAATACAGAGATTACTGAAATTATAATGTATCTGGAAAAAAAAAAAAAAAAAAGAAGGAAACTGGTACACAGTTTCCAATTTTTTCCAAAGACTAATCACACTTCAGCTCATTCGAGGAACTGTGTTTTACACAGGCAAAGTATAAATTGCTTTGCTCTAAACTGAGTCAAGGTATTTAAAAACTGCTTTGAAACAGCTAGACAAGCAGTGATATGACAGAAGACTCCAGTCTTGGTCCATGAATCACATCTATCTGAATTTTTCTAAGCCATCTTTAAGTACAGAAAAAAATTAATATATCTATAGGAATTTTTTCCATCAATGAAAACACACGGTTGAGATGCCTGCAAAAGCTCAAAGCCTTATACAGTGCTTTAGAAACACTAATTATCACATCCTGTTCACATTATTTACAAAGTTTTCAGTAGGATGACCCACTGAATGAGCAAAGCAAGATTATACTGACAATCTTGTTTCCCTTGGTCCCAAGCAATCCTGATCAGCTCAGAAAAGCAAATGTTCACATCAGCCAGTCTGTTTGGCATCCAATATAAGAAGTTCATTTGCCCAGATAATGAAGGTTTCTGGCTATACCTTTGGTTTCACAAAAGTTTGCTTTTCTGAAGCTTTAACAGCATCAGAAGGAGCTAACAGGAGCACAGGAATAGTGCAAGTTTTTTTTTTAAACACTTTCCATTATTGGACAACTCTTAAGATTCAGCGGCTTCAAGGGGATTTTTAAGGTCACAAAACAAAAACAACTTGAAATTGAATACATGTAGGGAAAACCTCCCTCCAAACAGGTAATAGGTTTATGATGCTGTTTAAGATCTCTCATGGTAATTCTGTCCCTTACAATGGAGACGTGCAGGAGACACGGGCCCACTGGTGTAGGCCCAGTCACAGAGAGTACCCAAGCTAGAGGCTGATGAGCCAAACAGCCCGGGGGTTCTTACTTCACCATACTGCCAGGAAGGAGACCTGCACCACTTTAGTCTGACTTGAGGATTGGAATTTAAAGGTACAAAGCCCAAAAGAGTGGTCTGCAGAAATACTCTACCTGATTACACCAGGTCTGAATTTACTTGGATCTATGAAACAGAATTTGTATTCATGTGGCACATTTATCTAGAGAACCTGTAAGTTCAGGAACATTGAAAGTGTTGAAGCAGCCCAGAGAATTTTCAGGTCCTGTTAATATAATGTAATAAAAATGCATCAATCTTTAGAAAACAACCCACATTTTACCACACACTAGTTTAATTTGTTGTCTTGGATAAATTTCTTCTCAACATTTTTGAAAACTAAATATCCTATTAACCAGTCTTACAATCAATGTGGTATGGGTTCTATGTATTTAAATATATTAGCAGTGATTCATCTTAACTGCTGTGAAATGTCAGGAACAGTGATGCTTTGAGAATAATGGTACCAGTAAACTTCCAGACTCATGGAAAACAGAAAAGGTCATTGTCAGCAAAACTAATTACATTAAGAAACTGCAATATCTAATGTCTTTTTGCAGTCTGGATTGTAATAAATAACCCTAATTTAAATAACTTGCATCATTCATTCACAGACACAGCTGAGAAGAAAACCTAAATACTTTCTCAGACCTTTGCTAGCTGATGTGTGATAAAAAGCCGTTCCATGTTGGTAATTTGATGGCAGGGATTACACAGGAAACAAATGGGGCTGCGGCACCACGATAAGCTAGAGACACACAGGATTCAGGGCGTAGTCACCCACATTTCTACATCCAAGAATAATCCTAATTTATGTGACCAGTGCCTAGCCTATGCACTCAATGTCTATGGGCAACACAAGCTTTCCAAGTAATGTTTTATTTACACCACCTGATGCAATCAGAAGAAGTAAATAAGGTCCACTTGGTAACTTATTCTTGTTTTACACCAGTCAGTCTAAATAGGAGGTCTTGCCTCTGTGTACAGATCTTGTCTTCCCTGTGTCCCCAGACAACATAGCTAAACCAAAATGACAACAGTCTGTAGAAGTAGTTAAATTCTTCAACTTGAATATTGCTGAACTGTCAAAGCTATGGCACAATTCTCCAACAAGGCAGAAGAGAAGACAGGTTGACACTATAACCCAGTGGGTGAGGGTGTGATGGAGAAGCAGGTTTAGGCTCCTGCTCCTCATAATCATATCATGAAAGAGAGGGCAAATCTAACAGCCAAAATTTAATGGGGAAGTACAAATTCAAGACCTCTGCTCTAGATCAGGGAACCTGCAACAGGTTTTGTGCATCTGTGCCCTGATCAAAAAGACAATAAAGGTAACTTCCAACTTAAGTGATTCTATAATTCTGTGTTGGGGTAGCAGTGTGGTTTTTTCTACAGGGAAAACTGGCCAGAGCTTTTGAGATGTCAGTTCCAGGAGGCTGGTTCACAGCACAACTGAGAATACACAAGCCAGCATGGATGCCTCCCTTCAATGTCAATCAGGCACTTTATTCCTATTAAAGGGAGGAATTCCTGCCTCTCTTTCTCCTGGCCATTTCTGATTAACTGAATTTTTCCCATGCCTGAGTCCTTACACAAAAGCAGCTAAGCAGAAGGACTCTTCAGAAAAGCAGCAGCATTAGTACTGCAACAGTTCCACTCTGATTGTAATCCAGACCACATTCTGTTCCTGACCAAATCCCTGATTCATTTAACATCACTGTTGTTTCCCTTGAAACGAAAAGGCAGGGTACTAACTTGGGGCCAAATTCAGTTCCTGCTATAAAGTTAGTGCGAGTTAGCATACTGATCCATAGAGGAGTCAAACTAAAACCTTGTACTTAAACAAAGGAAGAAAATAAACTGTAACTACTCACTAATGTATCCAAAATAAACACTGCAATAACAGAACTTTTGAAAAGGAGACCTCTGTAAATCAAATGTATCTACTGTTCATTCTTTTAATAAAAGGTAATCTCTTGTCACTCCAAAGCAAAGCTGGAGAATGATTTTCTTCAGTACAGAAAATGAATTTGTTCAGCCTAGGAAATGCTTACAAATATTTTTAGAAAGAACTGGTTTGGAGTAAAAAAAAATTCTTGTAAAATGCAATGGATTCAATCTAAAATCACTGCAGATTTAGTACATAATATGAAACAAGACATTTCAACATGCTTTTTATGTGGCTACAAACTGTACATAGTGGAATTTCATAGCCCCAAAGAATAATGCTCTTCAGAACTCTGTTTATGCCTCTGAACATCATTCAGATTCTGTGTATAAAACTACATAATTTAGAAACTTAATCTTGTTTTTTTAAACATGGCAGTATATTTGAAATATGGTATTAATTTATGTTTGCATCTCCAAAGAAAAATGTAGAAAGATAACTTAAACTAGAGAATTCATAAAAAAACTATATCAATTTAAAATTTTACTGCATAAAAATATGTACTTTTCAAATTATTTTAATAAATTAAATATCCCTAGCATTTTTAATATATATCCCTGACAGTCTATAAAAGAGGGTTCTTGTTATAGAAAATAAACGGAACTCCGAAAGTACCCCCTTCATAAAACTTATTTAACAATAATTATATTTCTTTTTCTTCAAGGAATGTAACAATATGTACAACTCTGTATTACTATACTATCAAAATAGTACAGGTTAAGCGTAGCAGGGCTCTGCAACCATAAGATGGTAAAGTCACATTACAGTGGAGGACAACCTGGGCCTCGGACAAACGTTATCAGTGTGGAGCATCAGTTTCTGGATGGATCAGATAAGAAGGGGTAAATACAATCTTCTCATCTACAGTAGATTTCACAAGAGGTAGAGTTCAAGTGAAAAAGAATGACATTTGGAATAAGGTGCATGCTCAGTATTTTCAATTTGTGACTTGCTAAAGATGTCAGACTTTATAGGAAGAATTTTCAATGATTCTTTTTCCTCTAAAGCAGACTTCCATGATCAGTTTGTAATCTTTTTAATATGAATCTGAAATAGAGAGTCAGAAAAAATAAGTCATGGTTTAGTGTATTACATTTCTCAGTAATAAGAGGTAACTACCTATAGTGTTAGCCAAAAGTCTGAGGTTCAAAATAAAATCTCCCATTTCATTGGTTATGTTTTTCAGTGTTCCACCACCTCTTACCTCATTTAGAATTGCCCAAACAGCTGAATTTTGTATCACTGAAAGCCGGAATGATGAAATAGGATTTAGGCTGGGGTCAACTGTTCCTTCAGCTACACCGTTTTCAAACTTCCCTGCAAAAGTACATACCAAATTAAGTCCTGTTCAACAAACTGTTCAAAATCCAGCAAATGTATCTGCAGTATCAGAATTCACAGCATCACTGTGACAGAATCACAGTGAAATTAGTATCGTTCCCAAAATAAAAGGCAGTGAGTGATACTGACATCAGATCCAGTTTTGCAGCAGGAAACAATATGAGGCACATCATCAGCACCAATGATGAACACATAATCTGAACACGATTACACGTAAGAATAAAAGCTTTGAAACTGTCCAAAGGCATTAATACCCCAAGCTCAGTCAAGATTTTGGCACAGGTATTCATTTAATATCACAGAACTGAGATGATGCCTTTGTCTTAGGTGTTTTCAAATAGGATTAAGGACAAGGGATATCATTCATGCATAACATATTTCTATTTAAAGCATCTTCAATTATATTAGGATGAGTAAGAATTCAATTTAAAAGCCCAGTTAGACTTTAGAGTTAAACCATATAGACAACTGTAATTTATTATGACAAAAAAAATGTGCCTCCATTACAATAGGATTGCCCAAACTATGTCCAGCAACCAATTAAAATCCGTGTGTAAAATTTCTCTTCCTTGACAACATGGATCCAGGCACCTTCCCCAACAGCTACTTGGCTGTTGAAATGCAAATCTCATCCTGAGACAGCTGATTGTAGGGTAGGTTCAAATCCAGGCCAAGCACACAGCTCACATCAAAGCACTTGTGCAGTCACAGGACAGAGGAGGTGATATTACAAAACCTGGAAATGCCTCTATTGTAATCTAGGTGATCAGTCCTGGCAGAAAAGTTGGATGTAGCTAAACTACAACTAAGGGTCACAAGAGATCTCTGTTTAGTACATCAGTCTCTGAAAAGAATTAATGGACACAATATTAAGTAAAGCCTACAGGGTCATGTACCCAGAAATGAATGATAAAAACTCAGAATTAGGTTTGTTTTGGTTTTAATAAAGATGTCTTTAAGAGTTGCAAGAGTAAGAATACCATTTTTTTCTACTGTTACGTACCTATTCTGAAGTAACCATCCTCTAAGCGTTTGTCTTTGGTTTCTTTGCTTAATACCAGTTCTTCACTCTAGAACAACAAAGCATATATAAGATAATTTATTATGACATATGACTTTGCCAGAGAAAGACAAATGTGTGTCCACTCTTATATATTCACCATCCATTTTTTTGAAATAATTAAGAACAAGCCTGGAATACATGGAATACAGTTATTTATAGCCTTAGACAAGCCAACACAAAAAAAAAAAAAAAGAGCAGAGGTGTTCCAGACCTGAACAATACTTGGCTTCAAAGGAGAAAAATCAAGCACTCTAAGTGCCCCATGAAACTCGCATGGTAATTGCACATACTGGCATACACAGTAGGAGACAAGCAAAGGCAAGACCTGCCTTCTTTTTCTATGGCTTAACAAGAGCTTTTTCTCTTGGACAAATGAGCACTTACAGCTTACTTTTTGATCTAAGACTTTAGGTGAGATGGAAAGCCATCAGACCAGTGAGGGAAGCACCACAATTATCAGTGCCTCACTATATGGGTGGAGCAGATTTTTTTAATAACCACAAAAAAATGTACAGCAGAGCTTGAAAAACAGCTTGAAAATTACAGCCACGATCAATACTGAAAGACCCACTCTAAGAATCTCCCAGGAATTAATTAAAATGCTTGGCAAAATGGAGATTTTTTTTAAAAATATAAAACCTATTTTGAACTAAGGCTGCTGAAAAAGTGGTGGGAATACTTTTGGTTATTTATTTTGGGGGCAGGTGTTTTGGTTTTCTTTGTTGTTGTTGTTTGGTTGCTTGGGGCAGGTTTTTGTTACAGGTTGTCTTGAGAGTTTTTTTAGTATGCTACTTGAATCCCAGACAAATCCAGTCTGGGGGTACTCTGGTTTCTGAAGGTTGTTTTTGTGTTTCTGAATTCTGCTTAAGGAAGATCAGGGTTAAAATACTTGATGAGTTTCTAGCTCTTCTAAAGTCCAGGGTGGAGAAACAGAGCCCTCAGTGTGGAGCATGCTGTCCTCAGCTGACAATATTTTACTAACAGTATTTTCTGCTGACACCAGTGGCTTAGGAACAGGCCAGATACAGAATTTCCTGTTCTCCTTTTCCACAAATTGCATCAATAGCAATAGAACCTCTGTAGCATTACTTCCTTAAGGGATGCTCCAGTGAGGGACATTCCACAGCCAAGTAAAGCCAAAAAAGAGATGCCTGATGCACATTTTTGTTCATTATCTTGTGCATTCTTGTATCTTGGGCTCAGACGAGGGCTGCTGCTGTTTCTGTGGTTGTATGTGAATGTATTTTCACAGGTCTTGAGAAACAAACTCCTCAGATCTTATGACATAATTTCCCACATGTCCTGTTGTATAATTAGAATCAAACTAACAATTTTCTTTTAAGGATGGGAATAGTAAGAACTTCTTATTTTTGCCTGCTCCAAGGAAGGCAGACAGGGAAAATGGATATCTGAACTCATCCAGAATTACTTACTTCAAAAAAATAGATAAAAAGAAAGTTTATTTTAAAAAAAATGATTCAACAAAAGTAAATTCAGCATAGATTTCAATATTCCTACACCAGGTATATGGGGGAAGATAAAGATACTTTGTCATTTTAATACTAAATAAAATAAACTTGTCCGAAGTAATATTTTAATCCTCTCAGTCTTTTGTGATATAAATAGTTAGTCATAATATCTAGTTGAAGAAAAAGAACCAATACCATCTGACTTCAAACAAGAATATATTTTAGATAGTGTACTACTCTCCTGTGGTAAAACTGGCTGATTTATGGGGGAAAAAAATCAGAAAGTGGGAGAAAGGTACACATTCTGTTGAAGAATCTATATATTTCAGTATCTATTGGGTTTGCATGTGTGTCAATCCCTAAAGTAGGACTTTTTTACTAAGTCAAATAGCAGATTAACTTAGGTTTCCCATTTCCTAAAATACACAGGAGAGGGAATACTTTAATTTTTTTGTTTGTTTTAAATAATAGCAATGAACTGGAAGAAAATGACCTTACACACCTCAAAATTACAACCAGCACTTGTAGCAGACTGCACCCTGAATGAACATCTGAGTAGTTACAATAGCTTTCTGTGAATATATCCAATTAAGAGAAAAGTATGAGAACATCAGAACATCAAGTTCATACAGTTGAAAGAAGCACTTATGTCTCCTCACCCTGTTAAAAAGGTCAATAAGAGACTTTGCTTTTATCCTGTAATGGAGAAGACCCAAAAAAAAAAAGTTCATACCTGAAAAGGCAAAACTTCTACAGTCGTGTTTAGAAGTATATCTCCTGGATGCTCTGGATTGCCACTGTGAAACAAGTACCTATAAATGAAAAGGGGAAAAAAAGTCAGTCTACATACATCAGTCAGAATCAGCTGTGTTACTGTCTTCTTACATGTTAATTGTCACATATGGATGTTAAATGAAAAGGGGTCATTTTTATCCTGGGTCTACATCAGCTGGGGCTAAGATCGTTTCACATGTTACTGTAATTGAAAGGGGTCAAGTTTTTCAGTTGCTAAAGAGTAGCTAGGCAATATTTTACAGAGGAAAGGAGTTTGCATCATCTGCTCTTGCCAGATTGCATTACACAAAGCTGGAGTCATTATTGCCTGGCACACACTGGTATCACCTCCAGAAGCAAGAGCCCTGCCTTCCTTCAGCCTCTCCCCAGCACACATCACCCTCTCCCTGTGCCCACAGGATGAACTCTGCAGATCCATTCTGAAACAGTTCTGGGAACTTAGCCAAGTCAATATTTTGCCAGGTGAGTGTTCCCGAAGTCCATCTCTCCACCATGGTTCACTGCAAAATCTCATTGATGTTTCTGCCAGGAACTCCCAACCCACATCCACACCCTTCGTGTTACCTGAATTCAAGTTTCTATTCCAAGGACAGATTTAAGAAAAAAAAATCCCTCAAAAAAACTCCAAACCATAAAAGCCTATTTTTCACATATATACACACATAAAAAGGACTGTTTTAAATCTGCACCAAGTCCCCATTACTCTCACTCAGTTGTGCAAATAATTTTTTTTTTTAAACTGGACAGAGTAAATATGTTTGAAACATTATCTAAACCATCCCTATCAGTATCAGTCAGCGAAGTGTTCAAATTCTAGCTGCTTACTCTGAACAGCTTTTGCAGTACTGCACATGTGTAGATTATTTTACAAGACAGTTTAAATCCTCTTTCTTTATATATAAAAGGAACTTCACGTTATTCTGAATATGTATTACGTAAACCAGTAATAATATTTTTTTACCACTAGGTGGAATCAATGCTTGAAAATCACTACTTACCATTTTTTTCTAGTGGACCAGAGTTAATTCAGATTACTGTCATAAACTAATTAGATCCTACACCTACTCAGATGCCACTTTTAGGAAGACTCTTTTACTTTTATTATGTTTAAATGAATATGTAAAAATCTATCAACACATTTCAAACCTTTCTTCAATTGGAACTTAGATTGGTACTTACTGTTAATTTATCTTTGACATTAAATATGTCACCAGCCAGAGACAAAATTAGTTCAGAAATTATAACTTGATTAAAATTAAAACATTAGCTTGATTTGCAATT
Source organism: Aegithalos caudatus (assembly GCA_013389925.1). Taxonomy (NCBI): domain Eukaryota; kingdom Metazoa; phylum Chordata; class Aves; order Passeriformes; family Aegithalidae; genus Aegithalos; species Aegithalos caudatus. The sequence continues at coordinate 9,394 of WEIU01023001.1, read as the reverse complement.
TATTAAGATGCAGTTAGAAATGTAAATTCCAGCATGTCTTTATCCAATATATCTGAAGCCAGGTTGAATACTTGCCATTAATCCATACTCCATAGCCACAAGACAAGTAGAAGAAAACAGCACCCTGACCCTGACTCAGAAATATCTGTGACCCCAAATGATAGAAGTATTTTAAGAAAATGCACACACACATAGAACATTTCTTTTATCAAGGCTCAGGAAAGGAGCAACACCTCACATTGTGATACAAGAAAGCCACACTGATTTCTATTGCACTGGTTTCAGCAGAACTGCACAATTGTACTGGAAAACAGAACTGGACTAAATGAGCCTCACTAATGTCTTTCAAGAGAAATAATTTCTACACTGTACTTGAATGTAAAGGTTAGTCAAGTCCAAAGTATACAAGCTACCTAAAATATCCACAGTTCTTCCAAAACAAAGCTTGTGACTTTTTCTAGACATTAATGACACTCAAAAAACCCCAACAAATTATTTTTTTCTAGGAAGATGCCTTCATTGTAGATCTCAATAGTAAGGAAACCAAAACTCTGAGGAAAGCTGACCAGAAAACTAAAAGTACATTCTGCTGTCTTTTGACTTAATAGATCTAACTAGCCATTCCTTAGTCTGTCAGATGTCCTAAGCAGTACTGGCCATTTTTTTCTCTTGAAAACACTGAAAATTCTAAGATGACTTAATTTAAAATGGAAGTAATCAAACACTCGCTGTCTAAGGTATTTCCATCAAATGCTCCACCCAAACCACAGACATGCTGCTTTTCCTTAGCACTTAGTTCTGAGAAGACACACCTAATTATCACAAAGAAACTCCCTGTGATCTGGGATCACTGTGCCCTCAATAAACAGTAATTGGCTTCGGAGCTTTGGATGATTTTTTGGGGGCAGCAGGAGCAGTCAGGGCAGCTTTGTTTATCCATGAGGGGTTGTAATTTATTTATTTGGGTTTGTTTGCTTGTTTTTAAGAACAACCCTGCAAGCAGACAACCACAGCCAACCATTTCCCCTCTGGTGCTATCAGCTTTGGGAGGGAGATGAGGCTTCCTCCCCTCAGCAGTTGTCGCTCCATTAGAGCTCCCGAGTTGGCACAGTGCCAGAGCCATTTACAGCAGTAATTAATCAAACCCCATTTCCATGTAATCAAACCTGCTATTTTAGTATATTTTCTATAACTATCTGTTAATCCATATGCACACACAAATGTAACACATGCACATGTCACATTTTAAATTATGTTTAGAAAGGAAGGGATATTTTTATATCGAGCCTTGCTTCAACACTTGACAGATAACACCTACTTAGACATTAAAAGTTACACAGATTGAAAACAGAAGCTCAAATACACATACACAGTCAATCCATATCTATGATAAATACTTTGTTTAGATCTCAAATTTACTAATTACAAAGATTTAAAATAAAATTTAATTTATGAACAAACATATTCTACAGCTCCCCAAGTAAGTGTCATTAGCTATTCTTTTGTAAAACTTGCTTTTCTGACGGGAGATTTTCCAATGGAGATTCTTTGGAAATGGTTTGAGAGTAAAACTCATTTCAAAACAAAGGTCAGTTAAACCTCCCATTCAAAAATCCTTGAAATGGCTTTTAAGGAACCTGTCTTCCCCAAACCTTTTGGGTTTGCACTCTATATATGCCAAGATCTCTTTTACAAACTTGCTGTCATGCTAGATTTTAATTGGATGAGAGAGTATTATGGCTTCCTCCCTCCCAGGTGGAGAGAAGACTCTTATGTCCCCTAACTAATGAACTGATTTATTCATCTGCTATTTCTTAAGTAAAACAAACATTTCTAGAAACCACAGAGACATTTGCAGGACATTTAGGGTCCTCATTAAACCACTAATGCAGAGTAATCCAGCTGATAGCCATAGGATTAGGAGGTTGCTTCCTTTGATTTAATTCCTGCACCAGTAGTAGGATATCTGGCCCAGTCCTTCTTTCTTTCAAGGGAAACACTGGTTTATAACTGGACTGAATGACCTTAAATGTCTTTTCCAACCTAAATGGTTTTATGAGTCTGTGTTTTTCAGACTACGATAGGTATTTCTCAATAGCTTTGCTTTCAATGGCTAAATTATTTTGACACTTGTCGTGGGATTTACACGACAGTCCATGTAAACAGTAAAAACAGGCACTTTTTTTTCTAATCACTTAACATTTTTCTTAGGGTAGAATCACTAAGATTTCTTTGTCTACCAGCTGCTTAAACCTAACACCTTCTGAACCATTCCTTCAAATAAAAATGCTGAAAGCAATAGATTTCTAAATATAGTAATCCCAACCAAACACAAATTCACCAAAACTTAAAAAAACCAAACCCTACTATTGCTTATGGAATATTTCTTCACTTCTTTCTTAATTACAAAATACAAACATGAACACAATTGAATTTTTGATCAAAGGCATCAGAGAAAAGTAACTCTAACTTACAATTCCTAGGTATAGGACTAATGTATCTGAATCCAAGAGAACCTTTTCTGCTGCAGTGTCTTTTTAAAGTCACAGGTCAAAGATAATAACCACCTATCTAGATACTCAAACCTCCTCTCTACCAGAAATAATTAAATGTCTGAACTCACATTCTGCTCATGACCTCGATGTGGTATGAGAGTAAGAGGAGGCTAAGTGTTATTTCATGTAGCATTAAAAAATACACAGAATTTTAAGAGCACCGAAGGTTAAAACAAAACAAACACAGAAACAGAAAAAAACCCCACCAGACACCAAACTAAATGGAACAAAGCCAAAGCTGCAAAGAAAACTTCTGTTTTCATACTCAGTGACTTCAGTATTTACCCAGGCTGAGGAGTTGAGTTGCTGCTATTTTACATGTTGCATACACATATAAAATCAAGACAAATAGAGGGGAAAAAACCCCCAGCCAATAAGCTGAAACAAATATTCATACACATCCTAACACACAAAGGGAGGGGAAGACAGGAGTGTGATTATTATTTGTACACTGACAAAAGATACCACTAGTCTTCCAAGGCAGTTAACTATTAGGGTACTTTAGGAAGCCCACACTCAGGTTCAGAACTCCTCCAATAGTGAGCACCCAGAAAGATTCTCATCTTTTGTAACATTCCTCAGAGGATGGATAAATTAATATTACTAATCTGAACTGCTGACTTTAGTATTCTTTTAATAGCTAAATCTTTTCATCACCTGTTCTTTCAGACAAAAAACCAAAACAGGCCTCTACCTGCCCCCTATCTTGCTTATAAAGGGATGTAAGCTCCCTTTTTTCTCTCACATCCAAGCACATTTAGGCCCAAAAAACTATGTCTCTTCTTTCTGTCACCTCCAAGCACATTTAGGCCCAAAAACTTATTATTCTATTACCCAATTTGATTTCTTTTAGGTGTTAAAAAATCTTTTATATTTTATTTAAATAGAGTGCCAATTATTTTTTCATCTATAGAAAGTATTCTGATTACATGCTCTAATTAAAACAGAATTGAATACACAATAATTTTATTAGTAAATTATGGCAGTTTTATAAAAGGAAGCAGTATACAAAAATACTTTAAACAGCACAATTCACATCCACTGTCAATATATATGGGTTTTGTCTTGAAGGAAACAAGTTCTCACCTGATACTGAGCCCAATTCTAAACCCAATTTGTGCTCTGCAAACATTAGGAATCAAATCCTTTGCTTCATATATCCTCCTTACATCTCTTTTTAGCAATCTGATGTATTTTAGTATATCCCATTTTCAGAAAAGAAAAAGAGGTAGGAAGGCAGAGAGGAAATGTTTCCTTCCACATTTGAACAAATTATCCATAGCAACATGCAGCCTTAGAGTTTTTAATTCTGCACAACATGAATTTCTGTAGAAGCAATATTCAGTCAGCAATTTTTTGGCTCTCTACAGATGCCATCATCCACTGCAAGAGTCATTATTCATCAATTCTTTCCAGCATTTTTGATCACTGGATGCAAATGTGGTAAAAAGAAAACTAATCTACCTCCTTTGTGTCACTTTCCCAGAATCCTAATTAGGAAGTGTTATTCTACTGTCACTGGAAACCAGTATTAACCATGCACTATTTCCTCATGCAAAACACAAACAGAAGATGAATAATTTCTTTTCCTTCTCTCAAGCTCAATTTATTCTCCTATTCTTCATGTCTCTTACTAAGTCATTTGAAAAAATTGCTTATACTTCCAAAAAAAGTGTAATTCCTCCAGTCTATATATATAATATGCATCTGCCAAGTACTCACTGTAAGCAATGTAGTGGAAGCTTTTGTTATATATGTTATATGTATTTTTAATATATATAGTATCTTGTTGCTATAATTCCAAATTTGGAAAAAACTCCCCACAAAGAAAGAAGAAATCTTCTGGCCTCCCCTAACAACACAAAACAAAAAATACCCCCACCCTATTACCTTCTATGTAAAGTTCCTGGTAAAATTTCACTTCCTCTGACAAAATGAGCCCATCTAAGTGTCCTTCTATAAATTGGGCTGCATGGTTGAGAGCTGCAAGGTTTGAATTCCCAATTTTCACAGAGGTGTCCACCCAGTGCACCTAAAGGAGTGAACTTTTTCATGTTTGTCAATGGACCACAAAGGAGCTTGACTGAAGAGGTGATGGAAGGATTCTGGGGCGTGGTCTGAGTCTGTTTTAGCCATCACATCCCTAAGAAATTAATTTTCTCACACCACTTCAAAACTCAATCTGAATCTTTTAGTAGGATTACCTGTACCATTTCATAACCCTCTTCACTTGTGCAGTATGTGTAGAAGGTATTTAGTTGTGTAAGAAAATTTCATTCTCTGGTCTACTGTTTCCTGTACTGTTTCCCAGAGAGAACTATGACATCCACTTTCTAAAGCTGTACTGTCACTCTGGAGGGGGCACACATCAACAGTAATAAAAAATCTGACATTAATTTTAAATTTTACTTTTTGGAGGTGGTTTGGTTGGGGTTTTTTTTCCTATTTCACGGATAGGGTTGGTTTGTTTGTGTTTTTTGCTGGGGATGATTGATTGTTCTTTTACAAGGTTATTTCTGCTGAATTTTTAATCCAGTGAGATGTAGAAAGGCTTTCCTGGGGTTTTGAATGTAGTATGTGTGCATGTATATATGTGCTGTATGCACATAAACATTTTTTACTTGCCCAGCTTGGCTGGGGAAGCACAGAAAACTCCCTTCAGTTTTCTTATACACGGGCGTTTGCCACCATTTGAGATTGCACTTGGATATGTGACCTCATCATAGGCTGGAAAGATGCAATTATGACATCTCAGAGACTCCAGTCCTTCTGGAAATCACGTGAAGTATTTTAGAGTATCTCAAGTGGCATTAGACATCTAACATTTTGGCAGCAGCATTAAGCCTCCAAGATTTCTGACTAAGAACTATAAATCCAGGAACACTGCCAAGTACACAAATCTTGGATATTAGTACCATTAAGGAAGAAGCAGCATGTCCTTGGCTTAAGCAGCTCTTTTCTTCTGTCTCTGATCCATACTTTGAGGTTTTTTTCCCTTTTCATACGAAGTCCTTGCCTCATTGTTATGGGCAGAATTCCACACCCAGAGCAAACCGCATCAGTGCCTGGGAGCCTGGCTGCCAAATCCCTGCTGTCAGTGCATCCATTTGAGCATGTTCTGCTCATTAGTACAGAAGCTTATGCAAACAGAGAAACCAAAGTCCTCAAATTCTCTTTTATGGACACTAAAAGTATTATCCCACCTGAAACATACTGACAAACACCAAAACATTTAAAATAATATACTCAGAGCTTTTCAAATATTTCCTATCAGCTGACATGACCATTACAAGCTTCATAAAATGGTGCTGCACGTCAATAGTATACATCTTTAGAATAAGAATTAATGATTACTTCTAAATTATACACTCTACGTGTATGCACTTATTATTTATCTTGAGCTAAAACTGCCCATAAAAGGTTTAATGTACTGGGCTGAAGGGGAGGTTCTACATTGAACAGTGATTATGAACAAAGAGCAGCTTATACATCAGGCAAGTCACTGCTGTACTCATCTAAAACCAAAACAATTTTGCAGGTCCCTACGTTTTGAGTGGTTGTTACTGCAAAAGCAAATGATGAGGAAGTTCCATTTCCAGTTTTGGAAAGCTGTTAGGAAGTTTTTTTCTGTTGTACTGCATTTGATCTTGTAGCTCTCTAGCCACAGGAGGACTTGCATCCATAGGATGGATAATTAATTACATTTTGGATACATACAGGACTGACTGCTATGATACTTTCCTGGTAACTTTTCTGTACCTAAAAAAAATTTCCTTTTATATTTCACTGCTCGAGAACCTGTTTTAAAAGCTGCCTTTATTTTCCTTTACAAAATATCACACACCCATCTGTCACTTTTTATACAGGTATTTTTCAGCACTGTCACAATAATTTCAAAGCAGACAAAATAATGTATATGTTTAGTTACCAGGAGTCCAACAAGATATTATTCACACTCAATACATTGATTTTCTGGCTTAAATAGCCAAATATATATTTTCTTTCACGACTATTAAATCTGTATTGTGAGAAGATGCCACGGGAAATATAAGTGAGGCTAACATCATGGGTTCCTTGCAATGCTAGTTTCCAAAATACAGAAAATTAGATGAATAGTCTCAAATGCTGCACATCCAGCATCTATGCCAGTATCAGAGCACAAGCTGGTAAATGTAATCTATGAGGTGGTTGGTCAAAGTATTAGGATTCCACTTGAAAACTGAAATTCCAGTCAGCAAGTTGTATCTTATAAAATCACTTTATTAATAGTCAATGGCACATTGGGATGACTACTCAGTAACTTGAAAGGAGAGACCAACCAGCTATGGGGCAACTATAGAGTTCAAAGCAGTAATGGGGGGGAAGGGAAGGAAAAAACCCAACACTACATTGTTGTAGTAAAACCACATTTCCCCTCCCCTAAAAAAAAGTAAACTGCTAGTCCTTTTGAAAATATTCAAAGTAACACTAGAAAGCAGTATGGCAGAAGAGTCTGGAGAACAAGTCCTATGAGGAGCAGCTGAGGGAGCTGGGGATGTTTATCCTGGAGAAAAGGAGGCTCACACTCTCTCCAAACACCTGAAAGGAGGTTGGAGCCAGGTGAGGATCAGTCACTTCTACCATGTCTCAGTGGAAAGGACAAGAGGAAATGGCCTTAAGTTGCAACAGGGGAGGATTAGATTAGATACCAGAAATATTTTCTTCACCCAAAGAGTAGTGAGGCATTGGAATAATGTCCAGGGAGGTGATGGAGTCACCATCTCTAGACGTTTCCAAGAGGCAACTGTATGTGGCACTTATGGATAGGGGTGCTGGGTTGATGGTTCGACTAGATGACCTTGAAGGTCTCTTCCAACCTTGATGATTCTGTGAAGCAGTTACATACAAGAAACAATGAACCTTATACTTTAAAAATATAAAGCAAATGAATATACATATCCTAGGTTTTGGTTTTCAGTGTTTCTTTTTTTCTTCCACAGTGTAAAATACATACTTGTCTTTTCCTGCAGTTTTTTTTCTTTTAAAAGTCGGCATTTGAAATCCATTTTTACTGAAGCAAACCTGAAGCCCTTTCTAAAAATATCCATTCTAAATTCCTATTGCAGAACAGCCATAAGTTATGCACTTTTAAGGGCTTTCTTAAAGTAATTAGTGCATATGTTCTTTGAAAACAACATCTGATTTGTGTCAATCACACCTATAGGGAGGACTCTGAAACTTAGTAAAAAAAATGGTTGTGATGATGGACACCAGCTTCACTGTAATGCTGCAATGGAATGTCTTTCTCAGATGTGTTTTGACTGGTTGATAAAGAAACTCTTAAATACAACTGTCAATTTTAATAATTAAATCTGTGCTTGGAACAGCAGTGTACACACCAAAACAGCGAAGTGGATTTCATTAATTATGTAAAAACCTGAGGGAGCAGAAATCCAGTATTTTTTATCTTTACAATGTAGGCTGTTTTGAGCATTTAGAGAACAGTACATCCCTTTTATTAAAAAAAACCAAAAAAACCAAAAAACCCAGCTAATCAAAACCAAACATACCTTCAACACTGTTACGAAATTTTTTTAAGAGGAACATCCTTCAATCTACCTTCCTTCTCAAGTATTTTCTACTGAAAGAAACATATATTTTCATATTGCAAAGGATGAGACCCTAGATTACGATTAAGGGATTTAGTGTTTTGGCTAGAAAGCTTTTGCTTGGAAAGAACCTAGAAAGCTTCAGTAGAAGAGCTGTCACTAAAATCAGCATTAGAATGTTTCAATTTACACATCCCTGTCCTCCAGGTGTGGTTTAGAAAAAGCACCATCTATTTTACTGTTCAATATTCAGCAGGAATCTGCTAGGAAGGTCTCACATAAAATAGGCACAAATGTTACTTTCTGCTCAGTGAAGTGAGCTCAGTTCTCATTTTAAGTTAAGAGATCCTTGACAGTGTTATTCCTGACAATATTCTCAGATCTCAAAAATTAAATATTTAAAGAGTTAATGAAAGCTAATTACTGAACTGCAGAAAACTCAAATTCAGTTCAGTAAAACATTTGGTGTGGAAAAATAAACTACAGGAACAAGTCAGTGCTCTGTCACAGTGTAATAGATGTGCCATTTATTCAGTCAGAGCTGTGGTCA
>WEIU01022991.1:2192-37367 GCA_013389925.1 Aegithalos caudatus | reverse complement strand
AGATGTGTTTAGAGCTTTATGAACGTTTTTGAAAAGACATTTCCATCATAAACACAATTGTGATATCATGACAGCTCTTTTCACCTAACAAATCCCTGCCAAAAAGAAAAGAAAGGAAAATAAAAAGTCTTTAAGAGACTGAAGTAAATTCTGGAGGCTCTTTGTAATCCACTGNGTAATCCACTGGGGACTTGGTTGTCACTATTCATTTCATGTGGAAGGAACTCAAATATTTGAGTAAGTGTAGCTGTCTTTAAAAGCAGTGACTTACTTATTTCATCACTAATATGGTATCAGTCACAATAAATATTAACTGAGACTAAAATTATAACCCATTATTTCTCTATGAAAAGGGAGAATGTTAGTTAAATATTATTAAGAGCATGCCCTTTACAAAGTAAGCAATAATAGGTTTTACCCAAAGCAAAAAGTGTGTATAATCATACCATTGGTTGCATCCCTGTCAATTTGCATATGCCTTTCCTGTGGTCAGTGGCATGTTATTGGTATTTTAAAAAAAGGAAAACAAAAGTAGAAAAGAAAGGAAGTCCTTCATTATGGAAGGAGACCAAAGCTTGGTCACTGGCAGGGTTTTTCTGGCTTCATGAGCACAGCAAGCAAAAGAATCAAAGAATTTTGCAATTTTCATGTAAGACTACTATGACTTAAAAATGGAATTTTCTGAGATAAGTCACAGAAATAGATTACTAACTGCAAGAGTTTCACTTTGCTATTCTGTGCTGTTGATCTAGTACAGGCCAACTTTGCTGAGTCAAAATCTGTCCTCTGACATTGTGTATTCTGGTGCACATATCTTATAAGACAGTTATGTGGTAAATCTCACTTTTGTCATATAGCAAGAAATTAAATGTAAGATGGTTGTGAAAAACACATGATTGCCTCTGATTAGAAGACCTCAGGAAGGAAGTTGCCCAAGAATGAGCTGTGGATCTCACTATTCTAGTATGTCTGATGGAATATGCAGAAAATATGAGGCAGTCACTTTTCTCCTACAGAGATTGGTCTAATGTTTGAGTGAGCCAAAGAGGTGAACTGAGTGAAAAATGAACATTTTTGATAAATAAATATTCCTATTTAAGTCTTTTTGGAGACCTTTTCTTGATCTGAATGACAAGTGAACACGGGCTTGAGAAATGAAATTCACCTGGAAGTAACCAGTGGTTTCTGGCCAGGCTCCATCAAGATACTCAGAAATCAAGCATGTTCAGTATATGTTCAGTCTTTTATTCTAACTTGACCTGGGAAAAAATTTTCATTCTTGCAGTCCATAGGTAATCATAGATAGATTATTCAAGCAAAAACTATACAGAGATTTTTAGGCATAATATCATAAAGAAGAAAAGTATTAATCTTGTAAATAAAGTGAGCAAAAGCAGTGAAAATTGAGGGAGATCATTACAGAGGCCCTTCATTGAGGATGTCTGTTTTAATGCTTTTGTTGAGATCTGGATGTGTGCTTTTTAATTAAGTCTGCTGATCAGTCCCACCCACTGTTCAAATTTGATTCATATTCAGTATCTATTAGTATGCCTGAAATTTATATTCAGTATCTATTAGTACACCTGAAATTAATTAAAACTAAGCTAGAAGAGGTACCAAAATGCACCTGAGGCACTTCAACTCCAGTCCACAGAACTAATCTACCTCTAGAATTGCCTGTTCATGAAATGCCTAATGTGGGCATTAGAACATGAGCACCAATAGTTTGACCATGCAATTTCCCTTCTGCTGGGCTGTTTTAATTGCTGGTAGTACTCAGAACCCTTGACAACAGCCCTTGACTACATGCAATAGTGGATTTCTGTGGCTGCTACAAAGTGCTTCCTACATCAGTGAGCACAGTGTCTACTTCCCTGTATCAAGTTTTTGCCATGTGGTTTTCATGCAAAACACAGTCCAAAACAAACGTCAGGAAAGATTTCTGGAGGAGTGTGTGAGTCAAGCAATGCACAGAATGTTCAACACAAGAGGGAAGCATAGTGTTCCCTATCCAAGATTAGAGTGATTTTGTAAAATTACTATAACCTAAAGCATGGCGCCATGAAATAGAGTTTCTTTTTTCTTTTTTGTTCATCCAGATGTATCACCAGTATTGTGGTTCTGCTGCTACCTGTGAATCCTGAAGTTATCACAAAAATGAGTCATCTGTGCAATGTAGCAATATCTAATGTTATGACAATGGGAATGTAAAATCTTCTATTGACTTTGGAGTCTTTGCAATGTCACCCACATTGCTCCTCTGCCAAAGTAAATAGCAAAACTGTAGCAATATAAGAAATTAAATTTACAAAAAGAAGAGATAAAGTGCTGAACATGCACCAGAGTAGTGTTAATAGAAATTACCAGAATCAATAGATTAGATATTATGTGATAACAATTTATTAATAGTACATGTATTTAGCTTTTCATCATGGTGTAGTGTGACTTTCTTATGCAAGTTCTGTAACATCACAAAAGTCACCAACTAAGTAAATGATAGGTAGCAAGAGATACATGTAGATTTAAGGGTATTACAGAGGTTTACAAACCTTGATGTTTGTCAGAGAATGCCATTTGGTAAAACAGTAAATAAATGATGCAAAGGAATAAATGTTACAGTATACATACATTAACCTCCATGAGATAATTATGGAATGAGACATAGCACATGCCTATGTGTAAAAAAGGAGCCAGCCACACAGTCAGGTTTCGCTGTTCTGTCCTCAAAGGACATTACCTTGGTATTTTCATGTACTTGCATGGATTTATGCTTGATACACCTACCTGAATTTCACCTGTTTCTTTATGAGCAATCCTTCACAACCGGCATTTGGACCAGCCCTCTCACCTAATTAGTTGCATGATTAGCAGCAGCAACAACAGCCAGTCTCAAATTTCAGGAGTAATAAACAGCAACTCAAACACCCACATAGAAAATTGGGGAAATTAAAATAGTCTTTCTGTTGCTCAGTCAGCTAATTTTCCTTCCTTGCAAATATGAATCAGATGGCTTAGCCAAGAGTACTTTATTGAAAGCAGAAACAAAAAGAACAGCAGGGAAACATACAATATCTAATTACTCCATCCCAACCACGGAACCATAACTGTTTACTCTTCTGTTTGGTTTCTTGGTGAAGCAAGTGCTAGGCCAGCTGGCTGCTTCTTACCTCCTGCAGTAAAACCTCTCTTGCAGTTTTATGATTCTCAAGTTTCATGGCTTGATCTCTTATATAGCTGCACTTAGTTTGCTAACAGATCCTGTTAATTTATTTTTGCTCTTTAAACAAAACAACAACAAGAACAAAAAGAAAAACAAACAAACAAAAAAACATGTTCCCTACCATTCATTCACGGAAAACTTCCTGAACAGACTCTCTTGTCCATCTTTTTCACCATGTCTTTTGCTTTTGCCTTTCCCTTTCAGGTTTGCAGGCACACTAGTTTTTCAAGACGCTCACCCACTGTTGCAGGACTCTTGCAAAATGAAAATATCTTCTTTTACTGTTCTTCATAAAAATATATAATGGTGGGTGAAATATGCCATTTATTTTACATTAGAATAGTAAAGCAACTTTAGATATATATAGATATAGCTCTATAGATATATAGATGTATAGATATAGATACATAAAATTTTGTGGTTATGCCCTCATCAAAATACATTTCCAGTCCATAGAATCAAATAAAAATCCATATTTACTCCTTAAATATGAATATGAAACCATGTACATATCTTAGTAACCTAAAATTTATGCCTGGTAGTCTGAAAGGAAAGTATGTAGCAAATAATAGTCATCAATGTTGCCCTTTAAACAAAATAGTCACAGTAAATCTAGCAGCCTATTCAGAGAACAAGAAGAAGCAATATTTGCTGTCACTTCATGTTGTAGCATAGCCTTTCCTTGTTGCACGCCATTCTTAAATTGCAGACTCATACAGCCCTCTGTTTTTCAAGAGGTTAATATATGTATAATTAGCAGTATGCTTCACTCAACATGCAAGAAATGAAAAACCGCCTAAGTATATTAAAAGGTCTTTTAAGCCAAGTGACTTTTCAGAACTAAAATTCTTCATGAGTATTAAAATACAGTCTGCAAGTTTCAGCTCACTGTTTAAAAGGTGATGTCTGTGATTGATTTTGGCATGATGCCACTAAGTAATTTACTTTATTTGGGGTTTTTTTACCTTTCTCCTAGGTGTTCTGGCAGAAGAAAGCACTTAACACAGCACTTATCCCTTTGTAAGAGAAATTCCTGTGTTTTCAGGAATGCATTTTTAGACCATTTTAGAAAGTGTTGCATGACTATACTGCATTTCTTCATCCACTAATAATGATAAACAAGTAATTCAATGGCAAATACAACTGAGGGATTTGCAGTAGCAGGAGGTTTATGAAACACATATGATTGTAAATGGGCACTGAGATAATGTAGTTTTCAGGATGATAACTGTATTCATTTAGCTTGTTAATATTTTAGTATTTTATCAGGGTTCTAAGTTTTTCTAAGGTTTTTAGTATTTTATAATATTTGCAGATACAATGGTCCTACAAATTTTCATGTAAAATTCATAATATGATTTCTATGCTCCAGCAATGCTTTTTTTATCAAAAAATTTTAGTTAGAATTTTACAAAGGAGCCTTTTTGTTTTCACATAATTTTCAGGTTGTCATGATAGGCATTATGTATGTATGAGTGTCTTTGCTTTTCAGCTGACTTCAGAGATTTAAATAACATTTGGGGATTCATTTGCCTGTGCTCTGTAAAATATATACTCTTGGATATAAACAAAACATATTTTGAACAGTGTCATTAGTATTCACTTGCCCTTAGTTGCATACTTAAAGTTTTTAAAAATTAATAAACATCCCATTCAAATAGTGTGAGATAAAATACCTACTAAATATATCACAAATATCATTGTTGCTATTTGTGATTGTCAGATTTGAATTTACCAGTGCAAAATGCACTTGATAACGTACAACATTTTTTCATGGTAGGTTGTAAACAAAGCCTTGCTATTACTATTGTGATCATATGTGTCAAATAAAACCTTTTCCACCCTCCAAGAATAATAGTTTAATAGTCTTTAGAGCCATATAATTTTGTCCATAGCTATTAGTGGCACTTTATGTCATATAGTCATCAAATGCATTTCTATAAAAGAGAAAAGAATAAATATTTCATGGCTATAGCTTTTGAAGAACACTCTGTCTTTCAATGTTGGGCTAGTCTTTCAACATATGTGCCAATCAGAAATCTTTAGCAGTTGCAAAATGCATCTTGTCTCCTTGTCAGTGAAGAATGTAAAGATCGCAGGATGTATCTGAAATATTCATCACATAGACAAAAATCTGAGCATTGTAAGGAACTGCTGAGCCCTGTAATCACAACCTAGCTGTTTGCTCTTACCCCCTCATCATTGGCCCTGAACAGTGAGGAGTGTGGCTGGTCACGATATTTTGGTTACTCGATATATCTTGACAATCAGTGATTGTATTTAGCATTGTGATCTTACATATTTTACCTTATTGCTTCCTTCATTTTGGACATGCTATTGAGTGAAATCTTGTGTACATAATATGCTTTTAAGGTTATGTCTTCTCATAATTAATTTTTGGTAAATAACGTCTGCTTCCTGTGTTTCTCTGCAAGAGGAATATTGCTGACGTCAGTTGCATATCAGTCTGTTCATGGGCTAAAGTAGGATTACTGAAAACTGCTGGAGTAGATCCTACATGGCTCTTCCTGTTACCCTACCTTTCAGCCAAATCCAGGGCTGATTTAATCAACTGTATCTACTTGATAGAGTTGCTTCAAGTCATATCAAATCTACTTTTGGCCCGTTACTGTGTGAGAAGGTTTGTGAGAACCGTGGCCTTTGAATGAACCTGTGACCTGCTGCTGCAGTCCAGGCTAGCCACTCCATCACTGGGCGCTGCTGGAAGCTATTAAGTCTTGTGTTGCTTTCTCTCAGTTAAATGTGGTTAAATGGAGGGACATCATTTTAACTGTCTGCTGCGTCAATGGAACTGCGTAAAGCACTAGCTCACAGCATTTCAGCTCTAACGCCACTCTGAAAAGTTGGGAAAATTGTAGCATTAAAAAGAATTAAAGCTTTGATTAAATGCATTAGCTTTTCAAAATGAAAAGAAAGGTTGGATTATCTTCTATATTCCAAGTTCTACACTTTAAATGGTATTTTAATGTATTTTTAAGGCTTATTCACATTCTTTAAAATATGATTTTTTTCATAGAGGCAAAAGCAATGCATTTTAAACATAAACATGATTCATTCCATTATATTAGTGATTTATCCTTACTAATACATTGATATAGAAACATGAAAAATTGGAAATAAGTGTAGAAAGAATGCTGAAATATGTTTGTTTAGAGAAAATTACCTTGAAAAATGAAACCACTGAAATCATGTCTATGGGAAGCTATATAGACATGGAAAATGGGACACATTCATATTCCTAAATCGTCATTTTTCCTAAATGCAGATTTATCAACTAAAGTCAGTAAAGCTTCTTACATTTTTCTAGCACCTGAAAGCAAGAAACCACAAAGCAACAAAGCTATTTCATGAGCATGACAGAGACAAGTCTTAAGCTTGTTTCACAGCAAACCTGTTTGTCTGCAGGTAACACGAGAATCTCAATGTACTCTGCCTAATCATTTCTTAACTTTCAGTGAGCATTCTTAAAACTAGTGATTATTTCATTTAACCGAGAATTGGAAGATCTGAAATAATTGATTTGAAATGATTATGTGATGCAGATGGGAAGAAAAGGAATTTTCCTCATGGAAGATAACTTTGCCAGCTGGGAAAGACAGGACTCAGAAAGCAGTACAGAGAAATAACTGCCTGTAAAGGTATGGTACAGAAAGAATGAGATGCAGAGGCTGATTATGAGTCTTGGCATGACCAGAAAGGTACCAAAAGCTCTATTAAATATCTATACTGTGTGTATCAAGCAGACAAAATCCAGGTGTAGAGAAATCTAGGATCTAAGGAAGATGTTTATTTGAAGTGGATTTTCACAAAATCAGTGAATTTGCTGATTAGAGAATATATTAATTTAAATAGAAGTTTAAAGAAGCTGACTCTGAAAGAAGGCACGTGTGGCAGGAGCAATTTTCTGAAAGGACTTTGACAGAAAAAGATTTTCCTTTGGGGCAAGTGTGAATTTCTATTGTGGCAGGAGAAAGCGAAGGGGCAGAATACCGAGTAAGCAGGTGGTAAAAGTCACCCTGAGACAAGGAGTTGAAGCGTATCTGTAATTCATTACATACCCTGCATCTGTATCCTCAGTTGGTCCCCTCTCCGTGCACAAGCCTTCCCCCTTGCTGCATACAAAAGCCTCTCTTAAATCCCTCAGCTGCCAGCACATATCACAGGCAGAAGATTTCTGTGCCACTCAGTCTCATTGGGCATAATGCCTAACCTGCTGAAGCAACACTCTGTGCTAACTTCTAGCAATTTATGGTTTTACTGCTTTCCTGCTATGATAATTTTCCTTCATGATATTTGAAAACCCAGAACAGCCATTTGTGAGTGGAACACTAATATGCTATATTAAATTAAAAACCAAAACACACACACACACACAAAAAAAAAAAAACAAAAAAAAAAAAAAAAAAAAAAAAAAACAAAACCCTACGGTGTAACTCATTTATTGGAAAAGCATTAATATCCATGTTGAATTTAAAAGAGATTAATAGATTTTTAATACATTTGCTAATATCTGATCCTTCCATACCTAAAACTTTTTTAAACACTGCTTCTGTTGAGCCCAGTGAATAAGAGATTGGAGTTTGTTTGTTAGAAAGCAAAAAGGAGTATTTGTGAGGCTGTCTTCCTTTATGGGAAATAGAAAAGACATTTAAAGATAACAGCTTTGCTAACTATATATGTGTTATGTTTTGTGCTGGTGAAAGAAGTCTCAGACAATCCCTTTAGTATTCTATCTCTTGTCCATGAATGCCTGAATGCATAATTCTCTTACACAAGGGAACAATGGTAAAGTGATTCCGAATTTTCCTTGTTGATCTAACCAGGAGTGACACTGATCAGTGGTTCATTAAATTTGTTAACACCAGGAAAATATTTTCTTTCTATCTTAAGAGGAGTAGTTCCTGATTCCTGCATATTGCCTTTAATTCTTGGCAACTCCAGGATCTAGTCACTGTATTTTCCTTTCAGTTGTTTTTGGCTTGGCTGTCTAATGAAATTAGATTCATCTGTACGCATTCTGTTCGTCCATGCATCTGTCAGTGTAGGCTCAAAGCAGAAGACCGTCCCATGCACTTAGCAGTGTTCTCACAGGGGAGTACTTTAGTGAGCCTAATGCACTGTAAACTTGCACTTTTCCTTATGAAAGGTAAGTTCCCCGTGTGGACATTCCTGGAATCTGTTCTGCCTCTGGGAACCTCCAGATTACTGAAAGTTTTCTCAAGGGTAGGACTGACTGACTTCTACAGAAGAAAGTTCAAACATACCCTCTAAGTCTAGGTAAGACTTGATTTCAGGATATTAAGAACTAATCCATTTTTAAAATATTATTTGGGAATGAAATGTTCTTAGAAAAGGAAAAAAAAAAAAAAAGGTAGAATGTAGTGCAAGGAGCCTAAAACTGTTTTAGGCATTTCACTAAATGTGAAAATTTACTTGTTTATAGAAGATGGCATTTCTTTAGGCCTACTATTATGTCAGCACACACTGAATTTTTCTTCTTCCAATTTCATCCTCATATCAACTTTTCTTTCTTCTTCTTTTCATTCATGTCCACACTGAATTAGACCCAGTGATACTGTCTGAGTAAAATCACCTTGTCTTCAGGTAAAATATGAGTATTGGAACATCTTGTATGTATAATATAATTACTGGGAAATAGATTGTGAAATATTTTCTTTGTCTGCTCTTTGTATATTGAAAGAACAGAACTAATTAGATCTGGTTGGACTCTATAAATGAAAAAAAAATTAAAGCGTTTTAACAATTTTCTAATTCTTGATAGTTCAGAGTGTTTCCCTGTAAATTACTCAAAACATATTGGTATCTTTTTTAATTAATCACAGAAAGCGAGTGTAAAGGGACCTTAGTAGGTCATCTACTCCATCCCAGTTGTCCAAAACAGAATCAACTATATCCTTGTCATTCTTGACCGAGGACCTCATAGTTGACTTCCAATACTTCACAC
Source organism: Aegithalos caudatus (assembly GCA_013389925.1). Lineage (NCBI taxonomy): Eukaryota > Metazoa > Chordata > Aves > Passeriformes > Aegithalidae > Aegithalos > Aegithalos caudatus. The sequence goes on along the minus strand of WEIU01022991.1, from coordinate 28,161 downwards.
TTCAGAATCTGGTCTGTTCCTAATCCTTTCCAATAGAATTTCTTTTTCCTTGATGCCAGAAAAAAATTTTTCTTACTGCAGTTTAAATGAATTATCTCTGCTGGTATTCACCCCATGAAATGAAGAACAGTTTCTTTTCTCCCATTTGGAACAGTTTTTCTCTTTATAAAGCCCTTCTTCAGTCCCCTCTCCCCCTCTTTTTTTTTTTTTTTTTTTTTTTTTTTTTTTGATTAAACAATCACAGTCTTTTCAGTCTTTTCTCATAAATCATGTTTTCTAGATCAGTCTCTGTGTTCTGAAAATATTTCCAAACATATCCCTTTGCTTTCGTGTATGGTACTCAAATCTGAACACACAGTCTTGCTTAAGCTGCCGCTGATTCTAAAAGGAACATAAGGAAAGTGCTTGCAATCTTGTCAGTCGTACTGTTGTTCATATATCCCAGCTCTCTCATTTGCCTTTTTTACAGTGTAAGGTTGTTGTCATATTCATCCCTAACTCATCACTTTCCACTTTAGCCATGAGATCTTTCTCCAAATAATTACAACCTAATTAATTGATCCCCTTCCATACTTGTGCAATTGGATATACCTGCCTGGCTGTAATACCTTCCACCTGTCCCTATTGCAAAGTAATTTTTCTTCCCCAGACCACCCTTCAATCTATATGAGACATAACTGAATTTTAATCTCACTCCTCAAGATATTTACAGTCTCATCAAGTGAGTGACATCTGCAAATGCAATAAATACACACCTTTTTTTTTTTTTTAATAGTATTGGATTTAGCATAGAGTGAAATTAAGTAGACCAAACTACATTTTCCTCCCTTTAAAAAATAGCAATCCATTTGCTCTTTTTTAGTCCTCCAGCATCTCATCTATCCTCCATAATTTTTCAAAGACCATAAAGCCTTCTGAGTCTACTTTAATCAGTTAAGTCCCCTAAGATGAATTAAGTTTATCAGCATGGATGATCTGAGGATATCTATGTTATTTAAGCACTATGTAACCATTTCTATTCTTTTTGCATACTGAGATCTTAAACCTTTTTGCTGGTATTAATAGTGTCTGCTTACAGTTGATATTTTCCTGAAGGCTAATGCAAAAGAGGTATTAAATTGTTTTTACTATATCACAAATCTATAGATTATCCTCTTCTTTGAGCAGCAAACCAAAATTTTCCTTGGATTTGCTTTACATCATTGTAAATTCCTAATTAAAGAATTTTCACTCTAAGGAGGGGCAGTAAAACTATATAGAAACATAGAACAGGAAGAGATATTCTGAGTTCCCAGTTCCAGGCCACCACAGGCAGTGGCATCTTACAGTCGTTTCATGTAGCCATCAGTGGTATCTGAATGTCATTAGCTTACTTGTTCCCGTTCTTCAAAAAAGAAGATTGTTTCAAAGCTGGTTGTTTCAAAGAAGGTGCTGATAGTCAGAACCTTCTTCTAAGTTGCAGCCAAGAATTTCCTCCAAAATTCCATCAAAATGGTGGCTCAAAAATGTCCTATGCTTGATGCATTTACCCAAAAGTTCTACGTCTGAGACTGACACATAATGACAGCAATTTTTGTTCTACCACCTAAGTAACCTTATCCCAGGACTTTTCTTTTAAGGGCACTCTTCACTGAAGTATTGAAAGTGAATATTCACTAGCCGTTGTGTGTAAAGTTTAACTTTTAACAGTAAATGAATTATTAATGAATGCAGTATCATAACTTTTTGAACTAATGTGGTTATTTCTCATGTGGATTTCAGAAATACTAATGTCCTTTATATGGAGACACTCCTTTTGTGTGTCAAGCTCTTGCTGGCTTTCATTAGTGATAAGCTTCTTAAAATCATAGTTTAATACTAAATTTTAATCTTACCTTAAGTGTGTTGGCCAAAAAGTACAACTACTTCTAATGTAGAATGTTCAAACCCAGTTTTTGACAGAGGAGTTCATACTCTGAAGTGACATGGAAGATCAAGTTGAGCGCCAGAAAGGAGCCTATACTATTAACAGCCTGTACTTGACTAACAGGAACTTTGCAATTGTATCAAGAGCTTCATATTTCACTAATTACTAGCATCTCAGTAAAGAACAGAACACTTTTACAAAAACATTTCAAAAACTATACTTCAGTCATGAAAATTAGGTTCAAGCTGACATTCAGGGTTTCATAAAAAAGAAATGGCTAAATCATACTATTATATGGAGTAAAGTTAAATTGACCTGTGTTATCAGTTTGTTCACTGCTGGGATGAAACAGCATCATTTGTTCTAATATTTTCTTTTAACGGTTAAGAAGTCATTTGCAAAATAGTATTCTTTCCCAGGACATGAGTTTCTAGAAATTGGAGTGAAGGAAACACATGTGCAAGGAAAAAAATAACAAGGGTCTCAAAGGATTTTTTTTCTTAGATTTTTTGAGAACTGTGCAATTAAACACATACTAAATGTTCATTTACTTTCACATTCTCAGCTCTTTCTGCCCAGTGACTCTGCTGTGGGTTAGGAAGGCGTCCCTGCAGCGTCATTCCCCTGCTCTGTTCAGGCACACTGGACTGCGGTAGAGGGGCAGAATATTGCCTTGAACTGGAGACAGATGCCTGCCATGGGGATAGCAAAGAGCTTCCAGGCTTTGCAAGAGGCCCTGGGGGGCTCTGGGAGATGCTTTCAGTGACACTTTTTCCTGTTCCAGAGCCAGCAAATTATGTTACCTTCTGAGGAGGGAGGACCAAAGACAGGCTTTTGTTTTTCTGTTTAGGCAGCAGAAAAGCAAAAGAAATGAAATTGCAGCTGACTCTTAAGGGGAGCCTTCTTTACTGTGTTTCAAGTCATTGTATCTGCAAGTGGAATCATAAATCTAGGTAAAATAATTACAGATAAAAGCAAAATAAATAGATTCATTTAAAAATCTAGAGACAATCCCTACTTTTCATTCTTTAAATCAGATCATCTAAAGTTCCATTCAGTTTCAGCTAAGTGCATGTGTACAGTGCCAATAAAACTTCAAGTGATAATTTGTAAAAACCACTTTCTATAAAAAATATACTGTGCATGAAAGAACAATGTTAATAAAACTCTATTAACTCAGCCAAGTGAAAACAGATTACCAATACAGAAAGTAAAGAATTTTTCTAAATATTCACCAAATTATGGATTTGTTTTTTTCACTCTTGCTGGGTAGAAATTTATAACTACACAAATACTGGCCCCAAGTTTCTAGGTATAACAGAAAAAGCATTTGTCCCCTCAGCCATGTGTTTTTAAAAATATTCCAGCTGAAAAAGAAAATACTGGTTTTTTTGGGGTTTTTTTGACAGGAAAAAAAAAAAAAAAAAAAGTGTGCTTTTTTGTGTATCATATTTTGAAATTCAAAAATAATTTTTCTTTGACACAACAAAATTGACAAAATTAGTTGTTCAAAACCACATCAAACATAAACATCTTAAGTCCTTACAATTCAATTTTATAAGGTAGTACCTAATTGGAATCTTTAAGATCTAGCAATCTTTTGGGGTTTTCCTGAGATTTTGAGGGAGTTATTGTGTCATATAAATAGGATTACAGAGAAGGAAAAAGGTTAGAAGCTTGACTGCAATATGGTTCTCACCTTAGCAAAAAAGCAAATGTGACAATTAACTAATGGTAATACTGATAACAGATGGGCTACCTCCTGTTCTATCTATCCAGTAACACTAGTTGCAAATGACTGCTTAAAACTTCTTTTAGTGTGAGTGTTTTCTTCTTAAAGCTGCTGTTTTATCAAGGTGCCATCTAATTTTTAATTTTTTTTTATTAGCTAAATAGGTTCAAAAATACTCCTCAATTGTGAATACTAATATAACCAGTAAACTGACTAGAAATAGAGTATTTTCCAATTAGTAAATCATTAATATTTATTATTTATGCATTTTTAATTTGTTCTTTATCATGATGTCCAAAATATTTTGCAAGAAACTTTAAATCCTTAAAAAATTACTATATATTTATGTTGGCAGAAATACAGACATAGCAAGTATTTTGAGAGAATGCTTACTTTAGTTGCAAGTTCTGAGTTTAATTATAAGAAAATGTGGGCCTTTCTTCCTTTGTTTCTCAGTTACAAACATTTGGTCATTAAATATGTCATTTGATTAATACAAGGGACAGGAAGTGGTTTGGTAAAACATTGAAGACTGATGTCGGAGTCCAGAACATCCCTTTGGTGGCCCTGAAAGGTCAGGGGCCTCAGCAGGGATGTCTGGGACCTGAGCAAGAAGGTTTGATACCTGTTCAGGGGGGTTTGATATCTGTACAAGGGGGTCTGGAATCTGTACAGGGGGGTTGGAAACCCTGGCACAGAGCCCAGGAAGAGACTGGCTTTGATTTCAGTCCATGGGAAAGGCTCCCAACATTGAGAAAGTAATTTCAAGCCATCAAGGTGGGAAAAACAGTAGTGTAGTTATCACCTGGTGAAATTTCTGTAGATTTGGGTTTTTAGAATGAAGGTGAATGGGACAAGATGGATGATTTCGGGCAGTGCCCTGAATTATTCTTCTTCTTCTTCCCCTCCATCTTCTGCTGTGGTGGTGGCATTTTTAGATTGGTTTAGCTAGTAGAAGCTGACTGTCAAACATAGGTGATAGGTATTGAAAAATTGTTGTAAATAAAGGTTATGTAATACATAATATAAAGAGTTAACACCGCCCCAAGGCCAGGCAGTCGGGGACAGCTTGAGCTGTAGCAAGGATCCAAGCAGGATAAAGAAAGAACATAAAGATAAAAAGAATAAACAACCTCGAAAACAGATCCGACCATTCCCCGACTCCTTCTTTGGCTGTGGGGCTTGGGAAAAGGACTTCTAATGTCTCGGGAGTCATTCCAACAAGACAAGTCCCAAGAGACTGACAGCTGTGTGAGGTTAGAAGGTAAAACATTGAAGACTGACCTGTGTAAGGTGATGATTGTATTTCTGGTCAAATATTTCTGATACAAACTTTTCCTTAGAAGCAATGTGATACAGAATATAATGGATTAAGCTAAATAAGATACTTTTTCTTCAGCTGCAAGCATTTTAAAGCTGTTCTTAAACTCAGAAACATTTTTCTGTATTTTTCTAAAAATTCCTCTGTATTTCTACCAGCTGCAGGCATCAAATGGTTAAATGCCCCTTGAGGGACTTTCCCCATTGTCTGTGAATGTGAGGCTTCTTTCAGTTGTTTGAAGAAGACCTCATCTACTTTTGTTTCCTGATCAGGGTCTATAGCAGGTACCAACTACAAGAGCAGGCAGTATCAGTCTGCACACTTATCTTCCCCCATCATCTCTCTTCCAACTCCTGACCCATCCCAAAGCAGAACACCATGTATTCCAGCTGCTCTCCTTCACAGGAGGGCAACTCTCCCTCATGGCCTTTCTACATCACCCTTCCTAAAGAGCCTTCCTGAGCACTGTAGCACTCCAGTCACGTGAGCCATCCCACCACATCTTCATGATCCTGGCAAGGTCATAGCCCCGGAGCTGCACACTGACTTGTGATTATGGTTTGTTCCCCATGCTGCACAACCCAGTGTACATGCATTGCAAAGGAACGTTATCCAATATAACCCAAGTGTTCCAACTCCCCAGAACAAGTTTGAGAGGTGTCCCAAAAGACTGTTGTGAAGGCATTTCTTTCTCTATTCATTGTTCGTTGCTGGTCCAAACACGTATGAAAACTTCACTGCAGATAGGCAATTATCCTTCATTTCTAATACTACTGACAACTGTATCTGTCCTCATCTTTCTTTCTTCCAAGATGCATATTTGAAAGTGAGCATCTGAATTCATCCTGAGAACCTCTGTCTGAAGGCTCTGTTTTATCCTATTTAGGCCAAAATTACCCCCAGGCACAGGTCTTTCTCACCACAGCTGAAGTCTGCTAACTCGTGCTATATTAAAATTCAGAAAATAAGTGAAAGTAAAACTCCTTCTGAATGGGTAAGTGAATGTCCAAACTGAAAATTCACAGTTCACCACTAACAATTTTCCAAATGGGGATATAATGTCATTAATGTACCACATCAGGAGGAGAGTCAGTTCTACAGCTGTTGCCCAGCACATGCTGCTCAAATATACAAACTCAAAAAAGTTGCAGGAGAGCATTCTCCTGACACCAGCATACCACCCTGCCCTCTTTCTTTTGGCTGTCATGGAATTCTTGTCTCCCATTCCTATTATCCTTTACTGTCCAGCACTGACTATGCTCTGGTTCAAAATTCTGAAACTCTTTTCCATGCAAACTACTCTGGACACGGATTCTAAGTTAGCTAGTGAAAAGTAATAGCTTGAACTAGGAAGGCTATATGTTATTTTTTTTTTCTTTGATTATAATGGAAAAATTATCTAAGCAATTAATAATTTCTCTTGTATGATGGCAAGGTGTTGCTGAGGGGAACACATCTAGTTTCATATTTGGTATGGAAGAGAAATGTGGTCAGTTAGAGATTAGTCAGCAAAAGGCCAAGGGCCCAGCATGGCTGAGCATGAGCTGCAGGGGTAGATGTGTTTTAAAGCACAAAAGACCAAAATATTTTGATAATAGCTCTTCATTATTTTGGGTAGTAATTGCTAAATCTATTTTTCCAGCTTTGCTTGTAATAAACTCTGTCTTAAATACCTCTGTTATTCTGCTCTGGTAATTCAGGTAAAGTGATAAGTGTTTCATAAAAATTTTACCCTTTTGTATTTGCATTTATGATTTTTTCATTTTAATATTGTTAATACAAGAACTGAAAGCATCAGTAGAAAGGACCTGCTTCTTGTAACCCCAAAATAGAGCATTACCTGGAGCAATGTCCTTGTACAATTTCTGAATTAAAAAAAAATCCACACCGCCACAAACCATCAGGATGAAAACTTTAGTTGAAACAACATCTGTTTTCAAGGACTTCCTCAGTCATGCTGTTTCCCTTCCAAGGTAAGCTGGTGTATTCTGACTCCCCGGGTTGTGGTACTGCAACATTAGGAAAACCCTTCGTGGTGGGCATCTGTTCAGGTGTGGTTCATACACAGGAAATATATTCTAAACCCCAGATATGAACTCATCAAGGAATTATTCCTTTAAAATTTGATGGGGAAAAAATTACTTCAATATAGTTGTCACTAACTTTTTTATTGGTTTTGTAACTTGTTCCCAGAGATTCTCGCCACAAGGTGTGTAATATTTATATTGATAAATAAGAAGTATTTACTCTTTGGAAAGTAGTGAAAAAGATAGTTTTATTCAGATTTAGTAAAAGGAGTTAAAAGTAGTATGTTTCTTTGAATTGTTATGACTACCATACTTTGTTCAGCAAGTGTAAAGTACTTGTGATTAAACCTAAGCAGAAAATGTTATTAATGATTAAGTACAAGATTTAAAAATTCTAAGTAAATTGTGGTGGTTTTAAAATGCTGAGGGTATAAACATAACAGGGTGGGGGAAATTTTGCTACAAAATATAGAATTAAAATGCAGTCCCATTGCCTGCTACAATATGCTGCAGGAGTTCCCTATAGCATTTCCTTCCTGTAGTTATTGCTTTAGGCTCACTACTCCAATGAAGATCTGAAAGCTTTCAAATAAAAAGAAAAATTAATTCCATGCTTTTAATTGGTAAGCTTATGTCAACACAACATGAAAAGGAATTAGTAAGTAGTCCAAAATGCTCTATGATAAATACATTATACATTTACATATTTTTCATAGCTGGTGTCTTTTGTTAATTTAGGAATGTATAGAGCAGATTATTTAACCCCACCAAGGTTCATGCATTGTACATACCAGTTTCATAAACTGAGTTTCACAGGTTTAAAATTAGCATATGTTCTACAGAGTGTTGTAACGCAGACATTCTACTGTGACAATCCATTTGCAACCTTTATGTGAAAAAATACAATAACCATATTAAACCATATTAGCAGTCATATTGTAGTAATTTAATTATTTTCAATTCTTGTTTAATTCACCAGGACACTCCTGGTCTGCTGTATTGCAGGAGCTTTTTTGCTTTGTTTTTTGTTTCATATTTGACATTCCTCTCAGGAACTGACTTATGCTGAATGTGTTTTTCAGTGATAGAGAGATTCCTCCCTTGAGCCAGCACAAATGAAATCTGAAATCTGAAAACTAGAAATATACGGAACAAACTATCCAAAAGTACTTTTGACTAGTCAGCATGATGAGTACTCTTCTAATACCTTACTGCACATTCTCTTAGAGTCTGCTGCAATAAACAGGCCATGAATGGTTTATGTTCAGTCAGAAGTTTTGTTGCTGCCTATCAATAGCAGAGCATGAAGTTCTATATTATGTCATGTTGTAGGCATAGCGTAACGTGACACATCCTAATAATAAAGGCGTGCTGTGACAACAAGCTGCTGCAATACTGACCGGGAAACCGCCTACATGGATATAACCTGACAGGTGCAGCTTACTTTGCCCAGCCTTAAATTGATGGTACAGGAGCCAGCTATAGTCAGGAAACCACATAAATGTGTTAGTATGGAGATTTCAGCAGCAGTTCTGCAAATCAGAACCAGCTTTTGTCTATCATGACTGAAATGAGGCAAATCAAACTTAGCTCTGTAAACATGTTGCTGTCATTACTGTGTCTACATGTAGCTATTTTCATTATTTGGATAAAGCCCACCTTCTTTGTTCATGTGTGTCTATTTCCTTACTCCTTCATTTAAATCAGATTCCTAATGAAAATAATACCCACAGCTTCATATTGATTTCACTGTAAACTTGTATTTTAAGGTCTTTGAAGCCTTTTAAATTACTTTCTGTAAAATGAATGCAAAACAGTGAACTTCTTTCCAACATCATCATGTTAGCTTCCTTTTTGCATCATCTCTTGCACAGTAAGGAATCAAAAAAATTGACTAAGATGCCAAGAGAAATCCTTCATAAACACCTTCCAGAATATTCACAGTAAGAAATACAATTTGGAAAGTTACAATATGAACAAAATTGTAGCCACTTTTCCGTGCATATTTTCTTTCTTCTATTTTGTACACATCAGTCTACAGTAGGAACATAAATAAGATGATTTGGAAATATTTACATAGAATTCCTTGCAAAAAGCTGTGCAGACTAACATGTTACATTAGTGAATGTGACTTTTTAAAATTCCATTTGTTCATCTGTAGGATTCAGTCATGGAATTTTCCTTACAGTAAAACATCATGTTAGCAATTCTTGCTGGCTGTTTCTTACTTTTAATTCCTCACTTCCTCCTCTGCCAAGTATTTTAAACAGGACATCAACATATTCCTGTGACCCTAATACTTTCTGCTCTACCTCTCCTTCATTTTGCCACCTACACAAACATCTCCCTTTTATTCTTACAGACACCAGTTGTCCCAGTAATTTCATGTAGTGTTGCCATGTAACATTTCTCAGACCCAGCTGAAGCTTTTTCTCTCTCTTCTTTGTCTTTCTTTTCCACGCTTTAAAATAATAGTTTCAGCAAAAGCAGTGAAAACTCAGCAACTTCTTTCAGGGTCTTCTGTCTCACACAATGTCCTTTTGACTTTTCCCTTTACACTCCTACCTTTTGTCAGTGCCTCCCTCAATGGTCTATTCTTCACCCATCTTTCACAGGAGCCAAACATTGTACCTTTCGCCCTTCTCAGTATTTGCCCCAATCTGTTTAAGTGTTAGAGATTCACAAACTGGAAATTCTCTTCCATTCATTTAACTTTGGCAAGTTCTGCATTTTTCTGCCCTATTTTTCTATCACTCTGAAATTTCCAAAAGCCCAACTCCTCTTTTTTGTTCCAGTCATTCATTCTTTGCCTCCAAAAATGTAAACATCACTCTAATATACTTCCCACTCAGGTATATAATCTGGCTTTCATACATAATTCTGCCCTCACTTTGAGATGAGAGTCCTGAACAGATTCCAGTCTTTCAGGGACAGTCTTTTGTTATCAGAGAGGTGATAAATGAGCGAGAGTTACACATTACCAACTGGCAGGTGATAATCCCATCAAAAATATAGCAAACAAGATTTGCTAAGGCAGATCTTTCCAGTTCCCAGATGTTGCTGAGTTCCTCACTCAGTGGTAGATTGTCACCCTTGCTGGTTGCAGGAACATTGACTCCAGGAGTTACAGGTTCCTGCAAAAAACTCAGTCAATCCCTTTTTCCTTGTTTTAACCACAGGCTGCAAGCTGACTAAAATGGTCCCTACTTTTTTTCCCTCCTTCTTCTTATGCAAAGAATTCCAGTTTCTGATAATTTTCCACTAATTTCACAATAAATCTAGAAACCAATTTTTAATACCAAGTTCACTGGCATAAAAATAAATTAATTGGGTTAAAGTAAATTGAATTAAATGAAGCAAAGAACAAGCCTAGGTAAGAGAATTATGCTTGCAGAGGCTTTCTATGCAGACCTGGACATAGTGCAACCAAACTCTTTGCAAAAAACTCTTTGTAGAATTTTGGTTGCAGATAGAGGCCAGTTGGATTCAGCAGAATCTTTGAAGGAGTATATAGCATACTTGAATGTAGAGATTCTTTAATTCTGAATACATATGTTGAACCTGCTCTGCTGTTTTAGAATAACTTTTTAAGTAAAGGTTTGCTTTCTATTCCTAGTGTGCTACTGCATATGTATAGGTTATTCTGAGATTATCATAGGTAATCAAGTCAGTTGGAATAAAATGCTAATTATGTTGGGACACAGCTGTATTATATGTCTATACACAGATAATTGGATTTATATTTCATCAACATGAAATTCTCAGTGCTACAAAATGTCTTAAACTAAATCTGTTTACTAGAAATCAGAAGGAAAAGAAAAATCAATTCCATTAATTCCAAATGTAGCTTAGAGAAACAATTTTGCAAAGTTCTAAAAGTTCCTTTTAACACCAGAGTACTCCTTATCGTGTTGCATAGATCCCCCATAATCATGGTCTCATTTGCAGGCCAGACATGACTGATTTCACTAGAAATGTCATCCATTGTTGAATGACAGGAGATAGGTGTAACACATCAATAGGTGTAACAGACAAATAAGAACTATTTGAAGAGTAACGTTGTCTTGTTTCTGTCTGGAAGCGTGAGTAAATGACCAAGAGTTTATCATATTTACAGAGACAATGTCTGTTTGGAAGTAGATTTTTTAGGTTCTTCTTTTAAGGTCATCTCTTTAATCTGTAGCTGCAGCAGTGAATTTGACTTTTTATCAAGAATATCTATTATGAAGAATATAGTAAAACATTCTACCGAGCTATCTCCCTCACATCAGTAACATGAAACTAGAAGGCTGGAAATTCGTTTCCCCTCTCATTTCCAATAACACGTTAGGATTTGCAGTCACAAATAGATGGTGCCTTTACTCTCCTTGCCCCTCCTCTGCAAGACAAAAGATAGATAGATACATAGATATACATATGTATATAACCATATATACAGCATGCAAGTACTTAAGCAATTTACTTTTTCTTCTTTTTTCAATGTGTTTTATTTTATGTCCCAAACATTTTTGCCTATATACTATGGGAGGTGATCTGTTTAAATATACAGGATAATTTTACAAAAAAGTAAAAGCAATGTTTCAGATGTATCAGCTAAATAAAGATGAAGATAATTTTTAAGGGATTTTTCCCCTACATTCAATTTTAAATACTCTGATAGCTTTTCATCCAGACAGTTAAAAAAAAAATTAATTACCTGTTTAACATTTCCTCAAAGATTTCTGTGTAAGTAAAATGGGCTCAACACCCTCCACCCCACCTCCACCCATATTCCCCTTTCCTAAGGGACCAAAGCAAGTCTTCTTTACCACCAATTATATTGGGCTTTTCACGGGAAAATTTTCTCACTCTATACTTGGGATTCATATACCTTCCCTTTTCCTAATGACGATCCTATCAATATTCTCTTTTGGAGTCATTATGGTCCTGATGCCTATTTTTGACCACATTCTTGTGTTCCTCATATATTAATTTTAAACAACAATTATTCATCACTCTAACTGTAGTTCTCTTCAAACAGCAGATTGGGAGTTGTTATGGTATTCTCTGATACTCAGACCATCTTTGTAGGCAAGATATATAACTGATTTGCCATAAGCTTAAGAACACGGCTTTAGAAATCGTATTTCCTTCTGCTATACATCCATTTCAGAATTTTCATCATTTTTTAGAGTCCCACTGTCTCTTTCTGTTTGTATAGATTTTAGTATCCTGTGGAGAGAGGGAGTATACACATAAATGATATTTATGTAAAATTGTATCTATGGGCCCTTCTAAGATCTGCCAACTGAGACAGGAACAACCAACACACATATCTATGTAAAACTTGGGTAAGAATGTGAATTCTAGGATGTCTGTAATCAAACTTACATTCATAGAATCTCATATGTTTCTTACAAAAACAATTCAGGAATCTCTGCTGTAGAGGTATGAGTTTGAGTGCATTATATTTGAAAAATTGGTAGTAAGAATTACAAGCGTGGGCCAGCCTCTGCTGGTGGCTTGGGTGGTGGTTTCAATGAAAGCTATGTTTGATTTGTATTGTGAGGTGCTGGCTCTTGGTATTTTAGATATTGCTCCTATAATCTGTCTCTTTCTCACTCTCTCTTCCCTTCTGGTTTTTATTTCGTATTTCCTTCTATTTCCCTCTACCTTACATTTACTCCTAAATAAAATCCATTCTATTGACTTCAGCATCTGCTCTCATTTGCACCTTAATTCAAGAAGAGGCAGTTCTCTAATAATCACAATAATCAGATCTTAACACTATCTTGATTCATTCGTAAGAATTTGAATGAAATAAAATTGTAATTACCTTCACATGTACACAAGAAACATATTTTAGAAGAGTAAAACAGGGTCGCTTAAGAGTGCAATTTATTGTAAAGGACCTGTATGTGATGCCCACACTCTACTTCTTTAGAAGTAGCATTTCTGTTCTGGAATGCCATGAAGCTGCAGACTTGTACTTTTTGATATATAGTAACTGTAATGCAGTTATCTTACAAAACCAAAATTACAAGTTACCAAGCAGTAAATACTAGAAGAGTTTGGATTAGTAAATTGTCTCATTCCAAAAAAAAAGTACTTTTTATTGTCTTCCAGAAGACACAGGATTATGCTTTCATATAAGACTTACATACTATATGTATATGTTTATATATGTAAATATATGTTTATATAACCTTAAAAGCTATATATGCTGTTATATATATAAATAGCATTATACAGAAAGAGTGTGTTTTATTTTTATAGGTAATACTACAGAGAAAAAGTATAGCTGTGAAGACAGGTCTGATTAAATTCTGAAGCTATATATCTTATACAAAAGATAATATTTATGCATAAATAAAACATTATCAAAGCTGTAGTTTCGGTATTCTTCATGTTAACTGTAAAATGGATGAAAAATATAGTTAGAGAATTTACAAAAAAAGTAAGGAACAATTTCCTGCAAAGTAGAAATCTTTCTTTCGAGCATCTTGTATAGGAAGGGTCTGGATAGCAACATAAAGTGTTTAATGATATGTGCTTGAACATCAAAAGTTTAAAAGAGTTATTGGACTCTTTATGCAAATTTTATAAGATCCTTTGCCTCTTTGTCTCCAATCTTTCTACAGCCCTTGTATCTCTCAGTGATCATGGTTTTACTCCCCACTCCATTATGTTGTGTGCTACAAGGACTTCAGATGATTATGCACTTGAAGTTTCAAACAGCCTTTTATGAACAGATAGAAAAGTGGGGGGCAAACATAAACAAACATAAATATCATTATATTAGTTCAATTTGTTATTTTTAACAAGTAGAATACATATCAAAGTAGATTTGAGTCTTATTTTCTAAGTAATGTCTTCTAAAGTTTTTCAGGAAAAAAGCCTAATTTTTTCAGCCCAGGCATGACTATTGGCTGTTTTCACTATGTGTACATGCAGTTCTTTCCAGGAAGGCAAGAATTTTAGTTTTTCAAGATGGATACAACTTTTTTTTTTTTTTTTTGCTACTAACAATTAAAAGGCACAGAGGCACATCCATACATGTAACACCTTTTTGCAAAAGAAAAAAAAAGGTCAGATTTTAAAGGGGGCATAGTTAGCCTTAAATTCTGTTACTGTTCAGATAATGTGTGACAAGATGACACGGTTCCTATCTATTCCATTTCAAAAATGAAGAGGTGAAAATAACTCTGTACCTAGATCCTGTCATTTACCTGCAGATGAATAAGCTGAGAGACTGAGGATCCTTTCTGCAGCGCCATTCAATTTAGAGCAGTGGAAGATTTCGTTGAAACTATAACAGGTTTTAGAAAGTCTACAGAAGTGTGACTTTGTTGACATCCTTTTATATTCAGTGAAGAATATTCATGTCTGAAGTTATGCATCACTGATTACAGTGTGAATGGGGTTATCTGTCTCACAGATACTCACAGAAGCCAGACAGTAATCCCAAGGAAATGCCATTGTTTTTATTGAATTAACAATTTTTATTATGTCTTGTAACTGTCTTGTAACCAGCATTGTCCCCATTAGGACTTTCTGCCTTCTTAAAGAAAAATGATTTTGCATTATTTATATATGTGAGTGAAGCCTCTGCCCCTGGAGTCCTTTGTATGTGAATAGATTTCTGTACCCACATGCCGAGATTTATCCCACAGCTTCTGGATTTTGGCCAGAAATGTTCTCCATTCATGGAGGTTGCAAAGATATTTCTAATAGCATGTGCCACAGATTTGGCATAATTTCAATTTTAGAATTCTGCGATTTCCAGTATAAAGCTTGCAATACATGTACAGTGACACAAAGGCATTGAACACTGTATCCAGATCTTGTGAACACCCCAGACTGTAAATTGAATAATTTAATATTTGAATTTTAGACTGGGCAATATTTTCTTTGGTTAGGACAGCAGTTTTCTGATTAATGTTTTTAATTTTAAGCAGTGTCTAATACATACAATAATAAAAGTGACAGTTCAGCTTATAATGAGTTAAGGATGTTTCTGAGAATACACAAGAGGTTTTTAAGAGACTTCCAAAGTTCATTTTTACAGAACAGAAGCCCACAAATTAATGCAAATACATTTTTTTCATATTTTACTATGTTTCTATATCTCTAGCTTTAATAATCTCAATATTGCATTATGAATAGTGCTTGCGCTTTCAAGGCTGTGCTCCAGTTAAAATAGTAAAATAGTGTTAAAAGAGTAAAAAAAATTTGCAGTCGGCTGCAGTGATAGAAGGAAAGTCACACATACGGGACTGTTAATGGTACAGTTTCATGGAAGTTAATAACAAAAATAGAAAAGAACAAAAGAATGTAAGTGTCCTATATTTACACACTTAATTGTTTTCTATAACTCACAACTTTGATGGATGTCAACGGTGCCGGTCGACATACACAGAATCCAAAGGTCCCATTTGGATGTGGCTTACACTTTTCTCTATTGACCCACTTTTTCTGACACTGGAGGAGGAGGAGCAGCCAGGATCCTTCTCACTCTTTTGTATTGACCTTAGCTAATGTGGAGGATCTCTGTTCTGTGAGGTGGAGCGTGGCATTGTCTGTAAGCTTTCATCCCAGCGTCTCTGTCTGTCTAATGCCAAGTGGGTGAAACGGGTCTCCTGCAGTACAAATAAGTTTCTTAAAAACAGTTGTCCAATAAAATTGTTCTGTTTAGTACTGTTAGGTTTACAAAAACAGCTTTTCAGATGTTAGACCTTTTCATCAGAGTCCACAGATATCAGGAAACAATAGCCTGTGTCAGTGGAGATTGTACCTTTTGGAAATAAATGTATTTAATGTTGCGCGGATGGCAGCCTTGATCCTCATGCAGAGGTAAACATAAATAGATACCCACTGTGTTTTTTCTATTTTCCCTGGCTGACCTCCACTGATATTGCTGAGCTTTCCTCTTGTGATATTTTCCAGGTTACATAAAAAGAAATTTTTTGTTTCGGCCTCCTGGCTGAAATGATGAAACATAAAGCCTGTTCTCAGGCTGTGGAAGCCTGATGGATGTGGAACAGCTGGTGGGCTGCAACTGGGCTCTGAAAGGAAGCCTGAGATGCAATTGGTGCTATGGTTAAAAGTGAAAGATGAATAAATTTTTCTGCTTTAGACAGATGTATAGAAATCTGCACAACGTAAATTTGCTGATTCAAATACTTTTGAGAAGATAAATAGAGATGATTTAGTGGAGTGGAACATTAGAATTAGGTATTTTCTGGTCAATAGAAATGGCATCTTACACAGAAAGGAAATTATATATTAAAAGTGCTATAATATTTTTACTTTTTAAATATCTGGTATGTGAGCTAGACTGTGTTGCAAATAACTGAGATATGCAGATCTTGCCAGGAAAAAAAAATACAAAGTTACCAGGAAAGAAATGCAGAGCGGAAGGTGAAAAACTTAATATGAAGAGGACAGAAAGTGGAAGTCTGTGATGCAGCAAAGGAGTGGTGAAAGAAAATGACTGCAAGCCACAAAATAAAGAAGGGAAGTGCTGTCATCAACAAGCACAGCACAAAACCCAAGAAAATACAGCATTTAAATGGTCTAGATACAAATAGCACATTACTGTCTGTTCATTTCTCTAACAAAGCAATTTTCCTATGAGGCTGATTTCATAAAGAAAGTAAGAGTATTTTTGAGGGAATGCCCTAAAAATGAAAAGTTCATATAGCTTTAAGAGCAAGAAAAATTATTTATGAAACAAGTGAGGCAAATGTAAAACTTTGTTTTCCTAAGGGGATGAAGTTGGCAAACAAAAATGTATAGAGAAAAAGATACTTAGGGAATAATGGATCATGCAAGAAATAAGGATAAAATTACATAATTTTATCTCAGATTTATTCTGAGACTATTCAGAATATTCTAATTCGACAGGCAGGTTAGAAATATAGAATTCTTGACTAAGAATTTATCTTGAAAAATTTAATCCAGTAGGTAAATTCAAAATGCAAATGTAACTGCATTGTTCATTCAGTGAAGTAATTCCATGAATTGCACACCAGTTTCCTGTGGGAAAATTGGATTTTGACTGCTTTGTATTTATTAGTCCATAATGTCCCTTTTTCACTGGACATACATAAAGACTTTCTAGGAACAACCTTGTAAGTGGGACTGAACCTTAAAGCATGACAATGGATTAAGGATTCCCTAGAAATATTTCTCCTCTGTGGATGTGTGACACAATCATGGTACACCTTGAGAGGGCATGGATAGAGTCTCCTCTGTCTTGGTGTCTGAGTTCATGAGACATTTAGTAGTGTCTTCTTTTGAAAATTCTAGCTTCTCATCAAACTGGTTAAGAGTAGCCAAGGAGTTCAAAAATTCCTTTGTGGACATTACAAGTATAAATGTAATGCAATCAAAAAAAACCCAATTTCCTGTAATTTGTTTAGTCATTTTTTTAGGTTAAAAAATTTAATCTCACCATAAAGAAAATAGAAAATTAAAAAAAAAAAAAAAAGGGGGGGGGGTTTATATTTGTGCATATTTTCACATTTATATATTTCATATTTACATAATGAAAAAAATCAGACTGGACCTTGAACCATGTCTGTCCTGTGCATATTGCGTTAACAGCAAATATTTTACTTAGAAGTCTTACATTTAGTTTTAAAAAGAAATTCCAATATATTGCATTCCCAGCTTTGTAGCTTCATAGTAAGGTAATGTAGGTAATAGGTAATGTAGCTGAAATAATACAGTAACTATTATATATATGTTTTAGAAATTATCTAAACTATGGTTTATATAATCATCACACAGTGCAGGAAACTAAAATCAAAATAAGGTGAATTCCATNTATATATATATATTTTCCCCCCCTATAATGCTGATATATAATACCGGGCAGTCATAGTACTGCTGGAACTGGTTCTGAGTATGGTTTAAATTTGCGTTGAACGATGGACCAGGGCGATGCTCGAAGGCGGCTGTAGTGAGCTAACGCTTCTGGAAACGGCGGCGTTTTGTTTTCCCTCCCAGGCAGAGGCGCGGCCGAGCGCCCTCGGGGAATGCCCCGCGGCCTGTGCGCTGCGCTCCCGGCTGGCACACTGCCCCCCGCCGCACCTCGGGAAAGAAAATGGGACACTCTGGGGTGACCACGGCTCCGGACACCCCTCTGGCTGTTAAAGTCCAGGTGTGTTCCCAGCAAGCAAGGGGAGAAGGGTGGGACCCACACCTGGGATCCCTCCGGTGCAGCGGCACCTGGATCCCTCCGATGGCCCCCGCGGCCACATGGAGCTCCTCACCAGGCCCGAGCACTTGGTCACAAGCCCTTTGTAGGCATTATTGTCTCCTGGAGTGTGTGTGCCTCCTTGGATTGTTCTTCTGAAATCATAGGTGCTTGCTCGTAGTTTTAAATGCCAGTCACCTTTCCCTATTCAAAATTCACAGAACTGCTGGGCTTTTAAACACAGGATTACTCAGATTCCTGCAAAACCTTCGTACTCGGGCGACAACATTACTCGGTCCCATGTTTTTCCTCAAGGTTACTGACAGTGCAGAGAGACAACTACAGGGAATATTTCCTCAATTTTTGCAGCACAGAGCTTGGCACATTAAGTTAACAAGTAATAAGAGGAGACTTGCTGTGGTACAGGAGGGTACTAGCTAGAGAGTCTGAAGCCTCCTTTCAGCTGTAGGTTCCTCTCAGCGGTCCATCATGCTATACAAGATGCTGCAGAGACACGAGGCAGCCAGGTAAGGGATTTTATGTCATGAAATGTCTTAGAAGACTGAACTGAGGACAATCCTCAAAGCATTTTGAGCATTTCTGGAGGGAAATGTTTATAGGTATGCAAAATTTATAATACTAAGTAATGCTGAAAAGAAATGTATTTTATCAAAAGAGTCGTAATAATTATTTGGGTGGATATGAATTACAGCCAGTTTAAACACAGGCAAACAGATTGAACTTCTATTGTTGTGAATACAGAACATATTCTCATTTATATTCTTTGATTGAAAATCATTATTACTTTGCATATAATTGCCATAATTTATCACATTGTTGAAATTTTCCAGTAATATGGTACTATTTGTCTACAGTTCCATTCTAATTGTACATAATTAATTACTCACTTTCCTCAATTGCTAATTGCCTTTTAACATACACTTAAATATAAACATTAAAATACCGCTTCAAAGAGAATAGAAACATAGTTTGTTAAACTTTTTATATCTGGTATAATTTGGCTTCATAGAGTGATTGGTAAAAGTGTTAAAGCAGTAGATCATGACTTAGTATTGTGAGGCCCTGTCAGACACAGAGGTGAACAGTGTCCACAAGGGTGAGGAAAAAGGTCGAGGTAGTTAATGCCTTCTTTGCCTGAGTCTTCAGCAGACGACCAGGGCCATCAGTTCCCTGAGCTGGTCAGGGATAGACCCACTGCAGTGCAGGAGAACACCTGCTGTGTCACTTGGACACACACAAGTCTATGGGGCCAGATGGGATTCACCTGAGGGTACTTGCAGAGCTGGTGGAAGAGCTTGCCAAAACATTCCATCCTTTGTCATTAGTCCTGGTTAACTGGGGAGGTCCCAAATGACCAGAGGCAGGCCAGTGTGATGCCCATCTACAAGGAGGGTTGTAAGGAGGGAATTGCAAGCCTGTCAGCCCAACTCCAGTTCCAGGGAAGGCTATGGAACAGATAACAGTGCAGTCACACAGCATGTACAGGGCATCCAGGGGATCAGGCACACCTAACTAGAATGAGTTTAGAAAAGGCAGGTCCTGCTCTGACCAACCTGATCTCCCTTTATGACCATGTGGTCCATTTATTGGATGAGGGAAAGACTGTGGAGGTGGCAAGGTGAGGTTCAGTCCATTCACCCAGGCAACCAGTGACAGGATAAAAGGAAATGCCAGAGGTGGTTCTCACTAAACTTCTGGAAGAGTTTCTTCACTGAAATGGTGGCTAAACATTGAAATGGGCTGCCAAGGGAGGTGGTGGAGTCAACATCCCTGGAGGTGTTCAAAAAATGACTGGGTGTGGCACTGAATTCTAGGGTTTTCTGGTGTTTGGTCAAATGATCTTAGAGGCCTTCGCAACCTTAATGAATCTTTGATTCTATAAATTCCCATGTTTGGTTTCTATACACTTGAGTGTAGTTCAGAGCTATGTAACCAGGTAAATTATAGTGTATGAGGTGACAGCTTATCAGAGGAATAAACAAAAAATATCAGTAATCTTATTCTAACCTCTCTATTGTCATGAGGATGAAGAGGGAAGGCCCCAACTTTGGCACACCACCATTTGCTAATAAAATACTGGTTTGTGGCTCTGTAAGAGCCATGGTTTTGCCCTTTCTGGTGAAGGGATCTTCTATGACTGTAAAGAAAGCAAAACCCCTAATACTTCCTCAGTGCATCAATGAGCAGAAATAAGAGTGTATGATATAGCTCAAAATTACACCTTTAAATACAATTTATAAAACCATGCTTAGAAAAAACCCTGTAATAGTCTAAGCAGAAGAAAATTTTAGCATCAACGTCAAAATAATTTTCTTGAATTCAGCTGTTTTTAGAACTTAGAAGTGTCTCATAATCATAGTAGTTATTAAAAAACTAACATATACCTGTTAGTCCTGGAGCATATTTATCTGCCTATAAATATATGTATATATGTATATGCGTGTATGTGTACATTTTTAGACCAGCGATTGGAAATAATTTTGAGAGTCTACTCAACCTAGAATTAGTATGCTGCACATCAGTAATTAGTTTGCATTGCTAGCATGTCTCTGATATTAATAAGGGCTGTTGCAAGAGAGCTAGTTGACAAATTTGGGCAGGTTAATTAGCTTAAAAATACAATACCCATGGATATTTATTTTATCATTATTATTTTGAGAACAATACCGACTGAAGAACAGAGTTTAATGGACTTATAAATGCATATGAACAAACTGTACCTTAAAGATGGTGCAGCTCACTTAGGATTCAGAATGCCATCCCATTTTCATTCTCAGTATGAACTGAGTTTGTATTGCACAGTACATAAATGATTTTCCTCGACTTTTTAAAAGGCAATATGTATTAATATTTTAAACTGAAGTAATTGCTTCTTGTTCAGCAATGGGTTTCATTTATGAGTGTTTATCCCTAGCAAATGGAAAGTATGGTTAATCTAAGTTAAAAATGGATTCTTTAAATAGCTCTAATTGCGTTCTGTTTATATTTGTATGTTTTAGACTCTTAAGATTTAATCAGTAGCAGTTCTAACAAACCATAATGTTTATTAGCTGGTTTTAAATTATTCTTACGGATGATAGTTCAATGAGAAAATAAATGATGATTTGCCTACTATAATACATGGTAAATAAAAGATGGACCTGCACAGAAAAGAGAAATTACGTATTATATCACTTGATTTTTATATTAAAAATACAGACAGAATAGAAGAAAACTTGAAATGGGAAAGGGAACAGCTTCTGTTTCTAATTTCACTTATGCATATTCTTTGTAATTCTTTGTGATATTCATTAGGTTGAATCAAAACTTTGGAGTGTTATTGTTCTTTTAACTTTATTTTGCATCAATTTGTTATTACATACTGGCACTTTTGTAGATGCTACTAACTTTACACTCCCAAATCATACCTCATATGAGGACCAGGTACAAAATCATTTCTGAAGCCTATATTTTATCTTGTCTAAACATCATGCAAGTAAAGAGATTAATTAATAGATAACCAGAAAGGGTTTTTTGCAATGAAGTGTTCATATCACTAGAAAGATATAGTGCAAAATATATAATAGAATAAACTGATAATCTCAAATCATTTAATTACGCCTGTTTACATAATGCATAGGAACAAATGGAAAACTAATTATCTTAGGTCTAATATTATATATTAGACCTTATATTATATTATATATTATCACATTTTAAAAATAAATCATCAAAATATTTTACATCAGATACTTTGAAATGCAGTACTAAAATATATTAAATGTTGAAAGGTAGAAGAAAGTATCAGTTCTTTTAACTAAAAAGTAATGAATCCAAAATAAAAATGTGTCTGGATTATATTGGCGTTATGTATCTCTAGGCATTCAGGGTAGTTCTGCTGTTCAGGGTAACTAAAACCTGGTTACTTAAAGACATGGAGCCAAATTCCCTGGCTGGATTTGCAATGTTCTTGTGATTTCTGGAAACAGGTTAGAAAGAGGCTATTTCAGAACACGTTTGCTTGGAAGTGCTCCAGAAGGTTGGTCTGTTCAGGATTATCAAAATAGCCTGCCAAGAAATGTCTGACGTACTGTGTGTGATCCCAGGAAGGTGGGGGTGAGTGAGCAGGGTGTGCTAGCTCCAGATTATCTAAATTCTTCCTCAGCAGTCTTCAGAGTTGTATTTGCCTGAATAAAATATGGTTTTATTGAGAAGGCTGAATTCCATCAATCCAAAAGTGAGCAGTGATACTGTATATTTTTTTTAATACTTTGAACTGATTTTCAACATCTTTGGATGTAAAGTCTTATAGTCACATCATGCACTTGTGGATTTCTCTCCACTTCTCTCCCACCTCCTCAATAACTTTTAAAACACAAATGATTCAACTAAATTTGACAGGGGCTAGAGGTCTCAAATATATATGTTCTTACAAGCTCCAGGAAAAAAAACACATATAACCTCTTAGTGCTCTGTTAGACAGAAAATACACAACAGGAGATTAATCCCAGTTAGATACTGAAGCATCCATTTAAGGAGAAAAGAGCGGTACAAACCTCCTGGCTGCAAGTAAACCATCTTTAAACAGCTAAATCAACAAGTCATAATCACATGAAAAGCTGATTTTTTTCTGGTAGACTAAAGTTACTGTGTTAGGAACATTTAGAGGAAAAGAATACTTCTGAATTGGTTAAAAAATTTAATGTTGCATTCTAAGCTTTTCACTGCTGATATTGAAAGCATTCTTTGTAACACAGATTTTTTTACTGTAGACCTATTCTATTTCTGTTGCATTTACAGTGTACTTGGTCATTAAATGGAGTAGCAGTTTTCTCCTTGTTAAGCTTATTTGATTGAAAAAAATAAGGTTTAATAAAATTTAACTTTGAATTAGGTGATTAAAGCCAAGTCTCTTAAAATATGTGATTTCCCTCTGTGGTTCAGTAATCTTTTCTTATCTGATCTAGCATTGTTCAAAGCCTTATAGAGATTTTCAAGTTACCAATAGAATATAAGATTAAGTTACAAAAATCTATTTTACTTTAATTTCTACTAATGAATTTGTAATGTTCTTATTGTAAAGTAAGGGTTTGCCTGTGTGTGTATGAATATTCTTGGGTTTCTTACAGGAAGTTAACCATGGCAGGGAATGCTCTGCTCTCAATAGGAAGTGCTGCCAGAAGGTTAAATAATGTAGTTTTAGATATTTAGGTCTTAGTTATTCTCAGTTGTGTCCTTTTCCAGTTTAGGGAGAGATTTTTACTTACAATGCAGAGGAAAATTCAGATAGGATTCCTTCAGTAAGATGACAGCAGTTGTAGATTTCGAAGAGCTCAGTTTTTTCTCCTGTAAATAAATATTCATGGAAGACTAGGACATTATATATGCTTCTTAAATTTAGCTTTTAATCTAGTTGCCAACTATGTTGACACCAACACCTCCCAAATGTGAAAGTCTCAACCTTGTTCAAACATGATTTTGGAAATTTATTCATCCTTTATTTGTCAGATTTTTTTTTTTTTCCATTATAGTAAAAGTAAAAAATTTCCAACTTTAAAGACAAACATGGAATGCCAAAGGTTTGGCCCACAGAAAACGACACCCCTGCTCAGGGAGGCTCTGGCCAATAAATTGCTGGAGCCTAAACCATCTGGAAAAAGTAATTCTGTACAACTGCCCTATTAATGCCCGATACTGGAAACAGAACTTTGGACCACGTCAAGCCTTGGTCTAAAACATTGTACCTGATTTTATATTGTTTCATAATCAATATCTCAAAGTCTGTTGGTTTTCATTTTGCTTTCAGAATAACTCTAATGACATTTGTTCCAAATCTCATTGCAGAAGTTAAAATCGGGAACATAAACCTACTGGGAGTGCCTTAAATCTCTCCAGTATTTGAAGGATGGTCTTTCTCGCTCTCTTCATGTTAGAACTGTTACACATTGTATAAATAGTTAGTATCCTGATAAATAGGGAAGAATGCCTCAGTGGGTGTGTTACTCAGTTGAGGTGTTTGGTTATATTTAAGGAGAGAGGGGACTTTTAGTCCTTGCTATATGGTTCCCTCAGTCACTGTACTCTTTTATGGTTTTGACAGTCAATTTCATTCTCTAGAAATTTTCTGTTTGGCACTAGGTCAGATTTCCTGGCATGGTTGTTGCCCAACATAGGCAAGGTGCAGTTTTCAAAGACTTAGAGGAAGACTAAAAATCACTTTGGATCTATTCTTATTTGTTCAGAAAAAAAATTACAGACGATTGATTAAGATTAGAAGTGTTAACTCTGAGGAAACATGCATGGGGAGCAGGAAACTTCTTGAATCTTCTGAAAATGTTGTGGGGTGTCACTGCACATGTGTTGTGGGAGGCATGATAGTGCCCTCATGGAAAAAGGAGGGGTGGCAAAGAGTTTGCAGTAGTCATGTATGCCATTTAGCTTAATTTCTGTAAAGATTGTAAATATGTAATGCAAACAGTACAATATTCTTCTGTCTCTGCGTACTTATATTTAATACATATGGAATCTTATCTAGACAGAGCCCTTTTTTAAAATTATGATTGCATTGGTTCCCTTTAGATTTAAATTTTAAAACAAATTCTGTGTACCTAAGGTCATATTTTTAAGTGTGTCCTCCATGCCATTGCCCCTAATGACCGATGCTCATGGATTCTGTATTGACTCACATGATGACACTTTACCACACTGCTGTGTTTCTTCGACCTACCTTGGAAATTACATTAACTCACTATAGATTTTGCACAGAAGTTCAAATAGATTTAAATTTATTCATATGCCCTATGATTCTGAGGATGTTTTCCTCTTTTGTTTTGCAAACATGACATTTGCTTTCCAGTCCCCCAGCTTGAATAGATTTTGCAGTTCAAGAAAAGCAGTGAGGAAAACACGTCTGTACTCCTTACCAGTTCTTTCTGATGATGCTTTCTTCTGTTGTTCGTTTTGTTTGTCCTATGATACAGAACCAAATCCTTCATCACCAAGATTAGAAATAACTAAAACCTCCTGATTTTGACTGGACAGACACTGCTATGCCAGAGTTATTTGCCTTTTTAAATAGTTAACTGCCTACGGTTAGTATTCCTTGCCATATTTGCCTGCATTCATATAATTGTTAGTGAAAAATGTTACAAGACAAAGACTTATTCTTAAGCATTTTAGAAAGCTGTTCGAACAGTGCATTGATAACATCTCAGTAGGTGGAGGTCCCATGTGATTCCACCATTCAAGAGAACTTCTTTCATATGTGATTAATTCCAAGATCCTTTTAATCCACCACGTTATGGTGGTCAATTTGGGGCATCTGTGCTGATGAAAATGACTTTTGATTGTACCTAAATGGCTTTTACATGCAGTACTCCATGCCAGTTTACTTTCCAGTTCAAAGTGAGATAAAATAGAGGCCATTTTCTGAATAGGGCTTTTTTCCCCCATTTTTTACCCCTGGTTAGCTAATCAGAATTTATATCTTATATCAAATTAGCTGGTTTTCAATGTTTGATTTAGAAATATTCCTAGATACTTCTGCATATTTTTCCTTTAAAACTTAGGCCAGTTCCATCTTGATTTTGTTTATCGTCACTTTTTCTATGGTACATATTAACATTAATCTCTGCATTATTCAACCAATGATCCATTATTTACGTGTTGGCTCAAATAAGCATGCACATGAGCAGAAAAACAGATGCACTGGCCAAAGAATTTAGTAGGTTCTCTTTTAGAAATGGGCTGCTTGAAGAGACTTTTATTTAAAGCCTGTGTGTGTTAGAGATTTTTGCCTTAT